>CM069857.1:238613016-239213016 GCA_036172795.1 Pelodytes ibericus
CTCTCACACACACACAGTGTCTCTCTCACACAGACACACTGTCTCTCTCACACACACACTGTGTCTCTCACACACACACACTCTCTCTCACACACACACTTTTTCACACACACTGTATCTCCCGCTCTCTCTCACACACACATTCTCTCTCTCATTCACACACACACACATACACACACACACAGGGCCGGACTGGGAGAAAAATTTGGCCCGGGCATTTTTTTATCACAGCGGCCCACTAAGAAGCGGGCGGGGCAGAGGAGGTGTGTTTTGTCATCACCAATGACAAACACGCTCCCTCTCAAAGTGAGCATGTTGGTTCAATGCTCTTCCAGGGCAGACCATGCGCAGAGCTCTGCTGAAGAGCTCTATCATGAGAAAAAAGCCCTGTATTTGTTCTGCACAGTTCAAGCAAATTTAATAACATGCTTGCACTGTGTTTCCTTGCAACTTGTCTCTGGTGTCTCTATAAATGGATACCAGGGAGAGAAGGGGGGTGGAGCGATGACGTAGCACGCTGACTACGCTCGCGGAGTAGGAAGCAGGGGGAGGGAGAGGACATCGTAGAAGATCACAGATGTAGGAATGACCCAGGAAGATCAACGGAGGAAGACCCACGTAAATCAGTCGGCGTCCACGGACTGCAGGCAGGCACACGGAAGGTAGGAAAAGCTAAATTAGCTAAGAGCGTTGCCAGCGCGAGGAAGCAGCTTTTCATAAGAAGAACCGGACGGGCGAAACACGGGGATCCAGAGAGGCCGGAGCATTCAGATAAGGTTTACATTTTCTTCCCAATTCTTAGACTAACCTTTTTGTAAACCGGCAAAATAGCGACCCCGCAACACTGGGTAATTTCCACAACCCGTAGTTCCGAGTAAAAGTCCCGGTCATAAAGGGACGGGAACAAATTACAGCCAGGGTAAATCGGGTACAAACCCATAACAGCTGACTGGTTAATTTTTGAAAATATACACAGGGAAAAGGTGTGATCTGAACGATTAGCAGACCAGAGTGGATATATAACACGCAGTGTAAACTGCACTTTATGTGGGCCCAGAGCTAAAGCAGCCAGAGAGCCCCAAGCAAAAATAAGAAGTGCTGTTTGTTCACTCTGGAATTGACTGTATTGGACATAAGTACGTCCCCCTGTTTTAGACTATTAATTCAGTATGTGGCCTACAGAACATAGCAGCTTCAACTAAACTTGACTTTGTGGATGGAGATTAACAAACCTAAGGAAGCAACCCACAAAGCTAATCGCTATTTCCTAGGGTCCACAGGGAAAAGACAATAAGGTCCCTGGAGGACATACGTGCAGCCTTCACCCCAGTCTCCCAGAGTTATAGCTAAAGAGGTGTAATATCTCTCAAGGGCAGTAAGTACAAGTTTCCAAATCGGCCAGAGTAGCTTACCCTACCTGAAGTGGGGTAGGTGGTTAAGTTCTGAAATACTTGAAGAAACATAAGGGGATAAGTCAACAGACTGAACATAAGTTATAAAGAGGGAGGAAAAGAAAAAGAAAAAACTGTTTGCTTGTTATATTAAAAACCAGACTGTGCTTGGCAACCTGCAGAAATGGCAGGAAGAAGAAATCAAGAGCAGAAAATTACTGCCAAAAAAGATAGGAGAGACGGCAAAGGAGAGAAAATTGAAAAGCGTCTGTCTTTTTTCTCCCCACAAGGAGCTAGGGGGGAAACTGAGAAGGTAAATATAAGTACTTCAGACCTCCAGCAAAATAATTACGAAGAAGAACCTCAGACAGTTATGTCCCCTCCTTTAACAGTTACACAGGATCAGTTGATGTCGGCATTTGATTCACAGTATGATAAGCTCAAGGAACTGATCAATACCAGCTCACAGGAATTGAAAACTGAAGTTAAGGAATTGGGCTGTAGACTCAAAACATATGAGGAGAAGACAGAAAATCTTATATTCCAAGTTGAGGCACAAAGGGAGAAAAATAAACTTCTAGAGAAAAGGATGGAAACTATGGAGTTAAAAATAAACGATCTAGAAGACCGATCAAGGAGAAAAAATTTGAGGTTTCGAGGAATACCAGAGTCGATTCCAAATGAGGCTCTCTCGGACTACCTAGAGAAATTTTTTCAAAGCTTGAAGCTGTCTCTGGAAGGCTACCCTCATTATTGGGAAAGGTGCCATAGGTTGTACAAGCCACTGAATGTACCAGAAAATGCCCCCAGAGATGTCCTGATCTGTTGTACCTCCTATAGAGTCAAAGAAAATCTAATGAAGGCAGCCAGGAGCCAGGTCTTCCAACAACCTTTTGAAAAGATAAAGATATTTCAGGACGTTTCCTTCCAGACAAGAATGAGAAGACGATCATTCTCACAATGTACAGAGATTCTTAGAACAAATAATATCAAATACAAATGGGGTTACCCAGTGAGAGTGATACTGTACTATGAGGCCAAACAGGAGACCTTTGAGGATGTCGAGGTCCTTAGGGAATGGCTAGTAGGGAAGGGACTTAATAAAACGGTCTGATTAGGGTAGGTTTGGTCCGGAGGGGGGGTGGGGATTTTTTTTTCTTTCTTTTTTTTCTCCTCCCTTCCCCTTCCCTTCTTGTTTGGGACTAAAAGTTTTACGCACCCCCTAGAGTAATTAGGGAAGTAGAGAGTAGCGCTTAGGACATACTTTAGTGGACAAGGTACAAAGTTATACACAAGATACTTTAAAATGGGACATTAAGTAAAGTCGCACGGTGTAAATAGTGATAAAATGGAAAGGCGGATAAATTAATTATAAGGAACACGACCTCCGACAGTACACTCTATAAGAGGATTAAATAAGTAAAATAGCTAAGGGACAAGTTAGGCCACTATTAGTATAAGGGAAAGCTATCATAACAGAGGCACGTAACATAGGGGGGTGGGGAGCACGGGAAGTAGGAGGAGGGGAGGGGAGGGGATGGGAGGTAAACGTAAGTAATGACACAACAGGACTTAGCATAATGCACTAAACAATTTAGAAATTTGATGTATAGAACTCTCCACCTAAAGGGTCCAGGAATAAAGAGGACATGGAAGTGATGATAGGAGGAAGAAAACTGAAGGTTAAGGAATAATAAGTAAAGTACTTGCACCAGAATATATAGTCGGAAGCACAATGATTTGGCACGAGGGTGGAAATTATCTAGGGCCAGGTGCAGAACAGCGAAATTAGGGGAAAGTCTTGAGGAGTAATAGAGAATCTAAGGTAGTGTACTGGCCCCCTTTGTGGAGAGAGGGGGGAGAGGAGAGAGAGGGTTTTTTTTTAAATTTTTTTTATTTTTTTCTCCTCCCTTCCCCTTCCCTTCTTGTTTGGGACTAAAAGTTTTACGCACCCCCTAGAGTAATTAGGGAAGTAGAGAGTAGCACTTAGGACATACTTTAGTGGACAAGGTACAAAGTTATACACAAGATACTTTAAAATGGGACATTAAGTAAAGTCGCACGGTGTAAATAGTGATAAAATGGAAAGACGGATAAATTAATTATAAGGAACACGACCTCCGACAGTACACTCTATAAGAGGATTAAATAAGTAAAATAGCTAAGGGACAAGTTAGGCCACTATTAGTATAAGGGAAAGCTATCATAACAGAGGCACGTAACATAGGGGGGTGGGGAGCACGGGAAGTAGGAGGAGGGGAGGGGAGGGGATGGGAGGTAAACGTAAGTAATGACACAACAGGACTTAGCATAATGCACTAAACAATTTAGAAATTTGATGTATAGAATTCTCCACCTAAAGGGTCCAGGAATAAAGAGGACATGGAAGTGATGATAGGAGGAAGAAAACTGAAGGTTAAGGAATAATAAGTAAAGTACTTGCACCAGAATATATAGTCGGAAGCACAATGATTTGGCACGAGGGTGGAAATTAACTAGGGCCAGGTGCAGAACAGCGAAATTAGGGGAAAGTCTTGAGGAGTAATAGAGAATCTAAGGTAGTGTACTGGCCCCCTTTGTGGAGAGAGGGGGGAGAGGAGAGAGAGGGTTTTTTTTTTTTTTTCTTCCCCCTCCCGGGACTCTATATAGAAAAAGTAAGAGAAAGAAAAAGGGAAAGGAAAGAGAAAACAGAAGTGTGCTGAAATATAACAAGGATAGCAAAAAACAGTATGATAAGACACGATGACCTCCCCCCCTTCCCCCCAGCTCCCTGTTACTAAGCCAGGGTCGTACCGAGTATTCGCGTACTTCTGGCAAAGTCAAGGTCCGTGCACTCAGATAGCCAGGGCGGCGGTGCATGGGGGAACTCCCCGAAATGGGTTCGGGAAGTCCAAGAATGGCATGGATATTCATGCCAAGTGTGTTTTTGTGTGTGTATGTCTTGGTGTGGGTTGGACCTGGGGCCTGGGGGGCTGGCAATGGAGGGGAAAGTGAAGGGTGTGAAATAGGTTAAAATGTCCAGATTTTGCTCCATAAACGCGCAGGGCTTAAACTCGCCACAAAAAAGGGTTATCATGCGTGAATTCCTCCGTAAGCATAGAGTTGAAGTTTGTTTCATTCAGGAAACCCATTGGAAAAAACAGGATAAATCATCACATAAAAATCCAGATTTCGCCCTCTCTATAGAAGCCTCCCTAGAAGCTCAAAAAAAATGTGGAGTGGCAATAATGTTTTCAAACAACCTCACAGTAAATATTAAATATGAGGAATGTGACGTTGAGGGGAGATATATCATAACTGTATGTGAAATTAATAAGAAATTAATGACATTAGTCAATATTTATGCCCCAAATTCAACCCCAACTAGATTTATTGCTAAAGTAATGGCAAAGACAGAAAAGGTCAGGCAAGGGACGGTATTGTGGATGGGAGACTTCAACTGTGTCTTAGACCCGGCAACAGATAGGAGATCTCACTCAGGACAGAATAGAGATAGAACAGTTGAGGGACAGGCAAGAAGACTACAGGGTTTGATGGATAAATACGCCCTCCTTGACATCTGGAGAATTTACAATCCCCATGAGAGGGACTTCACATGTTTTTCCAAAGCACACCTCTCATATTCACGAATCGATCTGGTCTTGGGAAATGTAGGCACGGCACACCAAACAGAAAAAAAATCAAAATTCAGGAACTTTCCTGGACAGACCACAACGCTTTGATGATGGACTTTAAAATTAAATATACCAGACTCACGACGGATTGGAAACTCAATAAATATTTGTTAAGAAGCAAGTTGAATATAGAATATATAAGAAAAGAAACAGACCTATATTTCAAAGAAAATACTATGGAAAATAGTTCACACGGCAATATATGGTGTGCCTATAAATGCGTTGTGCGGGGCCTTCTGATGAAATTGGGTGCCCAGGCCAAGAAACAGAGAGATCTCGACCTATCCGAATTATACATTCGGAAGTCAAACCTCTCTCGAAGTAATAAAATCAACCCCCTGCGCACCCACACAGACCTGATAGAGGACCTAAACAAAAGGATAAATCTCCAATTAAATGACAGAGCCAATAAGACCATTGAAAACATGAAAATCCAGCGCTATTATAAAGGCAACAAGGCCCAAAAAATGTTAACAAATAAACTAAAAGCTAAAAGGAAAACGAGAACCATATCTAAAATAATGTACAATGTAACTATGGCATTAACTCCAGAGGCAATAGGAAATGCTTTTAATTCATATTACTATTCTCTATATCATTTGCCTAACAACAATCAAACTCGGGAAATCAATAAATACTTTGAGTAAAAAAGTGACAGTTTTCCAAAAATATCACAAGAAGTTCAAGAAATAGTTAACAGACCATTTGAAATTGCTGAGGTTCTTAAATCAATCAAAAGATTAAAAAGCGGAAAAGCCCCTGGCCCAGATGGCTTTGATGCAACTTTCTACAAAATATTTGCAGACACACTAGCTCCTCATTTGACCGAGACTTTTATAGAGTTTAATCACCAGGGCAAAATCCCAGAGGAA
The DNA here is from genome assembly GCA_036172795.1 of Pelodytes ibericus. Classification (NCBI taxonomy): domain Eukaryota; kingdom Metazoa; phylum Chordata; class Amphibia; order Anura; family Pelodytidae; genus Pelodytes; species Pelodytes ibericus. The sequence goes on from CM069857.1 coordinate 238,618,954, forward strand.
ATTCTGAGATGCAATATAACACCAATTCTTAAACCAGGGAAGGACCCTGAGGATGTATTAAACTATAGACCGATATCCCTTCTAAATACAGATTATAAAATATACTCAGATATCTTGAATGAAAGGCTGAAGCTAGGAATTAAAGAAATAATTCATAGAGACCAGGTAGGATTCATCCCAGGACGATCCTCCGCAGACCACACACGAAACCTGATAAACCTGCTGGAAAGAGTTGGAAAGAGTGGAGAGCCCCTGTTGACCCTGTCGTTGGACGCAGAGAAAGCCTTCGACAGGGTCAACTGGGAATTTATGAGCCAGGCCCTAAGGGCATTTGGAATAACGGGGACTCTTCATCAAGCGATTATGGCACTGTATTCATCCCCCTCAGGGAGAATGGTGAGCTCCGGAATAAATGCTGATTGGTTCAGGATAGGAAATGGCACTAGGCAGGGATGCCCGCTGTCACCCCTGCTATACTTGATAACCCTGGAACCATTAGCCCAGGAAATAAGGAGATGCAGTGGTATAAGAGGACATGGAGGGCTGCAAGACCAAAAAATAAAATTTTACGCGGACGATATACTCCTCACTATGGGGGACCCCATGGGCTCACTGCCCGAACTCATGAAAATCATTGAGGAATATAGCGCTCTATCCAATTATAAACTTAACGAATCAAAGTCATTGGCAATGTATATAAACATGGACCGGACGGACATCGAGCTAGTGGAAGAAAGATATGGGTTTTCCAGGGTCAAAAAACACTTCACATATCTGGGGATTAACATCTCAAAGAACCCCAGGAGATGGCTGGAAAAAAACATCTTACCCCTAATCAAACAAATGAACAGATCGTTGGGTCAATGGAAGAAGATGGAAATCTCCTGGTGGGGTAGGATTAATACTATTAAGGCATATATCTTGCCTAAATTTACATATATATTTAGGATGATACCCCTCACAGTTCCAGGCCCTTGGCTAAAAATTATACAGACATCATTTCAGCACTATATTTGGGCAGGGAAAAAACCAAGACTGCGACTACAACTAACGGCAAAAAAGAAATCCCAGGTAGGCCTCGGAGTGCCAGTTATACAGGAATACGCAGAAGCAGCCCTCCTGGCACATGCTTTTAACTCTCAGAGAAAAGAGGTGATATTCGAAGGATGGTATAACTTAGAAAAGAACTCATTAGATAAAGTAAGAGAACCGGTTACTGTCTTCTGGCCCCAAAATAGAGAGAGGATGATGCAGCAGGGGGTAATGGCAAGTGTCTGATTATACAACAGATATTGAAAACATGGCAGAGGGTCAAAAAGAATATGGGCATGGAATACGCCTTGATCCCATGTTTACCCATTGAATGTGTAATGGGAAATATGAGTAATATTAATCTACGCCCGTGGAAACGGCTTGGAATTGAGAAGATCTCAGATTTATACGAAGACACAAGGGTTCTGACATTTAAGGATCTCAAGCAGAAATACAAACTACCAGAATCAGAAGTATACAACTATCTGAGAGTTAAAGCTTTTGTAACCCATAACGTCAATTGCGGATTCAAAGGAAAAGGATGGGAACTGTTTAATGATATACTATCTCAAAAAGCAGATAGGAAAATGATTTCAAACTGCCATGATCTGATAAAATTACTAAATAAACAGTTGAACCCCCCAGCCATAGGAAAATGGGAGCAGGACATGCAGTATAAAATCGACCACAAAGCTTGGAATAATGCCCTGGTCTCTGAGTACAAGTTGATCCATTGCCTGAATTTAAACGAGACCTTCTACAAATTAATGAATAGGTGGTACCTTGTTCCCACGAATATGAATAAAATAAATACCAAACACAGTCCAATCTGCTGGAGGTGCCACCAAGAGGTTGGAGATTACCTCCATATATGGTGGCATTGTTCCAAAATAAACCATACATGGAACAAGGTAAAGAACTTCATGGTTAATATAATTGGATGTGAGTGGGAACTTACCCCCGTCAGAGCCCTCCTTCATTTGGACTTACCAAAGATTCAACCTGAGCAAAAGGCCATCTTGGTTCACCTTTTGACAGCAGTTAAATTAAACATTGCAAAAAGCTGGAAAACAAGTGAACCCCCTGTATGGGCAAAAATAATGGCCCAACTTAGCCAACAGTGTATAATGGAGAGAGGGGTGGCGTACGCCTTAAGACATAAAATCTACACTCCAAAGTATTGGTCTGACTGGGTCATTAAGACAGGTAATAGCTGCACAACTCCAACGGGAGACCCCTGATACCCCACGACGAGGAGTAAACGAGAGCTGACCCCTGCGAGAAAAATGTCATATTAAGAAAGAAACTACGCGAAATCATGGGAACAAAATAGAACCCACCGGGCCCCTCCTCCCAGGTCCTGAGTCCAACCCCACTTGTATGTTTGTCTAGTGTGTGTGATTTCTGTAGGTGAGATAAAGGTAGCCGGAGATAAGATAAGTAGAACGATATAGTTATAAGGGACAAGCGATAGCTGAAAGCATAATTTACCACTAGGAAACCACTTCTATACCCGGTTCTACCAGTAAAAAACACTCAGCAATTTACGAAGACACAAGGATGACTACACTTTATAATCAGTTTGATACAAATCCGAAGGATTTTTAATGAGAAGTCTGAGTGTCAAAAAAAAATAAATAAATAAAAAAAAAAAAAAAAAAAATGGATACCAGGAGACAAAAATGCCAGGAAAGAGTATTGAGCATGTGTTTGGAGCCTGCTTGTGGGATTGCGTGTGTTTAGAGTGAGCTGATTGTGGTGTGGTATTGTGTAATAAGGTCGGTTTTAGTTGTGTTGTGTTTGTGGTGTAATGTAATGCATATGTGGCTAGGGGCTGTAGAGAATGTGTGTATAGGGGATATAGCAAGTGTGTGCATACAGGCTATAGTGTGTGTGTGTGTGTGTGTGTGTGTATATATAGATGTAGTGTGTGTTTAGGGGTGTAGTATGTGTTTGCTTACAAGGAATCTAGTGTGTGTATATATATATACATATATATATGAGTCTAGTGTGTGTTTGAAGGACCCAGAATGTGTATAGGAGATCTAGTGAGTGTGTGTTTATAACGGTTTCAGAGTGTATATAGGGATCTAGTGTGTGTATGTGTGTAGATGATCCAGAGTTGGGTAAGGGATCTAGTGTGTGTCTGGAATGTAATGTGTTTAGGGGTGCAGTATGTGTGTGAGGAGCGCTGTGTGTGTGTGTATATATATATATATATATATATATATATATATATATATATATGGAAGTATTGTGTATGTCTGTTGTGCAGTGTGTTGGGGGGTTCTGTGTGTATGTGAGGTGTGCAGTATGTGTGTGTGAGGGGGGGCGGTGTGTGAGGGGGGGCGGTGTGTGAGGGGGGCAGCGTGTGAGGGGGGCAGTGTGTGAGGGGGGCAGTGTGTGAGTGCGGTGTATGATGTGTATGAGAGTGCTGTGTGTGAGAGTGCAAGAGTGCTGTCTATGATGTGTGTGAGAGTGCAAGAGTGCTGTCTATGATGTGTGTGTGAGAGTGCAAGAGTGCTGTCTATGATGTGTGTGTGAGAGTGCTGTGTGTGTGAGAGTGCTGTGTGTGTGAGAGTGCTGTATATATGTTAGAATGGATTGTGTGTGTGGGTAGGGGGGGGTAAATAAACAAATAAAATAACAGGCATTATGTCCGGGGGGCATAATGCCTGTTATTTTATTTTTTTATTTACCACCACCCCCCCCCCCTACACACACACACACACACACACACAATCCATTCTAACATTTATACAGCACTCTCACACACAGCACTCTCACACCCGGCACGGGTGGTACCTGGGACTGGTGGTGTTCCCTGGTGGTCCTCGTGGTGAGTGAACTCTAGCCAGCGGGCTAGAGTTCACTCTCGCGAGATCCGGTCGTTGCCATGAACCTGGTGGAGCTGCAAGTTAGAGCTCCGCCGGGTCCTCTCTCCAGGCTGTCTCCCTCCCTCTCTCCCCGCCGACAGCATGTGGGCCGGTGAGGGAGATCTTTGATGTCCTCACCGGCCCTTCATGGAAAACAGCGGTGTCGGCGCTTGGATAGTGTCGGCCCTGCATAGACCGGCAGGGGAGATCCTGGGACCCAGAGGCCACTGCTGGGACCTCCCCTGCCGGCCTCAGCCCATGGCCTGCGTTGCCCACCGGGCATTTACTTTTGTTTTTTTTTTACTCGCGATCGCGTCATTAGGCCAGGCCCCCTTTATTAGGTCACGCTCCCTTCATTAGGCCATGCCCCTTTCAATGACACGATCTTCCTGTGACTATAAATAACAGTCTGCAACAGACACAAATCGCTGAGTATTGTCTTTAGCAGCTGTTGTTCCTGACTCCTTAGCTCCAAGCTACCTTAGAGTATCTTGCTACTTTCATTTTTGATTACCTGTTGCTGACCTGGATATCCTCGACCATTCTGATTTCTCCAATCCTGACCTATGGCTTCCTGAATCGAATTGTGTAATTCTCCAATCCTCTGAATACGGACCGTCCCTGTTATCCTGCATTTTTCTCTATCACCTAATCGCAAGTACCTTCCATATCTTCAATCAAGTGTTCCTTCATATTTTTTACTTTATACTTCAATCAAGTTACATATATTTTTCCATATTACTACAAACCATTTATTTTTTCTCTGCAATCAATATCAGTCAGTTTTTCTTCTTTTTGCTGCTAAACTTTAATACAAGAATTGCTTAAACGATATACCTTGTGTGGATTGTCATTTATTTCTGCAGTTGAGTTTCCAAATATTCTTAAAGTCACAGCTACCCTGACAGTCAGTGTGAGTGAGTGTGTGTCAGTATGAGTGAGTGTGTGTGTCAGTGAGAGTGTGAGTGAGGTTGTGTGTGTGTCAGTGAGAGTGTGAGTGAGGTTGTGTGTGTGTCAGTGAGAGTGTGAGTGAGTGTGTGTGTGTGTGTCAGTGAGAGTGTGTGGGTATGTCAGTGTGTGTGTGAGTGAGTGTGTGTGTATGTCAGTGTGAGTGAGAGTGTGATGGTGTGTGTGTGTATGTCAGTGTGAGTGAGTGTGTGTAGGTCAGTGTGAGTGAGAGTGTGTGTATGTCAGTGTGAGTGAGAGTGTGTGTATGTCAGTGAGAGTGTGTGTATGTCAGTGTGAGTGAGTGATTATGCATGGACGGTATAGGTGCTCACAGACCATCAGATCTAAGTCTGAGAATGATGAAAGTGTTAAGGGAGAGAGCGGCGAGTTCAAAATGTTACTGGTTGTCTGCAGTGATTTAAAAATGGTAAAGGGTAAAATTGCTGCACAATGTTCACATGCTGCAGTGTCTGCTGATAAGAAACTCGTAAAGAGAAACCATAACCTGTTGAAGCAGTGGGAATATTGTGGGCAAACCAAAGTGGTAGTAAAAGCCCAAGATGAAATTTAATTGGTTGGACTTCACATGCATGCGCAACAGCTAGGTTTGCCCGTTAGCATCTCAAAATGTATGTGTTGTGGGACCTGGACCTGCTGATTTAATTGATTAACTTTATTAACATAGTTAACATAACAAGGAACATGTCCCACACCAACTTGCTCCCCAGGGGTCCACCGTCCATTGAATCCATTGCCAGGCAGACCTTCTGCCCAGCCCACCAACAGGCTAAGAGCTCCAGCTTAGCTCAGAACCTCTCCCATAATCCATTTGAACTATGGCTGACTCCCGATATTTCAGCCATAGACCCCCCTAAGGAGCAAGTTACCGCCAGCTGTGACAATGCCTAGTCCAACAAGATCCATCCAATGCAATGCTATCTGAAACATAGAAGACAAGCGGCAGAAACCAGAAACAACAAGTATACTCCTAATAACCCCAAAACTTTAGGGAGGGCGGGCGGGAAAATTCTGACAGGCCAAAAAGTTATGAGATTTTTCAATATTGTTCAGCCTTAAATATCCTCTGATCCCCTCAACCAACTCCTCCCCTAAAACCTTACCACCAATGTGTGCAGCCTTGAACAGCACAAGCTGTCAAGGCCCTCCTGCACCTAGGCGTCTCCGAGGGCTGCATAAGTTCAGCAGATTTCAAACAAATCAGCCTGGGAGTCATTTGAGACCATAAGAATAAAACATCTGAAAATAATTGGGAAAGAACAACAAAATCATTTTTCATATTAAGCAGTAAATTAACAGACTTAGTCTTACCTAAATCATTACCCCCGAGGTGTATAATCACAACCCAACGCTTCTTTCATACAAATTCTTTGACACCTGAATGACCTAAAGCCTGCTCACCCCCGACAGAGGACACCGATCCAATATTCTCTACCTCAGGTGTAACCCCCTGTTTCCACACATTAATTGGTGAGAAGCCTTGTACAGCTTTTGTAATATTATCCAAAGAACATAAAATCTCTTGTAAGTGATGTAATTGTAAAGACTCACCAGCAGGAGGTGCCATGTTACCAGCCGATACCCTTTTATTCAACAAGGCACTGCCTCAGGAACTGCACATTGTTTCACAGCAAGCTTTTTGTTTTCGGGCAGTTTTTTAGCCTTGCTGGAATCTTCCCTTCTTGCTGGTGACTGGGAGAACACTCTCTTCGGACTCCGGACCCTTTTACCACTGTGACCCTTAAAGGGGTCACTGTCTTTTCGGTGTTGACGCTGAAGATGAGGACATGTCAACTGGAGCTTCTGCAGCTGTATCAGCTTCATCAATGGATTCTTCATCCTGCTGGAACATCCCACTTCTCTTGATGTCCCTGGGGCTGAGTCCAAGCAAGACTTCAACCAGTCAGTGTCCCCACTGACCAGTGCTTTTTGCAAGATCCTCTCAAGGAGCAATTCAACCTCTCCGGCCATTCTGAGGTTAGTAGCGCTGCTGTACCAAAACAGTGTGGTCAATCATTGCTGTGTAACAAGTATTGTCAAACAGGTATTGATGTGCCACCCACAACTTGCTAGATGAAACTCAGCTTCTTTCAACTAAAAGATGTGTTTGACATATCATACTTCTTACTACCAGCACACAAGTAGCTGTGTACATGTACAGCAGCAAATTATTTAGTTTGCAGGTATAGCTGAAATCCCTGTTTGTTCACAGAAATGTGGACATAGGTGTACAGTGTATGACATCTATGTACTTGTGCCCTAAAGTGATGAAGATGTTTAACTCTTCATAAGTTCAAACACCGGTTTAGTAAGCAATAAGTGTAGTATAGGTTAATTTTATGTAATCTGTAATTTATTCAGAAAATAGCCATGATAAATGCAAAGACAATATTAGATTATAAAGGATTTGTATTCATATTAGTGGAATGTCAATGTTCAATAGTTCAGGGTGTAGATAACCCTGTATTTTAACTGTACATGAATGCAATGAACAAGGGTAATGTAAGAATAAGATCAGTTATATATAATGGTCACTCAAGTGCTTGGAGAATGTTTTAGAATATACCAGTATTTTCTTATGTCAGACATAGCTGTATGTCAGGCAGTTGTGTATCTAGGTTTTGTGCTGCCCGAAGCAGACTAAATTCGGGCACCACTACCCATGTTGCACATCCAGGACATGCCCCATCACCCACGTTATAAACCCGGGACATGACCCATAACCCACATTACATGCTCCCATAAGATGCCCCATCACCCACATGTCTGGTGTCTCTTACATTAATCTCTCCCCCCCACCCCATGTCTGGTGTCTCTCTCTTTAGCCCCCTCTCAATATTTTTTATAAACTTTTATTAATATTATTTTAATCACACTACACCACAAAAAAAAATAGCAAAAGCCCTGCTTGCAATAAACTGCAGCTATTTAACAGGGGTGTGGTGCAAAAGTTAATGAGCCAACCTGACTCCAAACAGAGGGGAAGAAATAGAAGCAGAGTAAGGTAGGGAGGCCTCTAGAGGAAGTAGGAGTTATATAAGCACATACATGATGGCTTTTAAATGCATGAGTCAGAAGGTGAGTGTAGAACCCTGACATATACCCCCCTTTAAGAAGCTGCCTCTGGACGCGAACCAATCAGATACTTGAGAATAGAATCTGGCAAGGCATATACAGCCTCCATGAAGAGGAAAAGTGATAACAAAATATTATAAAACACAGGTTCCTAGGCATGAAGGAAAACCAACAATAAAACTACCCCTGCAAACCATTCATGGCTGCTGAGAACAGAGGATGGTTAAAGGCTGAAGCAAAAACAGGTTTGTAAAAAAGAGTGCATTATCATGTAACATTTGTTCCAAAAATTGCACTATTGTAGGGGCCCGTGGGACCAGAACCATGTATTGGATTGTGAGATATAGTTCTGGAATTACTGTAGGGTGATTCAGCTAGACATGCACTCATACATTTCTCTAGATGTGAAATTATTCCCTTTTTCTTTTAGTGTTTTACAGATTTTCTTATGTGTAGCCCAGTGGATTTTTTGTCCGCAGTTCTTATCGCAGTAAATTACCAATTAGTTACACAGGATTCCCATTTGGCCAGTTTTGGCTCGGGTCAGTACAGAAAAGGCACTGGGGTCAGATCCAATAATCCCATTGGAGGCCTTGACACAATCTGGTGGTAGATATTCATCTGTACTGCTGCAGGGGTCCCTGGGACCAGAAACATGTATTGTATTGAGAGATATAGCTGTGGACTCACTGGATCAGTGGCGGATCCAGGGGGGCAACGGGGAAATTGCCTGTTCGGCTCCCCGTGCAGTCTGACACGTAAGTGCCGACAGGTCACGTGACCGGCGCGCTGACGTCATACGGCACAACCGCCTGGGAGCCGAACAGGCAGCATGGAGGAGACCATGCTGCCTGCCACTAGCCACCAGGGAAAAAGGTAAGTGCTGGGGAGATGGGGGGCAAATTGGCTGGGGCTTAGTAAATGGCAAATAACACTGGCATATTGGACAAATTACCAGGGGCATATTAAATGGCAAATAACACTGGCATATTAATGGGCAAATTGGCAGGGGCATATTAAATGGCAAATAACACAGGCATATTAGTGAGCAAATTGGCTGGGGCATATTAATGCCAAAAAATACTGGCATATTATTGGGCAAATTGGGAGGCGCATATTAATGGCAAATAACACTGGCATATTACTGGGCAAATTGGCTGGGGCATATTAAATGGCAACTAACACTGGCATATTATTGGGCAAACTGGCTGGGGCATATTAAATGGCAACTAACACTGGCATATTATTGGGCAAATTGGCTGGGGCATATTAAATGGCAACTAACACTGGCATATTATTGGCCAAATTGGCAGGGGCATATTAATGGCAAATAACACTGGCATATTATTGGGCAAATTGGCAGGGGCATATTAAATGGCAACTAACACTGGCATATTGGGCAAATTAACAGGGGCATATTAAATGGCAAATAACACTGGCATATTAGTGAGCAAATTGGCTGGGGCATATTAATGGCAAATAATACGAGCATATTATTGGGCAAATTGGCAGGAGCATATAAAATGGCAAATAACACTGGCATATTATTGGGCAAATTGGCAGGGGCATATTAAATGGCAAATAACACTGGCATATTATTGGGCAAATTAGCAGGGGCATATTATTGGGCAAATTAGCAGGGGCATATTAAATGGCAAATAACACTGGCATATTATTGGGCAAATTGGCTGGGGCATATTAAATGGCAACTAACACTGGCATATTATTGGGCAAATTGGCTGGGGCATATTAAATGGCAACTAACACTGGCATATTATTGGGCAAATTGGCTGGGGAATATTAATGGCAAATAATATTAGCAATGTGTATGTAATGGGGTGATGGGGCATGTCCTTGGTGTGCAATGTGGGTTATGGGTCATATCGTGGGTGTGCATCGTGGGTAGGGGGGGTGCCCAAATTTTGTCTGCCTAGGGCAGCACAAAACCAAGCTACACCACTGGGGGGGAGAGAGAGGAGAGAACATGGGGGAGAGAGGAGAGAACACTGATGGGGGGGGGGGAGAGAGGAGAGAACACTGATGGGGGGAGAGAGGAGAGAACACTGATGGGGGGAGAGAGAGGAGAGAACACTGATGGGGGGGAGAGGAGAGAACACTGATGGGGGGGGGGAGAGGAGAGAACACTGATGGGGGGGGGAGAGGAGAGAACACTGATGGGGGGGGAGAGGAGAGAACACTGATGGGGGGGGAGAGGAGAGAACACTGATGGGGGGGAAGAGGAGAGAACACTGATGGGGGAGAGAGAGGAAAGAACACTGATGGGGGAGAAAGAGGAAAGAACACTGATGGGAGGGAGAGAGAGGAAAGAACACTGATGGGAGGGAGAGAGAGGAGAGAACACTGATGAGGGAGAGAGAGGAGAGAACACGTATGGGGGAGAAGAGAGAACACTGACGGGTGGGGGAGAGAGGAGAGAACCCAGACGAGGGAGAGGAGGAAAAGAGACAGCTATTGGGAAGAGGCAAGACATACATGTTTAGAGGGACAAAGAGACATAGGAGGTAGATAATAGAGAGAGACATGGGAAGGGGAGAGGAGGCAGAAAGACATGGGAAGGGAGAGGAGAGAGACATAAATGGGAATGGAGAAGAGAGACATAAATGGGATGGTAGAGGAGAGACAGACAGACATGGGATGGCAGAGGAGAGACAGACAGACATGGGATGGCAGAGGAGAGACAGACAGAAATGGGATGGCAGGAGAGACAGACATACATGGGAGAGGAGAGACAGACAGACATGGGATGGGAGAGGAGAGACAGAGAGCTGGGAAATGAAAGGAGAGACAGACGGACATGGAAAAGAAGAGGATACATAGACGGACATGGGAAGGAAGAGGAGAGAAACGGACATGGAAGGAAGAGAGACAGAGGGACACGGGGAGTGAGAGGAGTGCGACAGACATGGGATGGTAGAGGAGCGTGACAGAAGGACATGAGAGAGAGGATAAGACAGACGGACATGGGAGAGAGGATAAGACAGACGGACATGGGAGAGAGGATAAGACAGAAGGACATAGGAGAGAGGATAAGACAGACGGACATAGGAGAGAGGATAAGACAGACGGACATGGGAGAGAGGAATAGACAGACGGATATGGGCCCCTCCCGAGATCAGACTCTGGATCCGCCCCTGCACTGGATGGTGGTTCACCTAGACATGCGGTCATAGAGTTCTCTAGATGTGCACTTGGTCCCTTTTTCTTTTTTCTCACCAGAGACCAGAACGGTCAAGAGGTTCTGCAGAGGAACTAGAAGTGTCTTTAGAAGCAATATCCCTTTTTGCTGGAACAGATTTAGATTGGTAAGGTAGTGGATTTCCCTGGATTAGCTTTTTTTCATCCAGAGAACTCTCATATTGGACAAGGTTCTTGCTTCCTATCAGTGCCGGCCTTAAGTGTTCCGGCGCCCTGTGCGGGCTTCCCCTGTGGCGCCCCCTTGTCTCTTTCACCCCCCTATGTATGTGTCTCTCTCTCCCTCTGAAAGGGTTAAATTGATGTTGAGAAGCCCCCCTTGCTTGACTAAGTTCAGATAAAGGTCACAGTCCCTTAGGAAGTCAGATAAGACATAATGGTTTATGTAAGAAAGGTCTTAGACTACAAAAAGAGGAACTAATGTAGCAAGTTTCAACTGTCTTGTCTGCTGACTGATTATATTGAGTTTTATTTTAGCTTTTCTGCCTAGTGACAATATATGTACCCATTGTCCACCCCCCCTTGTGACATGTATACGCCGCCTCTCATGTACTTGATGCTATGTTTGTGCAAAACCTATAACCAATCAATACACAGGACAACGCCTAGATTTGTGTATAAATACCAATGTGTAATAAACTACACTCAGAGCTGAGGATAAAGAAACACGTGCCTTGTGTAATTGTTTTCCGCCTTCACAGCTCTCCAGATATCTGCTAACCTGCCACACATCAACGACCTTAGAAGTAATTGATAAAGGAACAGAGACCGGCCTTTCCTTTCAATTTGGTGTCAGAAGTGGGATTCGGACATACAGGGTGAGTACAAGTTATGCATGGTTGTATTTTTATACTTCTGTGCTATGCTCCCTTGTCTCTCCGAATCCCGTACCTAAAAATTTAGTGTTTTAAGTAAGCTTTGGGTTGTTGTTAAACATTTGTTATTGCGACAAGATACTATTGTGTTTCTGGTACACAAATAGATATTAAGATTTCACTGGGAAATCGCTGAAGTTCGTGACACTGGGTCATGGCACAGTTTAACAAAACCTATTCAGAGATATAAATGTATATATGTACATAAATATATACAAGTAATTATTAGCAAGTGTTGCTTTCTAGGAAAATGTCGTTGGTGTGTCAAAGGTTATTTGTACATAAGTTAAAGTATAAGATAAGAATTGTTTATTAAGTTGTGTGAACTGCATACAATGATCTGTTCATAATGGGACAAAAGTTAAATGATTTAGCAACTATAAGTTTTATATCAGGCAAAAGGAATGATGTCCCTTTGTATGGAATCCCCATTATTACATTCAAATTTATGTGACCGCAGTATGTAGTTCAGGTATGATTATGTCATAATAAATAAACCCAAAGGCAGAGAAAATTAACAAGGATAAATCTAAATACCCTAACAGTCCTGTCCCACAGAAAGCTAAGACAGAGTCGCTGTATCCAGCACTTCCTGTTTGCTTAGAGCCCACACAGTAGAGCGACATGCACTTTGTCAGAAAAGGAATTAACTGCTTTGTCTGTGGCCATAAGGTATGTTTGATTTGTCTCCCTGCAGTACACAGTGTTTTATGGGTATAGTAGACATTTTATGTATAAAGTATGAGAATATTATTAACATATTGAAGATAAGAGTCTCATGTCTGTGACTCCCAAGTACACTGTATCTTGGTGTTTTGGATATGGTAGCTGTGCAAGTTGATAAGACCATAGAAGCTGTGGCATATTATGTTTAATGTTGTCATTAGGAGAATTGTCGTTATTGTTTAAATATTTGCATAAGTAATTTTTGCAACTATTATTTTTTAAGATATAATTGTATTTTTATAAGTGATGTCTGCGCAAATGGGCAATAGTGTTACAGTAATAGTCTCTAATATTTTACCACAAGAGTAGAGACGTGTTCTAGATTTGTGTCAACAGCCCCAAAGCAGCAGTGTTTTATAGAGATGTAACAAAAGGTAGTGTTTTATATTTAGTGGAGTACAGAAGACGTATCTTATGGATTACTCAAAGAGCGCTCAATAAAAAATAAGCACGTTATGCCGCTAGTAAAATTTTGAGTGATTCATGAATGAAGGTCTTCTGGGTTATATTCATCAGTGTGATGAGAAGTTTTATAGTAAATTAGTTTTAGCAGAAAATGAGCAATAATTACTGTAGTTGTGTTATTTTGGGTAAGCAGAGTAGTTTTACTTTGGCATAGTCAGTAATTTTATTAGTAATACACATAGTTTTAGAATTAATTTGCTACTGCGCTTGCGTAACTGTATCTTTAAGTAAGAAAAATAAAAATATGTGTGTGTAAAACAGTAAGAATCATATATTAATCAAGGTCTCTCTTGGACATCATGTTATATATACGTGATCAATCCAGTGGATAGTATAACAGCTGTAAAATTTCATAAATGCCATTATTTGATTTTTATTAAGGTTTATTTTGATTCAATCTACATATTCAGAGGCATCATGTAAAATTATGAGGGTAAAAATAAATCTAATATTTGTTTAAAAACTCTAAACATTTAACAGGTTTCACATGTTACCTATTAGAAATGTTTATTTGTTTAGGGTACATTCTTCCTTTTTGTATTTAGGTGTTTTGACAAGTATATAATTTTATGTAGGTTGGAAGGACTTTTGTTTGAATTTTTAGTATATGTTGAAGATGGGTTTTGATTTTTCCCAACATAGGATATCACATTTTCCAACATTTTAGATAAAATAGATAAGAGAAGATGTCTTAATTTTAAGATATTTGTAAGTACTGATATATTTTAGATTTAAGTAGGATTTCAGAGTTGATACTAGAGAAAGACTTGAGTAACGTTTATTTGTAAAATGTTGAGAAGTGGGGGATTTTTGTGTTAAGCCGTTGAAGGCTTTGTGGGCCATGGAAATGGCAATTGATGGAGATAAAAGGTTTTTGTATGTTGTAGAAGGTGAGAGGTCATGTTGCAAATATGTACAAAGAGAAGATGTTATGGACTAAGAATATAACAGTTAGGATTTAAAAGTGAATATTAATTTGAAAAGGAAGACATAAGTAATAATGTGTATGGTATATAGCAAGAAGAGGTAAAACTTTTGGTTTATACTGAAAAGTATTGATCAGTGTTTTTAAATAAACTCCCTGCCCATCCAATATAATTTTTGGTAACTTGCATATACCGTAATTGTTTTATCTTTGTGGTGTGACCAGAATTATTTTTACAGTGCTATAGCGCTACTTACATTGTTGGTGATATATGAATATCATTTTCAAACTATAGGGAAAGTCAGATTACCAGCTGGAGAGCAATACATTTTTAAATAAATACAGAGCTAGCATGTTTATATACAGTAAATATACATACACACACACATACGTGATGCTAAAAATGTTCATTTGTTGTATTCTAGTTTTTGTTATAATTAAGGCAAATGTGATACATTGGGTAGATTATTGAGCTGTTGCTTAAAATTTTAGATACAATTTAAGTTTTAATATATGAGAATGTACGTCCGTCAGTGATTAGTGGAAAGAATTAGCAAGTGTCATGTTCTCAAACATGCTGTGGTGTTGGAGGTGAAAGAGTTAATTATATAAATTCAGATAGTTTTTGTTGTATATGAAAGAGAGAAAAAGTCCCCCCAGAAACCCCCCCTTTGTGTCCCCTTCTATCTGTTTGTCTAATTGCAGATAAGAGTTGTAGCAGTGGCTGCAAAAGTATTTTTTTTTTGTGAAGGGAGGGGGAATGGGCCAAAGTTGTGTTCTGTGCTGTGGTCACGATGATAGTATATTGATTGATTGGTCAAGAAATACATTTTGTTGTCAATAATTTTGATAAAATATATGTATCAATTGTGATTTTTTTTTTTATAAAATATTTATTTTGGCAGGCCAGGCCTGTTAGTTTTATTGAAGTAGCTCCAGCCTATACTGATGTTGTTTCAGAGTTTACTGATAAGGACCAGCAAATCTAGATTATTACTGATGCAGTTCCAGTAAAAGGTCTTAATCACTAATGAAGACCTAATAATTAATAAAAGTGAGTGATTATTAATATCAGTTGTATATTACACTCATGCTCAGTCAGGAGATTTATAAAAAGAATAATGATATTTTTAAGAACAAAAGAGTGGTCTAGTTATTTTGAGACATGAGTTAAGAGTCATAATATTTTTAATGATATTTTAATATAAAGCAAATAAGCCAAAATGTTTAATGAAATATTGCATGTTACTAATTGGAATATTTTGAGTTTTATTTCCATATAGATTAAAGCTGTACAGCCAACAAAAGACAAGTTCACAGTGCACCAACGAATCTATTGCTGATAAAAGATTATTTCTAAAGAAAGAAAAAGTTTATTTTAAAAGAAGAAATACTTACAATACAAGTAAAGAAAGGATCCTAACAAAGTCTACTGGAATATTGTTGTGAAAGTTGTTCAAATCAACTCCTGGATCCACGTTATTTACGTAGAGCACATTCCTGTTTTGACAAACAGGCCAACAAAGGAGCAGCAACTTAATGTTTTGAAGGGCAAAATAACTCCCTGACCACTAGCCAACATAAGCTGAGTCGTCAACCTAGGAGAACTCGCAAAGAAATCACCCAGGAGTCTGCAACAGATACAACAGTCTACAAAAGATCATCATTGTTGGGAAGTATATTTTCATATGTACAAATGTATACAATTGTTATTGAAGGCTTGTAGTTTTTGTAGTAGAGATTTGTTTAATTGTGATATTATAGGTATGTTTAGAGTATAGTGAATTTTTGCAGACTGACTCTACCAAACACAATGAGTCGACCCATAAGAAATTGTATTTTGATAATATGTTTGTGGAATTTTGTGTAGACAGTATATAAAATCTCAGGAAATGTATCTGATATTTTTAATATGTTAGTTTGTTTTTGTAAGAGAGACTAATCAAGAAGGATTATGGATTTAAGGAATAGGTTAAAAAGTGTCCACAAGTAATCCGTGAGATCCCCTGGGACTGGGAAATTGGCTAGGATCACTTGGAGCGAAACTTGTAAGTGGTTTAGCATGTGTGAGATAACAAGAGTGTTGCTAATTGTTTATGTTGTTTGTTTCAAGGGTCTCATCCTCAAGTGCATCCTGACCTTACATCATGCCCCTACGTGAAGAATGGAAGACACTGCTCAGATATTCCCCATTATGGAAGCTTACAGTGCAATTAAACTGGATGACCTACCAATGTGTGCAATCAAGGAAGGGGGCCTTATCATCTTGGATACAATGATTATGTTGACCAGGCTACTCCTGATGGTTATCCTTAAAAACAGACAATGTCAATTTCTAAGAGTAAAAGGGGAGAACAGTATGAATATTATATGGACTGTAGGGGCCTCTGGAGTCACGTCGTAGATGGGAGACCATATTGTTTTGTCTGCTGCCATTTCATCTGACTGCCTCTTTGTGTTCTGAATGCATGCCATGTTGTGTGTTCTGAATGCATGCCATGTTGTGTGTTCTGAATGCATGATGTCAGTTTTGCTTCAAGTTATTTTAAAGTATTCTGCAAATAACTCAGTCCTCCGGAATAATATGTTTGATTTTTACATAGATCTATTGGTCGTAGAGAAGGGTTTTATTAGGCAGAGTAAGAGGCGCAATCAACAATAGATATTTAATTTAGTTTTGTGTCCATCATGTGTTTTTGTTGGTCATGCCATTATGTAACATTATGTAACATATTTAGATAGTTATTGCCGGCCTTCCATATTTAAGAGAGAGATACTGTGAATTTTCACAGGTCCAATATCTCTGCAGAGCGAAACCAAGGTCTGCTCAGTCGTCAAAGGTCTAAACCTAACCTCAAAGGCTATTAAAGTTAAAGTTAATGTTAGATGTCAGTATTGTCCTGAGGCAGTCAGGTAAAACAGGAAAGACATAGTCGGTTAGTAAAGCTTAAATATGGATGTGAAGATTTTTGATTCAATATGTTGTTTTAATTGATCAGACCACTCCAATTTTATCCAATGGTATTTAAATAATATAAGAGATGTGGACACAAATATCAAGTGAGCCACAGGTTTTGATCAGATATTCGAAATATGCTTGTGGTTAGGAGATATGGGAAGGAAGATAATTAAGTGTTTTGTTTTAATAATAGCAATAATAGGTGCTTTTTATATAATTGTGAGGTGTGATAAATGCATTATTGATAAAGCTGTTAAACCAGCTCCAAAACTCCAATACCACACGTATTATTACATGACCTATGCTAGAGCTTCTCAACAGCAATATTAAGATTGTTCAGCAAGTGAACAAAAGAGTGGAACTGAAAGGGTTAAATTGATGTTGAGAAGCCCCCCTTGCTTGACCAAGTTCAGATAAAGGTCGCAGTCCCTGAGGAAGTCAGATAAGACATAATGGTTTATGTAAGAAAGGTCTTAGACTACAAAAAGAGGAACTAATGTTGTAGCAAGTTTCAACTGTCTTGTCTGCTGACTGATTATATTGAGTTTTATTTTAGCTTTTCTGCCTAGTGACAATAAATGTACCCATTGTCCACCCCCCCTTGTGACATGTATACGCCGCCTCTCATGTATTTGATGCTATGTTTGTGCAAAACCTATAACCAATCAATACACAGGACAACGCCTAGATTTGTGTATAAATACCAATGTGTAATAAACTACACTCAGAGCTGAGGATAAAGAAACATGTGCCTTGTGTATTTGTTTTCCGCCTTCACAGCTCTCCCGATATCTGCTAACCTGCCACAAATCAACGACCTTAGAAGTAATTGATAAAGGAACAGAGACCGGCCTTTCCTTTTACCCTCTGTTTTGTCTCTCTCCCCCCATCCTCTGTTCTGCCTCTCCCCAGTCCTGTCTCTCTCCCCCGTCCCCTGTTCTGTCTCTCTCCCCCGTCCCCTGTTCTGTCTCTCTCCCCCTGTTCTGTCCCCCCTCCCTCTGTTCTGTCTCTCTCCCCCCCTGTTCTGTCTCTCTCTCTACCCCTCCCCCTGTTATCTCTCTCTCTCCCCCCGTCCCCTGTTCTGTCTCTCTCCCCCCGTCCCCTGTTCTGTCTCTTTCCCCCTGTTCTGTCTCTCTCTCTTCCCCCTACCCCTGTTATCTCTCTCTCCCCCCAGTTATGTCTCTCCCCCCTGCCCCTGTTCTGTCTGTCTCTCTCTCTCACCCCTCCCCTGTTCTGTCTCTCCCCCATCCACTGTTCTGTCTCTATCTCCCCCTCCCCCTGTTCTCTCTCTCTAGCCCTGTTCTGTCTCTCCCCCCTGCCCCTGTTCTGTCTGTCTCTCTCTCTCTCACCCCTCCCCCGTTCTGTCTCTCCCCCCTAACCCCTATTCTGCCTCTCTCTACCCCCCCCCCCTTTGCCTGCAAAGGTGGAGGAATGGGTTTCCCGTTAGGGAGCTGCCGGCTCCACCGAGGGATATAATAGCAAATCCTTTGAAGGTGCCTCTGGCTGTGTGGTGCTCTGTCTGAGCTGTGAGGTCAGCAAGTTAACAAGGAGCAGTGCAGGCAAAAAGACTTAGGCACTCACCAGTCCAGATGAAGTTCAAAGTAGATAGATTTATTAATGGAGAACAAAAAGTGCAAAGTGCAAAATGTCAAACAGGCAGAATATGGAAACTGCAAACGTGGGGAAGCAGACGGCTTGCCTTACGCGTTTCGTACCTTTCGGTACTTAATCATAGGCTAATGTGGTAATGCTTACAACTGATTTATTTACAAAGTGACACCAATCATTTGAAAGGTCAGAAGCAATTACATGCAGTGAAAAGACATCTATTTAAACAAACAGTACATGGATATGTGTATTTTAAAGTGCAAAAAAGCTAAGTATGCATAAAAATTGATACATTATGACATAGTGAAAATGCAAGATAATAAATAAATGGATATTGAATATTGTGTAAACATATCTGAAGCATACAATAATGTGGATAATAAACAACTATTATAAAAAACAATCCATCTGCATGTGGAAGATGCAGGAGAGTGATGTCTGTCTCAGAGCTAGAGGGTAGACTCACATAAAATATAATGTTAAAAGAAGGATATAATGGGTGCCTTTAATAATAAAACATGAGAAAAAAGTGAGCAATTAATTCTTCCGCTCTGAGACAGCTGAGACCGCTCAGTGGTGTAGCTCCGCCCCCACCCTGTGAAGCGGAGCAGAGTCTGCTTTACGGGGAGCCATGGGCAGCAAGAGATAGTGCTGCTCGGCTCCCCATGCCTGCATTAAGCATGGGGAGCCTGCATTAAGCATGGGGAGCCGAGCAGCAATATCTCTTGCTGCCTGCAGCTTCCTGTGAAGCAGACGCTGCTCTGCTTCACAGGGTGGGGGTGGAGCTACACCTCTCAGCCGGTTAGCTCCGCCCCCTCCCCGGATCCAGCAGAGCTTGCCGAGCAGAGGGCTGGTGAGGGGGGATCTTTTGATCTCCCCAATCCAGTGCCTTTACCGGCTTTTTTTTTTTTTTTTTTATCGGGCGGGCAGGCACCCCCTGGGGTGTTGCGCCCTGTGGGATTGCACAGGTCCCACACCCCTAAGGCCGGCCCTGCTTCCTATAATTGTCCCATCAGATGCTTGGACAAGACCTGGGCCACCTAAAAAGTGTGTGACAGTCTGTAGTTTACTGGATTTACCATTTTGTCTGTTTGAGTGATAGGAGCTATAGTCCTGAAAGTACATACATGTTCAGGAGGTTCTTCCATAGTGGTGTCTGTTATATCCTCCTCATTGAAGTCTGAGGCATCAAAAAAATTGCACTCCATATCAGACCACTCATCAGTTTCAGGTGTAAGAGCCTGATTAGCAGCAACAGCTTCAGGAACCAAAAGTTTCTCAGGTGTTTTAAATGCACTTTCTCCAGAAGCACTGCATGGAGTAATTGTATGGGTTTTCTCCAGTGTTGGTGTATCACAGTTATTATATTCAGGTTCCCGGGCCTGGAACTTGACATTGCTAGGTACAGAGACTTTAGCAGGTTTAAATGGGGGACTGGGCAGTAAAGTGGCAAATGAGGTTCAATATAGACAAATGTAAAGTTATGCATTATGGGAAAAATAACAAATAACAAATAACAAAGCAACATATACGTTAAATGGTTTTTCCCTGGGAAAAACTACTAATGAAAAGGATTTAGGAATAATTATAGACAACAAACTTGGCAACAGTGCCCAATGCCAGTCAGCAGCTGCAAGGGCCAATAAGATATTGGCATGTATAAAACGAGGTATAGATTAACGGGAGGAGGATATCATCTTGCCTCTTTACAAATCAATGGTAAGACCTCACCTTGAATATGCAGTACAGTTCTGGGCACCAGTCCTTAAAAAGGATATTAAGGAACTAGAAAAAGTGCAAAGGAGAGATACAAAATTAATAAGGGGATTGGAGGATCTTAGTTATGAAGAGAGACTTAAAAAATTGAATTTATATACGTTAGAAAAAAGGCGTCTCAGAGGGGATATGATAACATTATATGAATTTGTGCAGGGCCAATATAAAGAGCTCTCCAGTGACCTGTTCATTAACAGAAAGGTACAAAGAACAAGAGGTCACCCCCTCAGACTGGAAGAGCAAAGATTTCATAGACAGCAAAGGAAGGGATTCTTTACGGTTAGGACAATAAAGTTATGGAACTCCCTGCCAAGAGAGGTAGTGCTATCAACCACAATAGATGCATTTAAAAATGGTTTGGATGTTTTTTTAGGAAAGCAGAACATACAGGGCTATTAATAATAGAATAAGCATTAATAAAAGAGCTTATTGATCCAAGGAGAAATCTGATTGCCTCTTGGAGTCAAGAAGGAAGTTTTTCCCCCAGGAGGCAAAATTCGAAATAGCTTCCTTAGGGGTTTTTGCCTTCTTTTGGATCAAAAGCTGTAATGATAGGTAGAAGGGTTGAACTTGATGGACTTGTGTCTTTTTTCAACCTAAATTACTAAATGGGAAAAATGAAATTCGGTGGCCTTTTTTTTCTTACCAAAATAGAAACATGAATTGTCAATACTCCTCTTCTTCATGTACTCATCAGTGAGGGGTTCAAGTATAAAAGTTTTTTTAAATAATGACTCAGTCTTGGGGTTTTTCTCAAAAGCATTATTAACACTGTAGTCTAGGACACACATCACAGACTTGCATATCTGCAACAAACATTCAGCAAGCAACTTTAGCACGGAGGTTAACCCTGCGGACTCCATAGTAAGATCAAATAAAAAAAGATCTTACACAAGCATGTAATGAAATTGCAGATGGAAAAGTCATTCCTACGGAATTACTACAAGCAAATATAACCACGATATTAAAAGAATGCAGATATCCGGAATTAAAGACAAATTATCATCCCATCTCCACTCTGAATTCAAATATTAAGATCTACAGTTCCATACTAGCTAAAAGATTGAAGGTGATTATTCCAACACTGATCCATCCGGACCAGGCTGGCTTTATCTAGGGGAAAGCATCCTCAAATAATATTAGAAGGCTGATAGACATCCTCGATTCAGTAAAGGGGAATGGAGTGCCCCACCTGACCCTGTCACTGGATGCAGAGAAGGTCTTTGACAGGGTCGGGTGAGAGTTCTTGAGCCGGACTCTGGAAGCATTTGGCTTTGAGGGGCGGCTCTTGGATTCAATCATGGCCCTTTATAGTGCCCCGACGGCAAAGGTCTGCGGAGGTGGATTTGTCTCTGACTGGTTTAGTTTATCGAACGGAACCAGACAGGGATGCCCACTATCCCCTCTACTGTATGTAATGTCAGTTGAACCAATGGCAAAAAGAATTAGAGAAACTAGGAACATCAGGAGATTCTCCTCATCAGGGGAGGAGCTCAAGGTTAGTCTATATGCCGACGACGTGATAGTCACGATTGTAGATCTGGAGAAATCTTTGTTTGCTTTGATGAGAGAGCTAGATTTCTTTTTAAGCGTCTTTTGATATAGATTGTATATGGATAAAACCACTGCAATTTTGAGCAATGTGCAGCATAAGACAAGGGTAAAACTTAGGGAAAGATATCATTTTAAATGGGGATCAACCATTAAATATCTAGGTATCAATGTTTGTCCAGAACCCTACTAGAATAGTGGAACTGAACTTTTGCCCCCTAATAAAACAAACAACTAAACAATTGAAGGATTGGGGAGGTTTAGGCTTTTCTTGGTGGGGAAGGACAAACATTGTTAGATTCTATATTTTGACAAAGTGGTTGTATCTTTTCCGAATGATCCCTTTAGCAGTGCCTGCCAGCTGGCTTTCCCTGATTCAATCATCTTTCAAAAACTTTATATGGGCAGGGAAAAAACCCAGAATAAGCTTGGCCCGCCTGAGGCGTAAACCTCAGTTGGGTGGGATCTCATCACCTGATATTAATGAATACCATCAAGCTAACCTCCTGTTACATGCCTTGATTACACAAAAAGAACATATGAAATCAGAAAAATGGTATGCTATAGAACGGGACTTAGTGAAGGGGGTGAGACAGGAGTCCATGTTCTGGGTTACCAGTGGGAAAATAGAGCCACAACTAATTGCAAATAGTCTGATCCTCCAATCCCTTGCGAAGGGCTGGGATAAGTTAAAAAGAGGAGTAAAGTTGAAGAATTAAATTATAAAATCCTTGCCTCTGACAGTAATGATGGATTACATACCTGATATCAAATTGGGGAGATGGGTTGAGGCAGGGATAAAAAAAAATATCAGATATCTTAGAAGATTGGATAATTAAGCTTTTCCATAAGATCTTGGAAGAGTGGCCCTCCTTAAAGAGAGAGGTTTTTAACTACCTCAGGGTAAAGGGATACCTGTCTAAACATGTATATACTGGGCAAAAAGAGATTACTGATATGGTAATAAAGATCTTAGACAGAAGAGAGATTAGGGGGATGATACCACTATGTATAAAAATTCTTATGAATGGGGACTCTAGTTCGGTTTATAGAAAGCCAGTAGCATTACATGTATTCCATAAGCCGAAAGTCTATAAACCGAACGACATTCGGTTTATAGACTTTCGGTTTATAGAATAGCAATAGCATTACATGTATTCTATAAACAGAAAGTCTATAGTATTACATGTATTCCATAAGCCGAAAGTCTATAAACCGAATGTCGTTCGGTTTATATACTTTCGGCTTATGAAATACATGTAATACTGTAGGCTTTCTATAAACTGAACTAGAGTCCCCATTCATAAAAAATTCTTATAGGAATCAATTGACCTATTCGTATGAATAGGGACACTCACCCACATTTTACTTCATTTTGCAGCCCTCTAGCCCTTTCCAGGACTTTTTTAGAGGCATTTTAGAGGACAAAAGTTTGGGTCCCCATTGACTTCAATGGGGTTTGGGTTCGGGGTCAAGTTCGACCCCGAACCCGGACTTTTTTCCGAAGTTCGGCCGAACCCGCTGAACCCGAACATCCAGGTGTCTGCTCAACTCTAAGCCTGAGGTGTTCCTTCTTCATCTTGGTTTCCCAAATATGACTAGAATGGAAACTAACTTTGTTATTCATCTTTTAATGGCGGTTAAAATCTCATTGACTAGAAATTGGGGCTCATTATTACCTCCAAATTGGGGGGAAATTAGAAATCAATGAATCTTTTAATTGAAGATGGAGAAGGGTATTGTAAAATTTCAATCTATATCCCCTGAAAGGAATGAAAGCTGGGATACATGACTGACTCCCCCCCCCCTCCCCCTCTCGGACTTGCCCCTTATCTGCAGAACCATAAGCTGTTTGTCATATGTTGGGTCTTGTTATGTATTATTAAGTTAATGTTTTTGTCTTTTTTTATATATATTAATCATGGCAAGGTATTGTAACCCTTGACATGTACTCTTTTTTTCTATATTTGTAAAACAATAAAATAATTATATTTAAAAAAAAAAAAAGAAGTATTTTGATAATTATGGATGTGAAATTATATTACACGTTAACTATGGATGTGAAATTTATAAACTTTTTTTATCGAAATGCTTAGTAATGCATTATACAAAATTGACAAATACAGACAGATATACAGTATATAGATTTTTTATTCCAACTGAAAGCAATTCCCCAACCTTACACTAATAGTATGTCTGACACTATGCTGTGGAATTAGTCCATTCATTCAATTTGGCTTTTAGGCAGTTGTATTGGAATGCCAATAGCATTACAATACCACAACTAAAGTCGACATTGAGTTGAATTTGAGACGAAATTAGTCTATTGGGTCTATTTCACTAACATTTTAATTTGGAGGTCGACCTCCAAATTAAAATTTTAGTGAAATAGACCCACTTTAGTTACATAAACAACTGAATTTGAAAAGTGTAGAAATTAAGCTGAATTGCCGAATGGACGAATTCCACTGATCAGAATCATAAGACAGTCATTATTCATTAAGGATCAGTTTTCTTCTGCATAGCATAATTGTTTTACTCTTCAAAAACATGGATCACCTTTGTGGCAAAGAAACAGAAGAAAAACAACACAATGATTACTGAGTTCATACACTTAAAACGTTATTGCATGCTATGTAAGTCATCATATAATGTATTATTTTTCATTCTAAAGAAAAAATAAATAATAAATAAATAAGATTAGAATTAAAGTACAAGTATATTTTTAGCTATTGTTGCTCCCCCCCCCCAACCCATTTTTTAAAGCTGGGCTAGTTGGAGTGCTTCCTGTGTTGCCCCCTCACACATCATGTTTCCCAAAGTTTCAGAACACTCGACATGCCATAACATCTGGTCTGTGTCTGTGCACTATAGACAAACTCCAGCCCCACACTGGGATCTATCTCAAATTGGTAGTCAATTTAAGAGGTAGCAGATCGGTAAAAGCATTTTACTCAATTGGTAGGTGTAACAATTTTCCAGGGCCATTGCAAGGATTTTTATCTACAGAGGTGAAAATTTGTACTCAGGACTTGCCCGAGCACCTTGATTTGTACTCACAGGACTTGCCCCAGCATCCTGATTTACAATCACAGGATTTACCCCATCACCTGTATTTGCACTCACATTGTTTACCCCAGCATCCAGGTTTGCACTCAGGACTTGCCTCTGCACCCATACTTGCACTGAATACTTGTTCCCCTTTGTTCTACTTTGCACTCATGACTTACCTGACTTACCCCAATACTCATACGGGCACTTACTGGAATCACTGGACCACACTAGCCAGTACCTAGATTTTACTCGACTTTTTCCAGTACCCACTTTGCACTCAGGCCTTACCCCAGCACCAACTGTGCACTCAGGTCTTACCCCAGCACTGACTTTGAACTCAGGACTTACACAGACTCACAGGGCTTAAACCAGCTGCCAGCACCTATATATGCACTCAGGTCTTGTATCGTGCCTTTGAATTTGAGAATAGCCAGCACATAAACCTCCGGAAATACCCAAGAGAGGTCGTTACATCCGAAAGACGATGCTGCATTGAAATCGGCAACAGAGTCACTCATTCTCTCTGTTGCCAATTCAACAAGCACGAAAAGTATACAAAAATGTGTATACTTTTCGTGCTTGGTGAATTGGCAACAGAGTGAGTGACTCTGTTGCTGAATTCAAGACAGCGTCGTCTTTCAGATGTATTTCTGGGGTTTGGGTGCTCTCTGCTCAGACACACAAACCCCCAGAAATACACAGTGGGGGTGCTCCATGTTAGGTGTGCGGCGCACACCTAGCACATATGGAGTATCCGCCACTGGTCTTACCCCAGCACCCTGCTGCTGCGGCCTTTTCACTGAATACCTTTTCACTAAGCCCTGGTAATATTAATGAAGGGGAGGGGGGTCTTGGGGCTCATTTGGGGAGCCCCCGTGAGCCAGTTTTGTTGAGGGAAAGTTCACCTTTTTTCTAAGTCAAATTAGATCCACTGTGAGGTCGAATTTAACTTAGAAAAAAAAAAGCCATCAAGTCTATTGGAAGGTGAATTTTTTTCTAAGTCAAACTTGACCTTCAATCCTGGATGTTGAGTTTACCTTATTCTCAACTTCCTCGACAGACCTCTAGTTGCCTAATTTCACCTCACAAAAATGACTAGTGAATACCATTTTGCAAGGTCAAGATGTGGATTCAAGGGCGGTGAGTCTGTTTGAGATTAGATTCACTTCAATCTCGATTTTTAGTAGATGGAACCCAGAGTGTTATGACTAGACATTGTTCAATCAAACAGAAGAAGTGTATGAAAGCTTGAGTTTGGGCATTAGAGAGAAAGGCAACTTACCACAAAAATGGAAAATGCAAGGCAGAGATCAATAAAACCAGCAATCCTTTATTTTATAGTTAGTCTTTTTGAACAGTCATAAAACTATGCACTAGACATAACTGATTAAAATTATATAGAATGGATCCACAATAAATCAAGGACAGGTGTATATTTCTAGCATAGCTACAACTTGAGAAACACAGTTCTAAAAATTTGCAGAACTTTACATTTAGTTATTAGTAATAACATTCAGAGCAAGAGATGTAGTACAGTTTGTACCAGTAGTTACTTTTGAGAGAGTAGTATGCAATGTAAATATTGTTATAATGGGTATAAAAGTAGAAATAAATCTGTGTGGGGTAGGTTTAGTGAAAAAAGTACGCACAGAGATGGTTATCATCAATATACAGCTAGCCAGGCACAGATATAGCACAATATTGCTCCAATCAGCATGCAGTTCGCCAAAAACTTGTGTGGTATGGTATAAATCTCCTTACTACACAGCTAATCAAAGACAGTGTGGTAGTATAAATTCCATTAGTACATAGTTAACATTACAGAGATATGCAATCTAGCACCAATCAGTATAAAGTTAGCCAGACACACACATGGAACAGTATAGACCAAATACATTTATTTCTGTATCGTTCCATGCATGTGTCTGTATAACTGTATATTTATTGATTCTATATTGTAAAACATCTTTCTGGGTAACTATATTCTCATGGGAGCCATATGATGATGATGTAGTATATATTATTGTCCGTATAACTGTACTATACAATGTCAGTGTTTGGAGGACTATGTGCTATTGGTGCTAATACCTGTATTTACCTAACTATAGAATAGTAGAAACTATCCTGTACCACCTATATATCTGGTTAACTATGTTATATTTATATATACTACTATATAAATAGTAGTTTGGAGATAGGAGCACTCTGAGCACTTGATATCATCACTAAGAATCAGAGATTTAGTTCATAAAGATTCAGTCCCACACAGAGTACTTTTATCAAGTTACTGTATACTAATTGGTGCTATATTGTAAAACATCTGTTTTGGCTAACTATATTCTAATAGGGACCATATGCTGATGATAAAGTTTATAGTATTATCTGGTTAACTATACTATACCATGTCCTTGTTTGTTGAACTATGTACTACTGGTGTTAAAACCGGTATCTACCTAACTATATACTGACTAAAACCAACCATGTTTTCAACATGTTTAGACCAAAAATATGGACCTTTACTTTACCCTTTCAGATGGTTTTGGTGAAAAAAGAGAGATTACATAGTCCGTTATGAATGTTGGCAAGTAAGACAGCGGGATGAGACCTAACTTTGCGTCCCACCCAGCAGAGTAACGGGTCCATGGATGACAAGCAGTTAGTGCATGCTCCATGCAGTCGGTCACTCGGTAGAACTCCACACTGCCTTTCTGAGCCACACTTTGAAGATCCTTTGTTACTGTGCACAAAAACAAAGTAAAATGTTAGCCCCAGAAGAAATATTTTCACTCTCACCTATATGCCTAGATTTATCATTAGGTGGCGAAGGCACTTCCCTTAGCATGAACACATTTATTCACTTACCAAATGTAAGATCTGTAGTTGTACTTTTATTTAAGACTAAACAGTTTTTAAGTCATAAAATGTATCCAGCAAAACAACCTCCTTTTTTTTTTTTCTTTTTTTTTTTTACATGTATTTGGTTTAAGGTCAGGAACTAGGTGGCCTCTACAGGACCAAGGTCATTCACATTTATACTAAAACCCTGTAAAATGAATGAATTCCATGGTCTCACTTTTGTTCCCTTCTTCTCACTCCCCGTTCCTAGGTTTTCAGAACTATTAAAATCCCACCAGTCAAGATCATCTTGACTAGAACAGATAATTATACAAATCCTATCACAAAAACTTAAGATGGCTTCTCTTATATGTATAAAATAGAAAGATAGAATGTGTTGGCAGATGAGAACTATTTGGTCCATCTAGCCTGCCCAATTTTCTAAATACTTTTATAAGTCCCTGGCCTTATGCTTGTGCTAATCCTTCGCATGCTTAAACTCCTTCAGTGTGTTTACCTCTACCACTTCTGCTGGAAGGCTATTCCATACGTCCATTACCCTCTCAGTAAAGTAATACTACTACATATTACTTTTAAATCTTTGCTCCTCTAATTTAAGACTATGTCCTCTTGTTGTGGTAGTTTTTCTTGTTTTAAATATACTCTCCTTCTTTACTGTATTGATTACCTTTAAGTATTTAAATGTTTCTATCATATCCCCTGTGAAAAGTCTTTCCCCCAAGCTATACATGTTAAGATGCTTTAACCTTTCCTGGTACGTTTCATTCTTCAACCCATGAACCAGTTTAGTAGCCCTTCTCTGAACTTTCTCCAAAGTATCAATATCCTTCTGGAGATACGGTCTCCAGTACTGCGTACAATACTCCAAGTGAGGTCTCACCAGTGCTCTGTACAATGGCATGAACACTTCCCTCTTCCTACTGCTAATACCTCTCCCTATAATGTCACGAATCAACCTGTATTCATCAAAGCTGTACCCAGGCTTTTCAGTTCCTTTTCTGCCTTTTCTATTCTGTTTTACTTATTTGTTTTTCTTGTTTATTGTTTCCAGCCACAGTGGTGACATTTCCTAGTTCCCAGCCACAGTGGTGGCATTTCCTAGCTCCAGGCCACAGTGGTGTCATTTCCTAGTTCCCGGCCACATTGGTGGCATTTCCTAGCTCCAGGCCACAGTGGGGTTATTTCCTAGTGCCCGGCCACATTGGTGGCATTTCCTAATTCCCGGCCACATTGGTGGCATTTCCTAGTTCCAGGCCACAGTGGTGGCATTTACCAAGTCCCTGTTCTAAGTGGCACTTGCCTAAGCCTAGCCTTAGAATGGCACCTGCCCAAGTCTTGCTATAGACCGGTACCTGCCCAAGTTGTGCTATTGTCTGACACATGCCCTAGCCTAGCCATAGACTGGCACCTGCCCTACTCTGCCCTGAGCCCTGTAAAAAGAGTGTCATGAGTCCCTTAATTGGGATGACCTGTGTCCCTTAAATGGGATGACCTGTGTCCCTTAAATGGGATGGCCTGTGTCCCTTTTACATGTGATCCTTTGTTACAGTGTTCCACCCTGTTCTGTTTCAGAGTTTCCAGCCCTGTTCCCTGTCTTAGTTATACCCTGCTTTTACCTTTGTTCTCTGCTCTGATCCGTTTTTGACTTCTGTTTCATTCCAGGTTTTCATTGATTCTTTCTACCTAGTATCTCTGCCTTATATGTATATATGTGCAACAATGTGAATTTGTGCTCCTTTCAGTTTCTTTTGTCCTTTGCAGCTGCCCATAG
This sequence comes from Pelodytes ibericus, assembly GCA_036172795.1. Taxonomy (NCBI): domain Eukaryota; kingdom Metazoa; phylum Chordata; class Amphibia; order Anura; family Pelodytidae; genus Pelodytes; species Pelodytes ibericus. Next base: position 238,648,682 of record CM069857.1, read on the forward strand.
GTATTCTCTATTTGTATGTATGTGCAATGTTAATCTTTTAAAGTATGTTATTGTTTGCTAACATTAGTTAGGGACTTAATGTGGGGTACCTTGACATGGTTGGAAAGTTAACATCTAATTGGCCAGTAGGTGAACCAAACCCCCACCATTTTAACATCTTTAGTGTTAGGCTACTTCCTGTTTTTATGTTTGTTCCTTTGTAATGTTCTGTTATGTTCCTTGGCCCCGTCCTGTGTATGTAGTCCTATTTATATCTGTTCATGTCTGTTTATGCTCTGTATGTATCCTTTGTCTATGCCCTGCATTATTCCTATGTTATCATCTGCAAACCTGTGCCTTATATTGTTTATCCTTAGTTTTGGTTTCTGCTTTATTTTGCTTATGTTTTTCCTCTGTCCTGTAGCCCTGCACTCTGTATTTAAGTTCTGTTCTCCCTCGGTTGCTTTCTGCTTAGCTGTCACTTAGTTCATTCTGTCCTCCTCTTCTGATCCAGATACAGCAGCTGCTTCACAGGCCTGGGACGTGGATGCATAAACCAGGTCCTGTGTCTCCATCCTGCAACGTAGCTCCTGGTATTGAGTGCTCAGGGTTCTATACCATCCCGGACCCCGTGCATGACACTATACAACCATCCTGCTACCATTTCCTGCTGTTCTACAACATTGTCTGCCTATCTTTAAGTCCTCTGACATTTTTACGCCTAAATCTCTTTCCTCAGATTGTAAGGTTAGGAATTATCAATTAGTTTTAATCCACATCTTTGTATTTGAATCATGCAATTATTAATTGTAACAGAACCCTCTAGCACTGGGTTTCTTGAAGAGAACTAATAGCTTGCCTCCTACCTATAGATTATGGGCCCTGGGTACAGTGGGTAAGGGTGCACTTTTCATTGACTTTACTCATGCACCCAGATTGTGCCCTCTGTAATCCTGACTCACCCTGGATTATGTGCTATCTTTTATATTGTTACTAAGTCTGTTAGTATATTAGTTTATATGTAATGTATGATTCTGTGAGGAGACCACTCTGATTATAATATGTCACAGGGGAGTTAAGGACAATGGTTGATTGTTTACCCCCCTGAAGTGTAGACAGCCTGTCTGCTTCTTAAGTGTCATTTAAACTAATTATGATGTGGTTTTCTATATCTGCAGCAATGCTGGTTCATTGCGGTTTAGTTCCTCTTTGATTATATGTTAATATGTGGGTTTGAGTTTTCTGTTAACTGGATTATGTCTGAATAAATATGCCTTCCTGTTTCAAAGTTACTGGTGATTTGGAAGCTCCATCTACAACACTGGTTCTGCCTGGGAGTTCTGACGGAGGTACCCAGTTGGGGTACCAGGGGTTGCGTCACATTAATTATATACTAAATTTTACAGTGGAGCATTTTGGTAATTAATCAACTTTATCACTTAACATTTCAAGATTTTTCCAAGCTGCCATAGTTTTTTAACTAGAAAGATAGGGTAACGATGATGTCAAAGATCCTGTAATTATAGGAACTTATTTTGTTTCTAGAATTTTATAAATTTAAACAATTTCCTATCAAGTCCTTACATCAGACATGAATAGTTGGTGATTTTTGTTCCTTTGAATAATTGTGTTAAAATGTTAGTACCTGACAATTAGCTGTATATTATGATCCTAAAATCACTGAATGCTGCTAGTGAGTCTAGCTTATTCCTTCTTTTTGATTTTAGACTCCTTTTTTTCCTCTGAAATGTTATGCACTCTCTACAATGAAACGTTTGCCGCTCTTTCTACCCTGGTCCCTGTGGTACATTATCTAAACCTTCTGTGATGTGAGGTAGTAATGCTGGGTCTCATTGTGGTCTCCATTACTCATATTCTAAACAAGTTCATTATTCATCATCTTACTTTTCTGATAGTACTGCTCCCCATAGCTTCTCTTGATCTCAGCAGGGAGAGTCTTCCACATCCTTTTTATGTCTTCAAATACAGTGGAGATTAATGTTCTGAAACCGCCTGGTTCAATAATTGAAACTTTGACACCAAAATCACCAATCTCCCTCCTGAAAAAATAAATTTGAATATTTGTAAATAGGATGTTCCTAAAAGACAATACGTGTGTTTTGAGTGTATTAAATTACAAGGCATAGTTTTCTGTCAGATATCCAAGTGTGACACTATGTCAAATGCTGTTGGGACAGTGTGAGACTGTTGCAGGCACTGCGGGGGCTATGTGTCCGTGTGGCAGGTGCTGTGGAGGTAGTGCGACCTTGTGGCATGTGCTGTATGGACAGTGGAAAAGTGGTTATAATGCAACCAGTTGGATTCAAAAAAAGGGTATAGTGGACTGGCTGCCATAGCAATGGGGTTTGGCTTTAAGTGTTTAACTACATAGCCACACCCACCATGTGGGCTATAAAAAAAATCCAGCTGGTTCTTAACTGCTATCAAAATCTATGTTTGTATTCATACTACATACCGAAGACTATCTGAGAAAGCTTCCACTCCATATTTCGATATTGAGTAAGCACCTCCAAGTAATGATACTCTGCCAAGAACACTAGCCACATTAACAATGCGTCCTTGTGCTCTCTTAACCAGGGGAAGCAGTTGCAATGTCACATCAATCATTCCCAGCAAATTTACATTGAGCACGTTGGTGTAGTCATCCTTTTTGAGCCATCCATGAGGTGCGAAAGGGACAGCGATTCCAGCATTGTTTACTAATCCCCAGAGACCTGTAAACAAGTAATGAACACAGAATGCTGAGGCAATTAAACATGTGTCAATTTAACATTTTCCACTTCACAATATTTTTCAAAAATAGTGAACTACTAATTAGTTTTGTGTTTAGGTACATCCAAGCAAAAAAGTGTCAATAAAACTAAAAAAAATAAAAACTATCTGAACAACAAATCCATTTATATCATGGATAAAAGGATGTCTACTCATTGGACTATATAACTTTAATCTTCTATTTTAGTGCTGTCCAAGTTTTGGATGTTTGAGATTCATCATGTCAGAGAGAATATGCAACATAATGTGAGTTATGGTGTTTCAGGACTGTGGCAGCCACTATCTACTCTGGAATAAACCACACTAGCTGGACAAAACCTTTACTGCTTGGTTTGGTCACTCAACATTCCATTTCTACAGTTCATTTGTTTATAGGTGGTGGTTGCCCAGCGTTCGAATGTAGCATCCAGCAATCAGCATTTACATGTCCATATAATCACAGACAAATCTGCTTCAGCCAGGAAAACAGTGAGACCTGGATACAGCTTTCTTTTTCTCTAATGTATGGAGGGGCGTAGGAGTAGAGGGCAGACGGGGAGCCAGTGGAGGGCGTTGCAGAGAGGAGCAGCCGAATTGGACTGACGAGTGAGAAAGATGGGTCTGGCTTCTGTGTTTTGAATAGATTGCATGGGAGAAAGAGGAGCCAGAGGTAGTCCAGTCAGAATCCTACACCTGGCCCCTTTCTCTCCTGTTACAGTAGTCAAAGCAAGAGATGATAGGCGAGTGCACTAGCACTTTGGCGGTCTCTGCACTGAGGAACAGGCGAATACGTGTGATGTTCCGTAGGTGCAAATGGCTAAAGACTAAATATGAGAAGTGAAGGAGAGAGCAGAGTCAAGTGACCCCAAGACATCAGAGTTTGAAGGAGGGAAGAGGATCAGCTCAGTTTTGGAAAGATTACATTTCAGACATCCAAGTGGAGATGGCCGACAGACAATAAAATACAAGCAACACGACAGAGGGAGTGGTATTGGAAGCCAAAAGAGCGAATGAGTTCTCCCAGAGAGGAGGTGAACAAGGAAAACAACAGTGGACCGATCCTTGCGGAATGCCAACAGAGAGCGGAACAGGTGACTATGTCGCTCAAGCAAGCGACACTGAAAAAGAAAGCTCAGATAGGTATGCCTCAATCCAAGGGAGTGCCATACCACCTATGCCAAATGAGAATAATCGGTTAAGAAGGGGGTGGTGGTCAATGGTTATGAACTAGACATGTGCATTCGTTTTCAGATGAATCCATTTTCGTCCGAAAATAGCATTTTCGTCCATTCGTCCGAAAAACGAATAACGAAAATGCTAAACTATCAAAAGACGAATGAACGAATGGTTAATAAACGAAAATCATTTGTCCATTCGTGCTATTGGCATTCTATAAACCGAAATAGACTTGGTTTATAGAATACCAATAGAATTTCATACATTCCATAAACCGACATAATGAACGACTTTCGGTTTATGGAATGCATGTAATGCTATGCTATTCCTATTCTATAAACCGAAATAGAGTCCCCATTCAATTGACCTATTCGTATGAATGGGGACTCTAGTTCGGTTTATAGAAAGCCAATAGTATTACATGTATTCTATAAGCCGAAGGTCTATAAACCGAAGGTTTGAACGAGCTTTAGTTTATAGATTTTCGGCTTATAGAATACATGTAATATTATTGGCTTTCTATAAACCGAACTAGAGTCACCATTCATAAGAAATTCTTATGAATGGGGACCCCATTCATAAGAATTTCTTATGAATGGAGACTCTAGTTCGCTTTATCGAAAGCCAATAGCATTACATGTATTCCATAAGCCGAAAGTCTATAAACTGAACAAAGTTTGGTTTATAGACTTTCGGTTTATGGAATGTGTAGGTCAATTGATTCGTACGAACGAATAAAACGAAACGAAAATAATGAACTAATTTCATCTGAAACTAATGCAGTAATGAACTAAATTCATTTAGACGAAATAAATAAAATTTTCGTCCGAATGGACGAAAACTAAACGAAAATTTTAGTTTTGCACATGTCTATTATGAACAAAAAGAATAATTGGCACTCTGGAATGCTTGAAAGGTACAACAGTGTTGTTTAATAGTGTGAGGGTAAATCCATAAATATGTGAAAAAAGCACACTTAAATGTGTCTGTGGAGTCTGCTGCTTATGGCATCATCTGTGGCACAGTATGCAAATTACACATTTCCCATTGCAAAGCAGTTCATTCTCACACCGTGCCAGGTGATGTCATAAACAGGAGACTCCAGACACATTTAAAAAACATTTTTCTCCTAATTAAGGCATTTGCTTGCAGTTTTGCATTTTTTTATGCTCTACATGCACAGTAAAAACAATGTCCAGGTGATACAGTCCCTTTAATACTATATTAAAACTTGTTTTCATCACTTAACCCTTCCAGTGCCAAGTATTCTATTATAAATTATGCCACAAACAATCTGGCAGTGCCCCTCCGAAGACCAGACTCTGGATCTGCCCCTATATCTTGGAAACCATATATCACAGAATAAAACTTTAGAATGCATTTAAGAGATTTTAATGTGACCATTCATTTTCATAGAAAACATATGTATTTTACTTTATATAAGTACTTTAATCTACCTGACTGTCCAACAATGCGATTAGTCCATTCTGTAGCAGAGCTCACACTCTGACTGTCAGTAATATCCAGGATTACGGTTTGCAGTCTGCTAGAGGTCTCCTTCTTCAGGCCCTCAGCCCCATTCTTTGTCAAACAAGCTGCCAATACCTGCAGCCCACGCCGGTCCAGCTGTTTCGCCAGGATATTCCCAAATCCAGTGTCACACCCTGTGATGAATACATACTTATCGGAGAGATTCTGCAGAATCTGGCTCTGTCTATGCCATCTGTACAAAAGGAGCAGAGCCAAAATCACCAGCAACAAGAGCCACATGACGAAAGCAGCAGTTTCTCACAGTTGTCGGAAAGCTGTAGTCAGCTGTGTAAAAAAGTTGATAATTAGAATCATTTCTTCATACAACACTTTCATATATGTATCTGCAATATGTAATTAACTTTTTAAACAATTGGGTATCCTGGGTGCCAAATGAGGAAAACAGATTTACTAATGATAAATGATTGGGTGTCTGTATAACACAAAAATCAAACAATAAATGGAGATCATTCTCTAGGAACAAATGCATTGCGCGCTAAGTACTGCTCATTGTCAAATGTATGAACACCCAACAAATAGAATTATAGTCAGAAATACATTCTGTTATAGTTTCAGATTCAAATGTTCTGTGTAGTGGTTATTCATGATGGAACAATTATAAAAGCAAACACTTTATTTTCTCGGTTGTAATCTTAATTCACTGCAGCTTGCATACATTCATCAATGTCATTTTTTAGTGTTAAGTCATTTCACTTTGTGTGATTAGCTGTTTGATGGGGTAGATTCAATGGCCACCTCTGATTACTGTATTCTTGCGTTTTGCACTACCACATGCTATTGCATTTGGGGGCCAAATTAGCAATCGCAAAACGGTGTCGTTATCCGTTGACCTGCTCTTTAAAGGAAAAACTTGCATTTCAACGCTAATGGAAGTGAAAAAGTATGCCATCATATCAGTTAAGATGAGACTAATCAGAGGTTTTTGGGGGTAGATTCTGAGAGAGAGAGAGGAGCGACGGCAGATTGATTGGTGAGTACATTAATGGGTGTTAGTAGTGTTTTAGTAGAGTGTTAGTAGGCATTAGTGGTGTGTTCATTGGTTGTTTGGTGAATGTCTGTGAGTGTGCACTTTATACATCTTACACATTACATACATTTACAGACATCACAATAATTTCCACACCACATATTTTACCCATTATTTCTCAGTGGAGCTAGAGATGGAGCTAGAGATGGAGAGGGAAGAGGAGAGAGGAGAGACAGCGTAAAAGATATTGGAGTGCTGGGAGTCAGGAGAGTAAGGTTTTTGGAGTCAGGAGAGAGGAGGTGGGAGTCAGAGGGCTAGAGGGGGGAGTAGTAAAGGAAGGCTGGGTCAGCCTGTTGAGGGGCCCGAGATCCAGACAGGAACATCTAGTCATTGGGGGGGAGGGGGGTTCGGTGTCAGTGGGAAAGGAAAGTCCATCCACCACCAAAATGTATTAGGGGATAGGAGGATCTTAGTTATGAAGAGAGACTAAAAAAATTGCATTTATATACACTAGAAAAAAAGTGTCTCAGAGGGAATATGAGAACATTATACAAATATGTGCAGGGCCAATATAAAGAGCTCTCCAGTGACCAGTTCATTAACAGAAATGTACAAAGAACAAGAGGTCACCCCCTGACAAAGATTTCATAGACAACAAAAGAAGGAATTCTTTACGGTAAGGACAATAAAGATATAAAACTCACTGCCAAGAGAGGTGGTGCTATCAACTACAATAGATGCATTTCAAAAAGGTCTGGATATTTTGTTTTTATTTTGAAAAGCAGGACCTACAGGGCTATTAATAATAGAATAAGCATTAATAATAGAGCTTCTTGATCCAGTGAGAAATCTGGTTGCCTTTTACAGTCAGGAAGGAATCAAATTTTGAGTTTGCTTCCTTAGTGGTTTTTGCCTTCTTTTGGATCAAAAGCAGGAATGATAGGTAGAAGGGTTGAACTTGATGGACTTACGTATTTTTTCAACCTAAATTACTATGTTACTATGATGTATGAACTGCTTCGAGTGAGAAATGTGTTAGAATTGGCATTATTGATATAGATGGAATTGTGCTAACCATTCAACCAACTGTAAGAAGGTACTGATGATCCTTTTCATCTCTCCCCATTAAGTGTCACATGCCATGGAGCCTGGCAGTTTCTCCAGGCTGAATGTAGCCAGTGGGTGCAGGAATCGCGATGGGCTCAAGATTCACTGCATCACCCAGCAGCATCACCAGCATTCAGAGCCTCCTCAGGCTCACCATCCATCTACACAGACAGGCCTATCAGGCACCATGCCTGCAGCTGCTCCTCCAGATTTGGACACTGTTTCACCTGCTGTTGCAAGACCTGCACGTTCTTCACCTGCTGTCCCAGCTGCCCTTGCTGCTGCTGGTCAGAGACATATCACTGGCATGCCCTCCATTGAATGGGCATGCATTACTGAGTGATGGGGCTGATCAGGGCCGATCCTGGGCGGGTGCACGGGGTGCACCGCGCCCAGGCGCACCGGGAGGAAAGGCGCTCCGATGAGCACCTTTCTCCCTCAGGGCCGATCCTGGGCGGGTGCACGGGGTGCACCGCCCCCAGGCGCACCGGGAGGAAAGGCGCTCCGATGAGCACCTTTCTCCCTCAGGGCCGATCCTGGGCGGGTGCACAGGGTGCACCGCGCCCAGACGCACCTCCTAATCTCAATGAGTACAGCGCGACGGGTGCAAGCTCCGCCCCGTCGCGCTGTCTGATTGCCGGATGTCTGGTGACATCCGGCAGAAGAACTGCATGACGGTGTTCTGCAGACACCGTCCGGAAACGTCCTCCTCCCTCCAGGGAGGGGGACCAATAGTAAAACGCGTTTTTTTTTTTTTTAAATGAAAAGAAGTGTGTGTGTTTCAATGTGTATGTCAGGGTGTAAGTGTGTGTTTCAATTTGTGTGTGTGAATGTATGTAAGTGTGTGTGTTTCAGTGTGAATGTGTGTTTCACTGTGTGTGTGTGTGTGTGTGTGTGTGTGTGTGTGTGTGTGAATGTGTCTTTCAGTGTGTGTGTGTGAATGTGTGTTTCACTGTGTGTGTGTGTGAATGTGTTTCACTGTGTGTGTGAATGTATGTGTGTATGTTTCACTGTGTGTGTGTGTGAATGTATGTAAGTGTGTGTGTGTGTGAATGTGTGTTTCACTGTGTGTGTGTGAATGTGTGTTTCACTGTGTGTGTGTGTGAATGTGTTTCACTGTGTGTGTGAATGTATGTGTGTATGTTTCACTGTGTGTGTGTGTGAATGTATGTAAGTGTGTGTGTGTGTGAATGTGTGTTTCACTGTGTTTCACAGTGTTTCACTGTGTGTGTGAATGTATGTGTGTGTGTTCAGTGTGTGTTTCACTGTGTGTGTGTGTGTGTGAATGTATGTAAGTGTGTGTGTGAATGTATGTAAGTGTGTGTGTGTGAATGTGTGTTTCACTGTGTGTGTGAATGTATGTGTGTGTGTATGTAGGCAGGGCAACTTTTAACCGGTTAAAGGGGCCACCGCTGCCCACTTGACAGTCCCCATCCAGTCGGCGGCTATTTCCCGCCTCCTGCACTGAGTGTGCATAGAGGGAAGACTGTGCGGAGGAGACACGAAACAGCAGCAGCAAGGTGAGTACTGGGGAATGGGGGGAGGGGGTAATGCTTTTCTTGGGAAAACTGGTGGTGGCATATTAAAGGACAAACTGACACTGGCATATTAGTGGCCAAACTGACACTGGTATATTAATGGGCAAACTAACTGTGCTATATTATTGGGTAAACTAACTGTGGTATGTTAATGGGCAAGCTATCTGTGGCATATTAATGGGGAAACTATCTGTGGCATATTAATGGGCAAACTGGCAGTGGCATATAAATGGGCAAACTGGCTGTGGCATATTAATAGGCAAATACACAGGATTATGAGGAGGGAGAGACATACATGTGAGTTATGAAGAGAAAGAGACAGCAGACATGGGTGTATAGAAGGAGAGACTGACATGCAGAAAAAAAGACCACCATGGGGAGCATGAGGAACAGAAAGATAGACATGGAAAAATATATGGGGTATGAAGGGAGAGATATACATGAGGGTATGAGTTGAGAGAGAGTTATACATGAGGGTATGAGTTGAGAGAGAGTTATACATGAGGGTATGAGTTGAGAGAGAGAGAGAGTTATATATGAGGGTATGAGTGGAGAGAGAGTTATATATGAGGGTATGAGTGGAGAGAGAGAGAGATACATGAGGGTATGAGTGGAGAGAGAGAGAGAGATACATGAGGGTATGAGTGGAGAGAGAGAGAGAGATACATGAGGGTATGAGTGGAAAGGGAGAAAGACATGGCGGTATGGGAAGAGAGAGACACGTGAGTGACTGACTTGGTGGAATATTATTTATTGCTCCTTGTGTACTTCTTTTCCAATGATGCTCAGCCAGACTAATGGGAGACTTTGGCTGGTTGGACATCATGGGAACTGTAGTTAAAACTGCTAGCCAGCAAAAAGTCTCCCATGTTGCTGGCTGAGCATCATAGACATAAATAAAACCACTACACTGTTTTACTGCCAAATAAATATCTTTATTTAAAATAAAAGCTTGTGTTGGTCCTTCATCTACAAGAATCTCCACAAGAATCTCCCCACCCCAATAATGAAAAATTGGTATGCCTGGAACATACATGTGTAAAGGGGAGGGGTTTATCATATAGCCACACCCACCCTGGGGCTGATGGCGGGTCATACTGGGGACACCAGCTGGCCATCATGGCCGAACCAGCTACCCAGGGCTTGAGTCCTGCAGGAACGCGTGGGAACGGCGGTCCTGCACTTTTTTCATGGCAAGAACGCCGTTCCCTTTGCTCATGCAGGACTTCCTGTCACTGCCACTGGATTTGACAACAAGTCATATCCGGTGGCGTTGTTTCCCTCCTCCGTGCAGAAGGGAAGAAGACTGCACGAAGGAGCTGGACGGAGACAGGGAGCACTAAGGAGATGGTGAGTATTTATCATCACGTTTTTTTTTTTAACTTTATTGAAGTCGCGCGACTTCAATAAAGTAAAAAAAAAAAAACGTGCCGACCGGAGCTTCCTTCCTCCGTGCAGGGGGGAAGATGCACGGGGGAGAAGACCGGAGGTAAGTACTTTCTGGGGAAGGGGGAGAAGGGTGGATTAAACGAGCAAATCCTGGAATATTGAGGGGCAAAATCCTGACATAGAGGGGCAAAATCCTGGCACATAGAGGGGCAGAATCCTGGCATATAGAGGCAAAATCCTGGCATGTAGAGGGGCAGAATCCTGGCAAATAGAGGCAAAATCCTGGCATATAGAGGGGCAAAATCCTGACATAGAGGGGCAAAATCCTGGCAAAGAGAGGGGCAGGGGCAAAGTCCTGTCATATAGAGGGGCAAAATCCTGGCATAGAGGGGCAAAATCCTGGAATATAGAGGGGGAAAATCCTGGCATAGAGGGGCAAAATCCTGGCATATAGAGGGGAAGAATCCTGGCATATAGAGGCAAAATCCTGGCATATAGAGGGGCAGAATCCTGGCATATAGAGGCAAAATCCTGGCATAGAGGGGCAAAATCCTGACATAGGGGGGCAAAATCCTGGCAAATAGAGGGGCAGGGGCAGAGTCCTCTAATATAGAGGGGCAAAATCCTTACATAGAGGGGCAAAATCCTGTCATATAGAGGGGGAAAATCCTGGCATAGAGGGGCAAAATCCTGGAATAGAGAGGCAAAATCCTGGCATATAGAGGGGCAAAATCCGGGCAAAGAGGGGCAAAATCCTGGAATAGAGGGGCAAAATCCTGGCACATAGAGGGGCAAAATCCTGGCATAGAGGGGCAAAATCCTGGCACATAGAGGGGAAAATCCTGGCATATAGAGGGGCAAAATCCTGGCATAGAGGGGCAAAATCCTGGCACATAGAGGGGAAAATCCTGGCATATAGAGGGGCAAAATCCTGGCATAGAGGGGCAAAATTCACTGAGTGGATTTTGTGTGAGTTCCCACACTTTTTTCCCCAGGACTTGACCCCTGCAGCTACCACCAGACAGGACACCACCTCCTTGTCAGCCACACCAGCTGATACAATTCTGCTACCCCTGCTGCAACATCTATAGGTGGCCATCCATCCAGGGTCACCTGCAGCAGTGCCACTAAAAGGCAAAGGAAGTAGTCATGTGCTAAATTAATTTATTATTTACTACTTTCATTATGTATGTTTCTTGACTCATATGGTTGTTATTTTCATGTGTTTTGATGTATTCAGTACATGTGAGTTGCAGCTGGACATTTCCTTTCCCCCACTTACAATCTGTTGAGCTCTTATTGTAACTCAACAACAAACTGTCCCCTGCACAATCTATAGTTAAGTGAGGAAGATGACATGTTTTTGTACTACTCTCCAACCAGGGCTGACCTTTATTGAGGCAGACTGGGGAAGCTGCCCCAGACAGCACCCTGGCAGGGGCAGATCTTTGCTGCTCCATGCAGCGTTTTTTTCTTTTTCTTTCCTGTGTCCGGGGAAGCTTGATCGAAGGAGGTCTCAGCGAATCAGGTGAGAACTCTCCTGATTGGCTGAGAGTTAAAAAGCCTCCCGTGATTGGCTCAGTCCCTCCTTCACACGAGGAGTTTAAAGCAAGAGACAGCCACACCAGCTGATACAATTCTGCTACCCCTGCTGCAACATCTATAGGTGGCCATTAGTGTTGAGCGAACCCGAACCGCACTGTTCTGGTTCGTATCGAACATTACGGTGTTCCTACCCCGAACCCGAACATTTCACTGTATGTTCGGGTTGGAGTTCGAGGTTCTGCTATAAACCAAAAGTCTTTAAACCGAAAGTCATTCAGTTTCTAGACTTTCGGTTTATAGAATAGCAATAGCATTACGTGTATTCCATAAACCGAAAGTCTATAAACCGAAAGACATTCGGTTTATAGACTTTCAGCTTATAGAATACATGTAATGCTATTGGCTATCTATAAACCAAACTAGAGTCCCCATTCATAAGAATTTGTTATGAATGGGGACTCTAGTTCGGTTTATAGATAGCCAATAGCATTACATGTATTCTCTAAACCGAAAGTCTATAAACTGAACGACATTCGGCTCTAGTGGCCATCCATCCAGGGTCACCTGCAGCAGTGCCACTAAAAGGCAAAGGAAGTAGTCATGTGCTAAATTAATTTATTATTTACTACTTTCATTATGTATGTTTCTTGACTCATATGGTTGTTATTTTCATGTGTTTTGATGTATTCAGTACATGTGAGTTGCAGCTGGACATTTCCTTTCCCCCACTTACAATCTGTTGAGCTCTTATTGCAACTGAACAAAAAACTGTCCCCTGCACAATCTATAGTTAAGTGAGGAAGATGACATGTTGTTGTACTACTCTCCATCCAGGGCTGACCCTTTATTGAGGCAGACTGGGGCAGCTGCCCCAGACAGCACCCTGGCAGGGGCAGATCTTTGCTGCTTCATGCAGCGTTTTTTTCTTTTTCTTTCCTGTGTCCGGGGGAGCTTGATAGAAGGAGGTCTCAGCGAATTAGGTGAGAACTCTCCTGATTGGCTGAGAGTTAAAAAGCCTCCCGTGATTGGCTCAGTCCCTCCTTCACATGAGGAGCTTAAAGCAAGAGATGCCTGCACCAGGTAAGGTAAAAACTTACAGTGTGTGATTGAGAGTGTGTATGTGTGAGTGACAGACTGTATGTGTGTGAGTGAATGAGTGTGTGGATAAAGGGGTTAACTCCTCTGACAATGCCTATATCTGTTTAGCCACCCAAGGGGTTAACTCCTCTGACACGGCCTATATCTATCTAGCCACCCAAGGGGTTAACTCCTCTGACATGGCCTATATCTATCTAGCCACCCAAGGGGTTAACTCCTCTGACACTGCCTTTATCTGTCTAGCCACCCAAGGGATTAGCATTTTGTTTTTCGCCCCAGGCAGCACAATGTCTTGGGCCGGCCCTGTCTCCATCTCACTTGTAGTAGATAAATCCCTTGTTCTGGTTAAACTGTCATTGCTCTTCAACTCCTATTATGCCGAGTATTGCTATGAGCATCCTTTGCATGATGTGAGTTGAAGTGTTATTACAGTTTGATTAATGCAGAGGACAGCAGCACATTAACAATGCTATTACTGCGAAAGTAGTGAGGAAATTATTAGTTCTTATAATCTATACATGATTAGCCAAGAATTGACGAAAATGTGTGTTTATATAATTAATGCATGTACTTTCAGTCTTCATTACACTATGTATAGATTAGTTATTCCTATCTACATTCCCACTAAGAACATTGTTTCAGTGATACAGTCCATTTAACATTATTTAGTTCAACTTTATCGAGCACTGGAAGGGGTTAAATTGGTATGATTAGTTCAATTTGCACAGGCATTAAGTGTTTGATTTAACTTTTCTGTCTCCTTTAACATCTTATAAAGCAGATCGGATCAGTTAATACATGGTTTAAGAAGCGTGTATTTAAAAGTCTGAATTTCTAATGTACTCATTAATGGTTTCCTCAGCTCACTTGTAGTGTGGTAGTTAAAGTATGTTTCAGATGTAATTCATTGTTTTATTAATGGATGCTGCTATATCCATTGTAGACGCTTTGTTAACGATGCAGTAATAATTCTAAGGCGCAATAATGGTACATTATAAGTATAGGTGCTTTTTAATGGATGACGTAACTGTTAACATATGCGGTAATTCATTTTGATGACTTTAACCCCTTTGCGACACGTGGCGCACTAGGTCCATCCTGTCTGTCAAACAGTTGATGGCATTGGACGGACTTAGTTGTCCTGGGGTTAATCGAGCGATGCACGCGATCAATGTTCACAAACACCGCTCAGCAGGTGATGCCTTAATGTCTCGATGTCGAGGCATTAAGCATCACAGAAATTCGGTGACTAGGGTAGCATGCTCCTCCAATATAGCACTGCCCTCTTGTGGGAATAACATAAAAAGTGATGAATTTTCACTTCCCTTGCTGTTGCAACACTGTCCCTAGAGACCGTCAGCAACACTGCAATGAAAAAAAAAGGAACAATTTGCTTTACATCTAGGGTTAGGGTTGGAAAAAAGGTTAGGGTTACAGTAAAATTAGGGCTAGCATAAGGGTTAGGATTACAATTAAATTAAGGTTAGTGTTAGTTTTAGGATTTAATTTAGGATTAGGGTTGGGTTAGGGTCAGAGCTTCGGAAGTAAAAGAAAATTCCTTTTCCGTTGCTCTGAATATGTTGCTTGACTGCCCCTAGAGGCAGCAAGCAACATTTCAATGTTAACAAAAAACTGGTGTTATAGGCTATAGACCGGAGGTTTTATTTTTAGGTAGTCACACACTTTATTCATACTAATTGAGAGATATATATATCTTTATTTATCTATTTACTTATTTATTTACATGTATTTCTTCTTTTTAGGCATCTGAATACCTGGCATACGTATCCCTCTATATGTATGATTTTTTGCATGCAGACGGCACTTTCCCCCGTCAGTGTAACTCCGTGTAGCCCCTCCCATCCCTCCTTCCCTCTCTGTGACTGGCAGACACACCTCCGGTCTATAGCCTATTGACAGCTAGGACACACCCACTGATTTCCTATTGGCTATTTCTCTCCAGCCAACTTTGCAGCGCCACTATTTAAACTCCTTCTCGGTTTAGTTCTGCTTATGCTCCTGACGAAGCCGCCACGGCGAAACGCGCGTCGGGCTTCTCTTTTTTCTTTTGTTATTTTGTTTTTTGATATTTAGCCCTCTTTTACATCTTTTTTGATTACCTACCTGTCGCCAGTCTGCAGCTTGTGCTGTCCTTCCCTTTATCTCTCGCTATCTCCGCTATTAGGCGTACGATCATTAGATAGGAATTATTTGATTTGAGATTAGGGACTCCTATTTTACTCCACCCCCGCTATTTTCTTTGCTTTATCTATTTGTGTTGGACTATTTTGGAATAAGATATATCACCCAGGCTGCACCCTGTTTATAGACAGGCATATAATATAGGACTCTATTATTTATAATTTTTTATATATATATTTTTCTTTTTCATTATCATTATTTATTATTATTTTTTTTGTATGTGTGTTTTTTGTTTTCATCTGTGATATATGATTTAATATATCCTTTGTATTTATGAGTATTGATTTGGGTAATATCTGGTACAACCTTTTGCCTCCTTACCCTTTCACTGTTTTTTCAATTTGCAACTATTTATGGGGATTTTTCACCTTTTAATACCGTATTTATCGGCGTATAACACACACTTTTCCTCCCTGAAAATAGGGGGAAAATGATGTGTGCGTGTTATACGCCGAAAAAAAAAAAAATCTAAAACTTACCTAGTTCCTGCTGTCCCCCGGTGCTCTGAAGCTGTGTGGCTGTGAGGGAAGCGTTGTGAGCTCCCCTTCAGCCGCGCGGTCAATAAAGTGTGTTTTTTTTTAAAACAAACTTTATTGTTCCGCGCGGCTGGAGGGAAGCTCACAACGCTTCCCTCACAGTCACACAGCTTCAGAGCACCGGGGGACAGAGCAGGAACAAGGTAAGTGCTGGGGTCTGGGGAAGGGGGGGGAGGAGGGTGGCATAACGAGCATACTAAGGGGCAATATCCTGGCATATTGGGGGCAATATCATGGCATATTAAATGGCATATTGGGGGCAATATCATGGCATATTGGGGGCAATATCCTGGCATATTGGGGCAATATCATGGCATATTAAATGGCATATTGGGGGCAATATCATGGCATATTGGGGGCAATATCCTAGCATATTAAATGGCATATTGGGGGCAATATCCTGGCATATTAAAATGGCCTATTGGGGGAAATATCCTGGCATATTAAAATGGCATATTGGGGGCAATATCCTGGCATATTAAAATGGCATATTGGGGGCAATATCTGGCATATTAAAATGGCATATTGGGGGCAATATCCTGCATATTAAATGGCATATTGGGGGCAATATCCTGGCATATTAAATGGCATATTGGGGGCAATATCCTGGCATATTAAAATGGCAAATTGGGCTTCAAAGTTCTTTATTTGAAATTTAAGGTTTTTTTCCTGAAATTTCCTTCTTAAAATGAGGTGCGTGTTATACGCCGGCTCGTGTTATACGCCGATAAATGCGGTATATATTGATAATAAAATTTGTTCTTTTAAATGCTCTCTTTGTTTAAATATTATTATTTCGGGTTGCCCCCGGTTATTTCTATTGTGTAGCTTCACTTTGCTTTAAGGGGTAGGGTTAAAATCAAATTAAAATATATATTAAGGGATAGCATAAGGGTTAGAGTTGGGGTTAAATTTAGTGTTAGGGTTAAATCTAGGGTTCAGGTTAGGGTTAAATCTAGGGTTCGGGTTGGGGTCAAAAGGTCAATACAGGAAAAAAAACACTATTTTTGGTTTTTGCCCCATAACTCGCAAAAAAAATACCGAAAAATATAGAAACATGCATATTTCTGAATATTTTAGGTCAAAGTTAGAAAAAGTGTTTTTTTAAAAAGTTTTCATCATATTTTATGATTTTTTGTTGTTGTAATAAATTAAAAGATATGATGAACATAATGGTATATAATGAAAACCCTTCTTATGACGATAAAAATATAATTTGAGTGGGTGCAGTATGTGAGAAAGAAGAAAATGACAGCTAAACACAAACACTCCAGAAATGTCAAATCAGCAATTTTCACCAAGAGAAAGTCATGGTAAAAATGTCTTGTCACTAAGGGGTTAAAATCCTTGACTGTGTTTACCTCTACCACTTCTGACTGTGTATACCTCTACCCAGAGGCGTCGCTAGGGGGGGCTACTGGGTCTATAGCCCCGAATCTCCAGTGCATAGCCCCGAATGGAGACTCTGGGGCTAAAGCCCGAGACTTCAGGGCTATCACTGTTTAAAAAAAAAAAAATCTCCCCCGCAGAGCTTTCCCCGTCTGGGACATAGTCCCAGAATCGGAGGTTTATGCTCGTGCGGGGGGTGAGGAGGAGAGGCGCTGCTGCTGGCCCCTCCTCCTGGAGGTGCGGCCCACAAGCAAGTGCCTGCGGTGACCGCACCTCCTGGCCATACTGACCGCCCCCGTCGCACTGTGAGTCTGGCTGCGCACCGGATGTGATATCCGGCAGAAGAAAGTGAGTGCCTCATCGGAAACATCCCCCTCCCTGCAAACAAAGGTAATTTAGCAGGGAGGGGGACCAACGCTATAGGGCTTTTTTTTTTTATATTTAAAAATGTGTGTTAGTGTCTTCGTGTAAGTGTGACTATGTGGGTGAAGCAATGTGTATAAGTGTGTGTGTGTCAGGGTGTTTGCATAAGTGTATGAGGGTGTGTGTGTCAGGATGTTTGTGTCAGGGTATTTGCATAAGTGTATGAGGGTGTGTGTGTCAGGATGTGTGTGTCAGCGTGTTTGCATAAGTGTATGAGGGTGTGTGTGTCAGGATGTGTGTGTCAGGGTATTTGCACAAGTGTATGAGGGTGTGTGTGTCAGGATGTGTGTGTCAGGGTCTTTGCATAAGTGTATGAGGGTGTGTGTGTCAGGATGTCTGTGTCAGGGTATTTGCATAAGTGTATGAGGGTGTGTCAGGCTGTTTGCATAAGTGTATGAGGGGGTGTGTGTGTGTCAGGGTGTTTGCATAAGTGTATGAGGGGGTGTGTGTCAGGGTGTTTGCATAAGTGTATGAGGGTGTGTGTGTCAGGGTGTTTGCATAAGTGTATGAGGGTGTGTATCAGGATGTGTGTGTGTCAGGGTGTTTGCATAAGTGTATGAGGGTGTGTGTGTGTCAGGGTGTTTACATAAGTGTATGAGGGTGTGTGTGTCAGGTTGAGTATGTGTAAGTGTGTGTGAGAAAGATATAGACGCTGTGGGAGATATAGACGCTGTGGGAGATGTAGAGTGTGAGAGAGAGAGAGAGAGAGAGAGAGACTGAGAGAGGGACTGAGAGTGTGTGAGAGAGAGAGACTGAGAGTGTGTGAGAGAGAGAGACTGAGAGTGTGTGAGAGAGAGACTGAGAGTGTGTGAGAGAGAGAGAGACTGAGAGTGTGTGAGAGAGAGACTGAGAGTGTGTGAGAGGGAGAGAGACGGAGAGTGTGAGAGAGAGAGACTGAGAGTGTGTGAGAGAGAGAGAGACTGAGAGTGTGTGAGAGAGAGACTGAGAGTGTGTGAGAGGGAGAGAGACGGAGAGTGTGAGAGAGAGAGAGACGGAGAGTGTGATAGAGGGAGAGAGACTGAGAGTGTGTGAGAGAGAGACTGAGAGTGTGTGAGAGGGAGAGAGACTGAGAGTGTGTGAGAGAGAGACTGAGAGTGTGTGAGAGAGAGAGAGACTGAGAGTGTGTGAGAGAGAGACTGAGAGTGTGTGAGAGGGAGAGAGACGGAGAGTGTGAGAGAGAGAGAGACGGAGAGTGTGATAGAGGGAGAGAGACAGAGAGTGTGTGAGAGAGAGAGACGGAGAGTGTGTGAGAGAGAGAGAGACGGAGAGTGTGTGAGAGAGAGAGACGGAGAGTGTGAGATAGAGAGACGGAGTGTGTGAGAGAGAGAGAGAGAGAGACGGAGTGTGTGAGAGAGAGAGAGAGAGAGACGGAGTGTGTGAGAGAGAGAGAGAGAGAGAGAGGCGGTGTGTGTTAGAAATAGAGGGAGAGAGACAGGGTGCGTGAGACAGAGAGAGAGAGATGGGGTGAGATTGTGTGCGACTGTGCTCATCTGGGCTCAAGCCCCTGATCATTTGTTGACCTAGCAACGCCCCTGCCTCTACCAATCTACCTTAATATGTCCAGATGCATGGTCAGTAATAGCTGGTATTAATAATGACATGTGAAAAGCAAGTATTATTTATGGAAAGTGAAGATCATCTTCCAGATTTCCAGAGATACATACATATTCCACATGCTGCAGAAAAAACATGCAAACTAAAAGCCCAAGATTTAGCTTTGCCACCTTTTCTTAAAAAAAAAAATACCAGTCTTGCCCTTATCTCCATAGACTTAACATTCGCCTCAGGCAAATTTTTTACCAGTTTGTGTGGCAAAATTAAAAGCAGTATGTAGGATGCATTAAAAGCACTATGCCGGAGGCATATATACTCTGACAAAATCCAATTAATAAACCTAGGAAGGACCTATGAGATCGCCAACAATCAATTCTTGAGTGTATGAGGGTGTGTGTGTCAGGATGTGTGTGTCAGGGTATTTGCATAAGTGTATGAGGGTGTGTCAGGCTGTTTGCATAAGTGTATGAGGGGGTGTGTGTGTGTCAGGGTGTTTGCATAAGTGTATGAGGGTGTGTGTGTCAGGGTGTTTGCATAAGTGTATGAGGGGGTGTGTGTCAGGGTGTTTGCATAAGTGTATGAGGGTGTGTGTCAGGATGTGTGTGTGTCAGGGTGTTTGCATAAGTGTATGAGGGTGTGTGTGTGTCAGGGTGTTTACATAAGTGTATGAGGGTGTGTGTGTCAGGTTGAGTATGTGTAAGTGTGTGTGAGAAAGATATAGACGCTGTGGGAGATATAGACGCTGTGGGAGATGTAGAGTGTGAGAGAGAGAGAGAGAGAGAGAGAGAGAGAGAGAGAGAGAGACTGAGAGAGACTGAGAGTGTGTGAGAGAGAGAGAGAGACTGAGAGTGTGTGAGAGAGAGAGAGAGACTGAGAGTGTGTGAGAGAGACTGAGAGTGTGTGAGAGAGAGAGACTGAGAGTGTGTGAGAGAGAGACTGAGAGTGTGTGAGAGAGAGAGAGACGGAGAGTGTGAGAGAGAGAGACGGAGAGTGTGAGAGAGAGAGAGACGGAGAGTGTGAGAGAGAGAGACGGAGAGTGTGTGAGAGAGAGAGAGACAGAGTGTGTGAGAGAGAGAGAGAGACGGAGAGTGTGAGAGAGAGAGACGGAGAGTGTGAGAGAGAGAGACGGAGAGTGTGAGAGAGAGAGACGGAGAGTGTGAGAGAGAGAGACGGAGAGTGTGAGAGAGAGACGGAGAGTGTGAGAGAGAGAGACGGAGAGTGTGAGAGAGAGAGACGGAGAGTGTGAGAGAGAGACGGAGAGTGTGAGAGAGAGACGGAGAGTGTGAGAGCGAGAGACGGAGAGTGTGAGAGCGAGAGACAGAGAGTGTGAGAGTGTGAGAGCGAGAGACGGAGAGTGTGAGAGAGAGAGAGACGGAGAGTGTGAGAGAGAGAGAGACGGAGAGTGTGTGAGAGAGAGAGACGGAGAGTGTGAGGGAGAGAGAGAGACGGAGAGTGTGTGAGAGAGAGAGAGACGGAGAGTGTGAGAGAGAGAGAGACGGAAAATGTGTGAGAGAGAGACGGAGAGTGTGAGGGAGAGAGAGAGACAGAGTGTGAGAGAGAGAGAGACGGAGAGTGTGAGAGAGAGAGAGACGGAGAGTGTGAGAGAGAGAGAGAGACGGAGAGTGTGTGAGAGAGAGACGGAGAGTGTGAGAGAGGGAGAGAGACGGAGAGTGTGAGAGAGGGAGAGAGACGGAGAGTGTGAGAGAGGAAGAGAGACGGAGAGTGTGAGAGCGAGAGACGGAGAGTGTGAGAGCGAGAGAGACGGAGAGTGTGAGAGAGGGAGAGAGACGGAGAGTGTGAGAGAGAGAGAGACGGAGAGTGTGAGAGAGACGGAGAGTGTGAGAGAGACGGAGAGTGTGTGAGAGACGGAGAGTGTGTGAGAGACGGAGAGTGTGTGAGAGAGAGACGGAGAGTGTGAGAGAGGGAGAGAGATGGAGAGTGTGAGAGAGGGAGAGAGACGGAGAGAGGGAGAGAGACGGAGAGTGTGAGAGAGGGAGAGAGACAGAGAGGGAGAGAGACGGAGAGTGTGAGAGAGGGAGAGAGACGGAGAGTGTGAGAGAGACGGAGAGTGTGTGAGAGAGAGAGAGACGGAGAGTGTGTGAGAGAGAGAGACGGAGAGTGTGAGATAGAGAGACGGAGTGTGTGAGAGAGAGAGAGAGAGAGAGAGACGGAGTGTGTGAGAGAGAGAGAGAGAGAGACGGAGTGTGTGAGAGAGAGAGAGAGAGAGGCGGGGTGTGTTAGAAATAGAGGGAGAGAGACAGGGTGCGTGAGACAGAGAGAGAGAGATGGGGTGAGATTGTGTGCGACTGTGCTCATCTGGGCTCAAGCCCCTGATCATTTGTTGACCTAGCAACGCCCCTGCCTCTACCAATCTACCTTAATATGTCCAGATGCATGGTCAGTAATAGCTGGTATTAATAATGACATGTGAAAAGCAAGTATTATTTATGGAAAGTGAAGATCATCTTCCAGATTTCCAGAGATACATACATATTCCACATGCTGCAGAAAAAACATGCAAACTAAAAGCCCAAGATTTAGCTTTGCCACCTTTTCTTAAAAAAAAAAATACCAGTCTTGCCCTTATCTCCATAGACTTAACATTCGCCTCAAGCAAATTTTTTACCAGTTTGTGTGGCAAAATTAAAAGCAGTATGTAGGATGCATTAAAAGCACTATGCCGGAGGCATATATACTCTGACAAAATCCAATTAATAAACCTAGGAAGGTCCTATGAGATCGCCAACAATCAATTCTTTATCTATGGTATATGATTTCAGATTACATTACCTCTTTAGGAATGCAGGGCAGCAGTGATCTTAAAGTAGCTCTACACTGTGTATTTTCCCTTAAATGGGCAATGTGCTGGCACTTAAGGTTGGTTTATGTTGAATTCTATCACATTAAATTGTAATTTAAAATGAAGGTATTAGACAAAAGAATTCTGTGCTTAGCATTTATATTGAGTATTTGGTATGTGGTGTGTATATCATACCCAGTAATACAAATGTTTGATGGGAACCTATTGTGGGAGTGTAAATAAAGGTTGTGCAATGTTGTAAGGGTGACTTATCACATGTTCTTAGCTATTTTTGCAAGTTAATAAAGAAAAGAATGTGCACATTTGTCACAGTTTAACTTACCTTACTATATTTGTAGTGCTGCAGAGTTCTTGGATACTTACTCATATATGATCCTCACCTCCTACTGAACTAACAAATGTGTTTATACATATTAAAAAAAACCCTGAGATTACTTACAGGTATATTCTATATACTTGAGATCGTGCCAGGAACAGCTCTTCTTCAGTGTTGTATCTGTTGCTAATGCAGGTTTGAATATACAATGGACTTTGCCTTCAAGGTATCTGAAGGAGGGATTTAGATTGCTATAGCTAGTCCTTTTTATTATTTAAGAGGGCACCAGTCTTGCAAATATGTGCAGTTTCGAGAAAGAAAAAAAAAATAAAGAGTACATTAAATTCTATGCATTCTGCTAGCCAGCATGATATCAGACGGATATGTATAATTTAGTTTACATCTGCAAACCATATAGATCTAAAAGATTACTGCACTGTTGAGATCCCCTCGTTTTTGCATGGGATCAGTAGGGGGGGGGGGGGGGATGACCCATTCTGCAGATGGAGCAGGGCGAGCCCCTGCTCTGATTGGCTGTGTGTGCGCTGACACTGCCAACATGCAACAACCAGGGACCGCTGTGTCTCAGATTTGAGACACAGCAGACAGTAAACCCGCGTGTATGTATTAAGATATATGTCGGGTTTACTCCAGTCTAGCAGGACATGTTTTTTAACCATTGCATCCTTGATGTTTCGTTGTACTTTAAGTTATGTTTATTTGAAAGATTACATCAAGTGTTAAGTATTTTATATAGAAATGCTTTAATGACTATGAATGCATGTATGTGACACAGCATGGGTTACTGCATGAGTGTATAGTGTAAACGTGAGAGTAAAGGGACAAGCGCTATAAAATGTATAAAGTGAAGCAAAACACTAGTGCTTTCCCTCCAGAGGGCACAGGTAGACAAAGTGAAAAAGTGATAAAGTGTTGCGCAAGGTGAAATATTTAAAAAATACTTATCAACGATTGATGTAATAATCCGGATATATGTAAAAGAAAAATATAAAAATAATGTGCAGTATTGTCGATAAGTGGTACCAATGAATATTTCCCCCTTTGGAGATATACTCACAATATCTAGAGCCTAAAAGACCGGCTCTAGGTGTATAGAACGATGGACTCTAAGTCCTATGATCCCCAAGGGTCAGGTGCTCGTTCATCAAGGGAGTCACGATGATGTATATAGAAATACAAGCAGAGGGATACAGTTGTAGTATAAAAATACAAATAAACTTTAATCTCCCCCCGGAGTATAGAATCTTACATAAAAAACAGCAGAAAACGGCATCAAATATAAAAGGTAATAAAAGACGAAATCGGAAGCAAATTCACCAGGCTGGTCCGTTTTAGCAGAGTTACTTGCAGCCGCAGGGTAATCCAAAGCCAGTGTTCCACAATCGGTAACCAGCAGTCTTGTGTAGTGAAAAAGCAAAAGACTTCCGGGATAGGCAGCTCACGTGGGACGTCACAAATCTCACGACGCGTTTCGCCCTATCAGGGCTTTTTCAGAGCAGTGACGTCCAGACGGGAGATCTCAGCATATAAAGGCAGTTCCTAATTCAGTTGCCGTGGGAACGGCTGGGTGACACCCACTTATGCAAAGTGGTGTCTCCGTGTTAGGGATGAAAAAGAGAACAAAAACATAGAGGCATTATATCGGTGAGCGAACCCAGTGCTCATTAACACATTATACCTTACCAATTTACCCACCCATGTCCTCTGGGGGATGATTTAATTGCCAAGATAAACATATAAGAAAAAGAAAAGGGAATATTTATTATATAAATCAACAAAGGGCTTAACGACCAGTAATAATAAAAAAAAAGGGCTTAACGACCAGCAATATGGCTACTGGTGACACGACATAAAAATTTAAATAACAATAGAAAGAATAACATCTTTAAAACAGTATTAACTAAATAACATGGTAATGTATCACAATAATATAGAACAGCTAGAAGACAGCCACACACAAATAGCTCTAAAAAGGCAGCAACTATAGAAAACACACAAGACAACAACAGAGCACCTTTAGAAAAAATGACACAGTTCGAAATCTGCATTAAGGCCATTAGGAATTAAAGTATCCAACTCAAAAATCCATTTCATCTTTGCACGTCCCAGTGTTTGCATAAGCTTATCAATGGCCATGAATTTAAGAAGAGCTGGGTCCTTATTATGAGTTGTGGAGAAATGGTAGGATACAGTATGTTTTCATAACCCTTTTTTATATTCCTAATATGGGTCTTTGTAGTCCTTCCTATATAGTGGAGTCCACAGGGGCACCATAACATATAGATGACCCCACTCGTTTCACAAGTCAAAACCTCTTTAATTTTATATTTCTTATCACTATGTGGATTACTAAAGCTACATAAACGTTTGTCTTGTGTATTATTGGTTTCTCGACACGCCTGACATGATCTACAGCGGTGGAATCCTTCAAGGTTACCAAACGCATTGTTGTTATGTAAATAAGTCTTCTTAGTGTTCAAAAAACTTTGACTAAGCTGGCTTTTAATATTAGGGACACCTCTATAAATAATACGTGGTTGGGAGCCTAAAAGGAAATGTAGGCTAGGATCTTGTAAAAGAATAGGCCAATATTTAGTGAGAATTTTCCTCATATGTCTATTATTGCCACTAAATTTCAATATCAAAGGAATGTCCTTGTATGGTTGAGTGGGTGTTTTTTGATTGTTCGTGTTAAGGAGTTGTTTCCTATCTAAAGTACCCACATATTCAATGGCCTTACTGATTGGGGCAGCGTCATATTTTTTCTCTATAAATCTTTCTTTCATCACGTCTGCCTGTGTAAAATAGTCTTTTATATCACTGCAATTCCTTCTTAATCTACAGAATTGGCTCTTAGGGACGTTTAAAAGCCATGGGAGAAAATGGCAGCTGTCCGATTCTATGTAACTGTTGGTGTCAACTTTTTTAAAAAATGTGCTGGTATTTAATGTGCTACCCACAGGGAATATTTCTAGATCTAAAAAGTTGATGCTTTTCTTATTGCTCTCTGCTACAAGTTTGATCCCCCAAGAATTGGAGTTTAAAAAATCCAGAAAGGATTGGAGGGACAAATTATCACCATTCCATATGAAGAACATATCGTCAATATATCTTATATATATATGTTCTTCATATGGAATGGTGATAATTTGTCCCTCCAATCCAATAATTTTTAAATATATTACTTTAAAAAAAAGTTAAATAAAGTGAAATAGAAATTGTCCCACTTCGGAAGGACGTTGGCCATTTCCGCAATAGCCGAAGTTCTTCCAAAACAGCCTTGAAACAAGACAAAATTATATGCATCCCCCTGTCTTTGTGCCTCCAATTCACCTAGTCCTAGTTACTGTTCTGTATCTGAGTATGAGCAGACATTTTGCTGATGTTATTTTTTACCATATCTGTTGTAGTTTATCTGTATTTAATGTCCAAATTACAAGAGCTCTAAAAATATTTTTTGGAACCAAAAAGATTTGGCATATTAATTTATCAGAACATTATTGCCAAATGTCTGGAAACAAACTCACTTAGTAATGTACAGAGGGTTAATAAACTAGTCTGTGTAAAATGGTCTTTTTTTTTATGTGATCACATTATCATGGCTTACATAAATTTATAAATGGGAGCTAGGTTTTGTCTGTGTCTGGCCAGTGATAAAGTAATGAAAGCCACACTGCTACGTTTATGTCTGGACAATGCAAGCTATTCTGTACCAAGTCTGCATCTGGCTAACCATATGCTAGCAGTAATAATAATGTACCAAGTCTGTGTCTGGCAAAGTATATATACAAATCATGGAGCTAAGTTATACATTTACAGCAAAGTGTGGTGTGTGTGAAAATACTACAGACAGCACTACTCCACAGTTATAACTCTCACATTACTATCACACACCACACATTACTGTGGGTGAATCAAAGAGCACAACAGCAATATAATTCACATGAATGTATAGGGTGTGCGAGTGTATCACAGAGCAATACAACTCACAGTAATTGGCAAAAAGAGATTCAAGAATACAGTTACAAAAATTGCATGACTATCAGAGAGTTTTGTAAATAGTTTGTTGAGTACATAGCAAGCATGATATTTTACTGTGCTATTCCCATTCAATGTCAAAACTCAGTCATTTCATTAAAACATTGCAATGCAAAGATGCTTTTTACAAATTAGCACATACTAATATGTGAGGTGGGAAAGTAGGAAATGTGAAGTGATATGGCAGGGAAAACTAAGAGGCAATAGTTCTACCCAAAGTAGTTATAAAGAGACAAGAGAAAAACTATTTCAATAAGGGACCATTTTCTCGTTCAACTATACTGTAGTGAACTGACAAGTGAGCTGCAAACTTATGGCCAAACTAAGCAAGTTAGATACAATTTCACTGACATCCCTAAAATAATGATTAAGTACATTTACTAAAAATAATTAATTTAACAAAGTAAATTGGCAGCCGATATATTCAGACATTGACAGGACATTAACATGACATAGTATTTTCTATAAATTATGGACAGGGGACAGTCCTCAGAAAGGTCTACGGATCAGTGCTAAAACCTTTTGCCAAAACATTTACATCAAAAACCCAATGTCAGGTCACCAATGTAGGAAGTTGGTGATTTCAGAAGGGTATGTGAAAAGTAGTATCATATATAGACCTATTATAAAAAACAATAATAATGAATAAATAATGAATAAATAGGAGGTAAATTATACACACCCTAAAATCCACTTGAGACAATACTGGACTGTGAATCCGAAGCGAAAAAGAGCCTGGCCAGGTCTTTCACAAAATCTAGGATGACAAAACGGGACTCGTTTCGGGAACTTCTTCAGCCTTTGGCGTCCAAGGCTGGACGCCAAAGGCTGAAGAAGTTCCCGAAACGAGTCCCTTTTTTGGCGTGTGTATAATTTACCTCCTATTTATTCATTATTATTGTTTTTACTCTGCTTTGCATTCCAGTTCAATTTGTATTAGTCACTAGCACATACTTACTGCTAGTTGAGATTTACTATACAATTGTACCCTGTATTCCCACCTTTTACTTTAGGTGGATTTGTGTTTATCTGTTTTATTTTATTATATTTATTACATTTTTATATTTTTATACCCTTAATTTGTGTTTTTTTTATGGTGTATTTTTATACATTCATATCAATTCCTATAATTTGATTTATTGTTATTTTGTAGCGCTGTCTTTCCTCTTTTCTACAACTTAAAATATGAGTATATTTTGGGGGTTTAAATACACAAAATTGATTTATGCGCAAAACAATTTTTTGCTTATTAATATAGTTTGTGAGCTGTGTACAAAAAAAAACAACCTTTCTTTATTGGATGGTTTATTTTCATAAAAGCCATGGACGAAGCTAAGTTCTCTTTGCTGGTTTAGGATAGACAATTCTCATGAAGAGATCTGCCAGCACAGTAGGGCAGTAGGAAAGAGGTAGGTAGAGGATCTTCGCATCCAAGCCTGCAGAGTAACGGGTCCAGGGATGCACTGCCGTCAGTGCGTGTTCCATGCAGTCTGTGACCAAGGCCAACTTTGTGTTGGCCAATGACATAGTGAAATCAATAGTTTTGCAATCTAGATATAGAAATAAATCATTAATGGCAATGAAAATAAACAACCACAGTTCAAAATTATTTGCAGGATTTACAGCTCTGGGCACATATTTTGCAGGTGACCTTTATTTTTAATAAACTGTCTTTTGACAGATACCCATGGAGATATCAGGAATAACCTGTAAAAATACAGTTTATCAAAGAGGAAAGAACATTCTATATCCAAACTGAAAGAGTGTTGTGTTAAAACATAACTTTTAGGAAGAATAAATAGAACCACCACACATCAGATTCTGCTGATAATGTAAGTGTTTACACCTGATACAAAGTATCATTTGTGAGCTGAGATGCAGGTTATTGAAAGTACAATGGATTAAATAGGGACCTCTCGTGAAAGTTAATAACTCACTACTGGTAACGTACCCAGGTAGGCAAAATAAGCTTTGTAGATAAAGTACCTGAATTTGCTTTGTAGGTGAAATACCTATAAATACCACAGAAATAGATGACGGTTTCGAAAAAAATGTAAAAGCTACAGGAATGTGTACCAAAAGGCTATGATCTACACAGCTTATCATACCAATGTAAGGTCATGGGCTAGAGCGTTTCCTTGTCATAAGAACTGCACCTGCGTGCTAACCATAAACTCGGCACAGCCATAAAACCTTTATCCATTTCCGTGGTATTTAGGGATTTCACCTATCAAACAAATTCAGGCCATTTACAACAAAGTAATTGTCTGCCTACTAGTGTAAGCTCCCAGTAGTGAGTTTCTAACTTTCAGTTCCATGTTTAATCCATTCTGCTATCACTCAACTGCATCTCAGCTCACAAATGAGAGAAAGTATCAGGTGTTAACACCTTACACTACACTGTAGCTACTACATTTGATACAACACTGGCAGGATTCATATCCAGAGAGTGGTCATGATTATCAGAAGAATGTGATGTACATCACCGGGTTTATTTATTATCTCTGCCTTCAGGTGTGTTCCTAATTTGTGTCTGTGCATTGTGAAAATGGGTTAAATATGGTATTTATTGATTTATTTGATCACCAAACTTAACGACCACATACTAAATATAAATGAAACTCAACATATGGGATGTAAATGACATTAAAAAGAAGGTTTATGGAAATAGAAACCTTTAAGAGAAAGAAAACTCACATTTATCATAATATTGCTGCCCATAGCTCTTGCGGACTTCCTCAGGGAGACCTTCCCATCGTTTCCGAGTGCACTCTTTTTGTAGATTTGCATCTGTAACCAGTGTTTTGAAGAAGCCAGGTTCTACAATACAGACCTTTACTCCAAATGGAATCATATCACGCCTGTAAGATATTATTATTATTATATCATTCCAACATGAAATGTCACAGAGGGCATGTTCGAGTTTCCACTATGAAAATTATCTTACAAAACAAAGACAACTATTCTGAGAGTATATAAATAGTGTTCAGGGATCCTAGATGACATAGATCACATCAATTTCTAGAGCTTATTTGTGTCTTGTGATTTTTTTACTTTTATTAAAGTGAACTGGGTTCAAATAAATCAGTAGAGCACAAAAACTGTCAACTGTATGTTGCTTTGTGACATACATTTGTATATACTGGTTATAGACACACTTTAGACATACATTAATCTAATTTAAACTTAAGTATATTTTTAAACTTACTTTTAAAAGTTACATTTATCTTGTAGCTTCGTCTGACCAATCTCTCATCTCTTATAGTATTGAATAAGTAATATCCCTGTGCATGTGTGCAACCTCATAGATATTAGCATATGCATTTTTAGAAAGGGTCATGGGGGGCAAAAGGATATAAGAAACAACACATGATATTTTTGGAGTGGGGCTTAAATTGTAGTCTTCATTTATATAAAAACTACATTCTTTTCCAACAAATTACAGAATATTTACATGTATTTTGGACTTTTGCAAGGACGCAGTATTGATATTTGAACACAGGTTGCTGCTGATATGTGTATCTCGTAGTTAGGGATTAAAGTCTAAATTGGTCAGTAATGTAGGTAATATAAATTACAAAAACAACAAAGCAGATTTCCTAAGAACTCAACAGCAGATTTCACATCTTTACTGCTCTCACTGTAGCATTTAAATTGTAAACTTGTGGGGCCTGTGCGAAGCTCAGTCTGGGATTATGTTACCTACTATTTTTAAGGTTTGATTGGCCATTGCACAATGCCACATAAAAGAATGAAATAAAATAATAGGATATAACCTTTTAAACATGGAAGTTGAAATTGCTGTAGGGGTTTTTATTTGCTTTCTTTTGGATCAACAGCGGTAAACATGGGATAGGAAAAGGATTAAACTTAATGGACACAAGTCTTTTTTCTAACTAAACTACTATGTAACTATACAACTACTATGGTATAAATCAATAGTGTTTGATCACTGTGATATTTTTAGATTGCAATTTTTATATATTTCCTTTTCATACTTCCTAATTACAAGTATTGTAGTTTTGTATAAATATAAATCAGCAAAATATGTTTTTGTGGCCACAAAAAACATAGCAGGGTACTGGTTAGGTCCTAGGCATCTAGCTGTGGCCCTGAAACTATTAACCCCTTATTGACAGAGGCTGTTTTTTTCACTTTTGTTTTTGTAATTTAAATTTTTCTCGTTTAATGTACACACACATTACATACTATTTTATTGCCATAAGAAGTGCTTTCTTAAGATACCATTAGTTTCATCATATCTTATAATTTACTATGAAAAAATCATACAATACATACATATAAATGGTTTCTAAATTGTATGTTTATATACCATGTTTACATATTGTTCGATTCTTTTTGGCTAGTTATAGGGCAATAACATTTTTTCCCCCAAACAAATTTCCTCCTAGTGACATTTTGACCCCAACCCCAATGATCAACTTAACCCTAACTCTAATACTTACTGTAACTTTACTCTTACCCTAACCATAGGGCTCAGCCATTACTATTGTTTTATCAATTAATTTTTTTTAGCTGTAAGATTGCAGACTGTAGCTAGGGCAGTGTAGCAGCTACAACAGAGCAATGGAATTGGCGAATTACAACAGGGCAGCACCATTTCCAGAAATGTCTAGTGCAAACTTTCGCTCCTAGGTGCCGGAGGGGAATTTTCAGTGTTACCAAATCATCAAGGCAATGCCAGCTGATCACCAAAGGTGATCATTGATTTCTTCTAGCAGTCATTTAAACACATGAAGTGTCATGAAGAGGATAAAGGAATACAACTCTCAATTGTCTAGGTTTTAGATCACAGAAAGCCAACAACATAATCACCCACTCCATCTATAGATATCCAATTCTGACTAGGATTAACAGACAAAGATACAGTTGACTCATTTTATTGAAGGCTGGCGTAAAGTCCAATTAGGTTAAAAGATGTATAGAGCACAATGTGGAAACCAAACCATTAGTCTTCAAGATATAATGGCAATAGGATTTATAAAGTGCATTGAATGTTTAAAGGTTAAAAGGACAAAGGCAAGATCATACTAGGGGTGTGTTAAATACTATGCTGTGCAAGGTTATCATGCAGTTTGCTTACCGTAGGCTGTCAGAGAATGATTCCACTCCATATTTAGACATACAGTATCCTCCCCCACATATAGTCAGTCTCCCGGCAATACTTGCTACATTGACTACACGACCTTTAGCTTTTCTGATGAGTGGCAACATCTGAATTGTGACATCAACAACTCCCAACAAATTCACATTCAAAATTGTAGCAAAATCTTTCTTAGTTAGCCATTCATTGGGAGCCGTTGGTAGGGATATGCCTGCATTATTCACCAAACCCCAGAGTCCTGAAAAGAAAAAAGAAGACAAGAAGCTTTATGAAATGACCAAAGGCTAGAGTTGAGCGGACACCTGGATGTTCGGGTTCGGACGAACTTCGTAAAAAAGTCCTGGTTCGGGCTAATTTGACCCCGAACCCCATTGAAGTCAATGGGGACCCGAACTTTTGGCCACTAAAATGCCTCTAAAAAAGTCCTGGAAAGGGCTAGAGGGCTGCAAAAGGAAGTAAAATGGGGGTAAGAGTAGGACAAGTGCCCTGCAAACAAATATGGATAGGGAAATAACTTCAAATAACATAAAATACATACAAATTACAAATACAGCTGAGCCATAAAATAGCACTAGATGGAATCTTTGATTTTAGTTTTGGAAGAACATAAATCTAAATCTAAAGCATGGCTGCCAGGAGGATCAACAGAATTATCCATTTGAGAGAGGGTTGGAGTGCAGGGTATTCTCTTTCCGTTTATACTAAGTGACCCATAGGTTGATGGTCGGTGACCGTGGCGGTGTAGGTGGAAGCGGCGCTGGAGGAGGAGGAGGAGGAGGAGGTAGCCAGAATAGCCAAAAGACTAATAAGGCCTTGTACATGAAATGTGTAAAAAAATAATACGTCATCATAATGTGTTCCAGATTTCCAGTTAGACTGGCTAGAAACTTGCCTAGAATGCCATTTTTAGGGCAGTAGAGAGATAATACCCTGCTTCATATGCCCATCCTAGTCACTAACAAGCCTTTTATCATTTCAAAAAAATGGCTTTGCTCTCTTTAATAAATCTTTGCCTCTTTCCAAGTTAAGTTGTTTGATCAGCCAGCCGTTCATTACAGATCACATGGTTTTCTATATGTGCAGTGTCCAAATAGAATTGATTTGAATTGTCTGAAGTGTAGTGTATGGATTCTCTCCTAGAATAATACATTGATTTCCCACTAGCTGCATGAATGCTAAATATTGCTAGGCAGTATTAAAAATGGCTGGCCTGCCAGCACACTTCTCAAGCAGGTTTTTATGGGGGGCATAAAGTCACCATGTCAAAGGTGTGAATAACATAGTACAGTCGTGTGTGAGAGACTGTCTTTGTTTCTTTGAATTCTGAAGGAAGCATGTGACTGTTGAAGATCTGGTAGAGAAGAGAAGCATTAGAAGAACTAAGAATAAACTTGGTGTATTCCTTATTGCCAGTGGAGAGCAATAGATTTAACATACCTCCAGTTTCCGTATCCGATAGTTTTATGACATTTGCATATTTAGGGCGTGGCCACTTAATAAGACATAACATGAACACGGCTTTCTTTTTTTGTGAAGATAAAGTCAGCAATAATTTGAGTTGATACGTTTTAAGGGAAATAGAAAGATGAGCAATACTAAAGAGCTGAAAAAGATTTGCACAAGTTATAGATAAATCAAGAGCATTTTGTGCCATAGATTTGAGAATGGGCAAAAGGGTAATCGATTGGTTTGCAATGTCAAAGCAGTAGAAATACTGAAGAAAATGACTTGAGATTACCGGCTTGTTGATTTTTAGTAAAATATTTAGTGATTCAGAAATAAATATATTGGGAATTTTGGATAACATGTCTTTGAGACAGGGCAAAAGTATCATTCCCAACAAGCCCCGACAGCAACAGACATGACCAGTATTCATTCTCTGATGTCAAAAACACAGGAAAATGAAATAGTGAACATGGAATATAGGTACCATTTAAAGGGACACTCCCAACAAAAAATGAAAAGGGTTTATTTTTTTTATTTTGCATTGTTGATTTCAGATATGCCTTTTGTTTTTGTTATGTGAAATTCGTTTATTAAATTTTATACTAAACAAGTGTGACTGGGCACTGCCATTTTGTGAAATATAGTGTTTTTGGGTGCCCCCCCCCAATTGGCTTTACAGCACTACTATCTCATTTTAGGGCTGAGGACAAAGAATGCAGTCTATAAGTCAGAATTCGGATCACATGCATGGATTGAATGGGAGGGTAATTTAAGTATTACATCACAAGGGGGCGGGGTTATATTCCTGTTTGATCAGGTCAATCTCTTCTCTTTTTGTTGAACACAACCGTCTAGTCCTGCCCACTAGTGAAACACAGGAGCCAGTGTATCTTATGACAGATAAGGGTTGTATCTTATGACATCATCATGCAGGCTCTGGTCATAGTTGTAAAGTGAGACTTGGAGAAAGTTTTGAAGAATGTTGCTTTATGGTTAAAATTCTCACAATGGATGCTGGAGACAGACACCTAATTTTATGTTTACTTTTATATGCAAGTAATTCAAACATAGAGAAAAAAAACAGTGGCAAATGTCTTATATTTGTGTTTGTTTTAAATGCACAGGCAGTCTAGTTACATCTTATGTAAGTGGCAGTGTCCCTTTAAAGTCATGACATTTGGAAAACAAAAGGGATTGATTTTTTTAATTTTCTTTGCTGCCCTCTCTACATTACCATGTTGGTAATGATCATCCAAATGCTTGCTGAACATATTGAAAAAAATGCTTTACAACCAGTAAAGTGTAAAGGTTAGACGTCATTGTTCTAAATCCTACATATTTAGTAGACATGAATGCATATGTTTTTATCTAAGGGTAGTCATTTACAAACAGGGAATTTGAGGATTGAAATATGGGGCAGCTGTGCTGCTGCAAAGGAACTGGAGAAGATGACATTGAGACCTTGTCAAGGAAGTACATCTTCAGCCTTGAGGCTTGCTCAACGGGCCATTAAAATTCAAGACAAACATCATGTATAAAGAAATAGATACATTCTCGTAGCTTGCAATCTGTCTGTGAATGGCTGTTTCACACTGGTGGACCAATTAGTAGGTTT
Organism: Pelodytes ibericus; assembly: GCA_036172795.1. Taxonomy (NCBI): domain Eukaryota; kingdom Metazoa; phylum Chordata; class Amphibia; order Anura; family Pelodytidae; genus Pelodytes; species Pelodytes ibericus. Next base: position 238,683,290 of record CM069857.1, read on the forward strand.
ACTAGCCAAATAAACAGTTGCAGTAATGGAATATATCTTTTTGATAAATAGTGCATTAGTTATATTTTAGATCGATGAATGCCTGACCTTTATCTCCAACAATACCAGTGACCCATTTGACAGCGGAGCTAACACTCTGGCTATCTGAGACATCAATAATTGAAGTTTGCAGTCTGCTGGATGCCTCCTTCCTCAATCCCTCAGCCCCTTTCTCCGTTAGACAAGCTGCAAGTATTCGAAGTCCACGGCGATCTAGTTGCTTAGCTAATAGATTTCCAAATCCAGAATCACATCCAGTAATCAACACATATTTATCTGAGAGATTTGGCAGGATCTGGTTTTGTCTATGCCATCTGTACAAGAGTAGCAGAACCAATACTACCACCACCAGAGGGAGCCACATTTTGGAAACGTCACACTGAAATTATATATATAAAGAATACATAAAATTAATAACAGGGATATTGTTATTGTTGGGTATCTATGCTTGTAACCACATAGTAAAAACACAACAATCTGACTAAGCCCAAACTATGACAAAATGATACATAGTAAAACATACTGTGATAGTCTCAATCATAAGAGCAGTACACAATACTAAATAAAATCATAGAGTTTGTTTAATCACTTTTATTATAATCACTATCGTGCAGACATCCTCCACTGCTTCCCGGCACTTCCGCCGGAACTTTTATGATGAAGCCGGAAGGACCCGGCTTCATCATAGAAGTCCCGGCGGTCGTGCCGGGCGGCAGCAGGGGATGTCTGCACGCATCTCGCAGACATCCACCGGCTGTTAGCGAGGGGGATCCAGGTCCCCTGCAGCTCTGCGGGGGACCTGCATCCCAGTCTTATAACCTGACCTCGATTTGAGGTCAGATTATAAGACGACCTCGAATATAAGACTAGGGGTATTTTTCAGAATATTTGCTCTGAAAAAAACCTTGTATTATATTCGAGCAAATACGGTACATACTAGGGCCAGTGTATTTTAAAATATGAAGCTATGTTCAATTGAAAGATTGCATGAAATATAAACAGCTTAAATAGTAATGCTTTAATGAAAGAATATAATATAGTACCTTATTGAGCCATTTTCCTTATATAACTCTAATCAGATGACAGGCAATTTTGGTCATATGGGTCAGATCTTCCTTCATCTGACCCAAGATTCTAAACAAAATGGCTACCATCTGGTAGTGCTGTGAAAGCAGAGAGGGCTTGATAAGGTACTTTATTTGTATTACATTAATGAAGCACTTGTACTTGAAATGCCTACACTTTATGCAGTTTTTAAAAAAAATAAAAAATCAACAGCCTACATTTTCTGAAAGCTGTCCTTTATAGTTTTGCTTCTGTAACAGAAAAAAAGTTTGGTATTTGCCTCAGTACACTTATCTAGGTATTGTAGAAACATGATATTGTCAAAAGCAGAAATTATTTCATAACAAGAACACGTTTACATATTATGCAACAGAACATCAAGCATGAACCAGCTAGTTGTAGCTGTTTTATACTGCCATGCACTAACTGTATCACCTTCCAGTCTCTCTGTATTTTGTTACTTTTAATGTCAAAGTTTATGTATCTTTTTCTGTAAGGTAACATGTTTAAAAGCACAGCATTGGATATGACTTTCTGTTTCAATATTGGTTTTGAGGAATGGACAAGACTGTTTTATTCACCAAAAAAGGAAACCATGGTGAACTGACAAGTGAACTGCAAAAATAAGGCATTAGTAATTGTGCTATGAAAACGATCCTATCTTTCCAAGTCAGTTATTAATACTTACTTTTTACAGTTTGCCACAGGTCACTTTTAAAGAATAGACCTCAAATAGTCATTCACATTGTATTATGTAATCCTGGGGAAATACCCTTATCCTAAAACTTGCTCTAACTGGAGGGATACATAAACAGGGACATATAGATTGCAGTACTAGGACATTGTACCTTTATTATGCTAAATGAATACATTACAGCCAGATGTGGTCTTATTCTTACCTCTGACTTGATAGCAGCGGAATACACAGGACAAAATTACACACCCAAATAACAACAGGGATAAATATCACAGCTTGACTGCAAATATGGACTTTATAACTCGTTATCAGTCCACGATCTCCATATTCTGAATACATTAGGTTTGTTGTGCCAAGAGGTGCCAAGGATTGAAATCCCTGTATACATCTTAAGCTCACTCTCTTTATATAGAGCTAAAATGTGTCTGTGTATGTATACATAAATATTATTAATAATATTATAATATATATAACAATAATATCATACTTTTTACAATATTATATATTTATTTTAATGTGATCATTTATATTTATTTTTTAATTTATTATAATTTATTTTTATATATATATATTTTTATATGATTAGATTTTTATTTATTTCTTTTGGGGACATACTAAACTGCATAGGATGATTGGCTGCAGTGCTTGATTCTATCAATAGGTGTCAGTATACTTTTCAAACACATGCATGGTAGGAACGCTTGTAAATGAAAATCTGCTGTTCTTTTGTGAAGTGCTTGATACTAAATTGCAAAAAAAGTAATTGTTAATTTTTAACTATTTCCTTGCTGATCTCACATACAGTTATATAATGCAATCATAGTAAATTATATATCAATGAAAGAAAAGTTAGTTAGTAAATTTGAAGGATTGGATTACTGATCTAACACCATTTTTTACCTGTGTATGATAGGCATCGGGGAACAGGGGTTTTATACATGGGGGATTATGGGTGGATTAGCATGTTTACACTATCCAGATTGCACATTTCACCTGTCTGTGATGGGAATATGATAGGATTATTTTTATAAATACGGATTATGAGTGGAATACGATGGTTCCACATAAATATATGACCAGTTTCTGATAAGAATATGGCTATAATTATTTTTTTACATGTGGATTATTGGTGGAATACGATGGTTACTCATGCTAAATAAAAATATATGACCTGTTTATGATAAGAATATGACTATAATTGTTTTTCTACATGGGGATTATGGGTGGAATATGATGGTTACTCATGCCAAATAAAATATATGACATGTTTATGATAAGAATATGGGTATCATTATTTTTCAACATGGAAATTATGGGTGGAATACGATGGTTACACATGCTAAATAATATATATGATCTGTTTCCTATAAGAATATGGGTATAATTATATTGTTTACATGGGGATTATGGATGGAATACGATGGTTACACATGCTAAATAAAATATATGACCTGTTTCTGATAAGAATATAGCTATAATAATTTTTTTACATGGGGATTATGGGTGCGTATATCGCTTTGCGACGGCCATTTTGGTGTAGCCTGGTTATTAAAGAACTGCTGTGCATTTCGGTGGCCATTTTTGTGTAGCTTTTATTGTTTATAAGGCCGTGCGTGCGCACTATGTGTTGCGGTGGTCATTTTTGTGGAGTCCACACTCCATTGTGGGCCCGTTTTTTAGAGAGTCTTCTGGATGTTCTCTCACGGAGGCCATTTTAGGCCCATTTTTCAGCGCAGTTAACATGTGTGTGACAGTGTGTTGGACGCTGAAGCTGCCTGCTCTGTTTTTGATCACTACATATCTGCGACCATATAGTGCACTGGTGTTCCCCTCTGCTTATATATATATGTATTGTGGGCTGCATTTTTTAAAGTAGAAAGCTCCACGCCGGACAGTGAAGCAGCTATGAAGATATCATCACCTTCTGAAATATAAAGAGCAGGTCTATAACAAGCTCTTTCATTTCCATCCAGGGAAGATCTGGGTTTTGTGGAGAGAGAGAGAGTTCACATAGTTACAGTCTCCCTTATGTATTTAACCTATATACAGGTATATATATAACATATAAATAATTAATGGAATATGAGATTCTTTATTACAGGACTGCTAAAGAGGCTTAGGAATTATTTATATGTTCTATATATATTTAAATTGGTTGCAGGAATCCATGTTTTGGGATTTTTACCTTCTAGCTCATTTACTTCTACGGTTATAGCCCAGCTTTGAAGTAGCATAATATGAGCCTACGTGTCTTTATAAATTACCAGATTTTATTAATAAATTATGACGTAAAGTCATGATTTATGAAGAAACGGAGGCAAGTATTATTCCCACCCAATTCAAGCTCGGTTATGTACTTCAATTTTGCCCCCCCCCCCCCCCCCCACCATTTGTGGATGATGTTATGATTGTGATATTTAATGTTGTGTATTTGATTCTATTTGTCTCTCCTTGTTGAGATGTTTACTGATTACAAATGATGGATATTTTATTATCTTACACGATTTATCATACCCTTTTTTAACATTTTATTTTAGCTTGAATCTTCAGTGATCTTGCCTGGATTTGGAATTGTCTGTGCCTGCCGGATGTTTTCCTGGTGTATTCCTTTTTTTCTGATGTGGTCGCCTTCATTTCATGTTCTTGGGTTGTCTGTCTTTTTCGTTTTTAAATTATGGTTGGATATATATTTTTCTCTTCACACAAAGAAAGAGGAAGGGTTTTTTTATTTCACTGAACTTTATAGAGGAGGGGGAGGGAAGTATTATTATGGAATGTGTTCTTATTGGTCAAAGTTTTTTAATGCATTCTCTTTGCTGCTGAGGGAAATAAAGAAAGAGCATAATACTCGCCTCCGTGTCTTTATAAATCATGACTTTACGCCATGCATGTGCTTGAAAAGTGTACTGACAGCTATTGATAGAATCAAGCTTTGCAGGCAATCATCCCATCATCCCAATAAGCAGTTTAGGATGTCCCTTTATTTTGTATTTAATTTCGGTATGACTTTGGATATTTCTGCAATAGCCAAAGTCCACTCAAAATAAGCCAAAGTCCTCCCCATAAAAGAATATTTATTTATTTTCTTTTTAATTTTATTATTTTGTTGTGCAATTTTATTTATTTTTAATTTATTTACATTTTATTTAATGACAAGTCATTTAGGGAGGACTTTGTTTATTTCTGTAATAGCAGAGTTCCTCCCAAAATAAGTCCTCCCAGGCAAACATTTGGTAGTGTCTGACTCACTTTGTTAGTCTCTGAGTAGCTTGAATTTAAGAGTTACTCGGATCACCAAAGTCATCCGATTGGTCTGAAACTCAGAACTCTGATTTTCTCACAGAAACTAAAATAATGGACAAATTTTATACGAACTGATTTCATCTCAAGGGGGAAAGGCCTGTGGTGCCAAAATGTCGGGTTGACTTATGCTCTTTTTCTGCTGTCTTGTTGTTTGTCCTTTATATTGCATCTACATATCTATGTAAGAACCCTTTTTGTAAATGTTGGTATATTTTTGTATACTAATGTGCTTTAACGAAATTGTTGTAATAAATATGTGATTTCTACCATATTGAACTGACTTGTGTGCTCCTCCTATTTTTATTCTTACAGTATAAATGGATATCCTGTGAGAAGAGATTGTTGTTCAGCCAGTTTCTGTAAATACTCTTTAACAGTTCACTTAGCTAAGAGATGTGCCCCTAATGCTATGGTTGCATACAAGCAAGAAAGAAACAGAGCTTATAATAAAGTATATACTACTTCTCCTACCTGTCACTTGTCTGTTCTTTTTTCTGGCTTTTATTTTGCTGTAAGGCGGAGAAAACACCAACACCCTCTCATTGGCCACCCATGTCACCTGACTCCTAAAACTCCAAAGAGTTTTATATACTGGAGTAAACATTCTTCTTACACACAATGCAAGGGACAGAAAAGAACTATAAAGAGTGCTGCACTAGAACAAGATTTGTGAATCTGGTCTCGTGCACATCAACTCCAAGAGAGCTGCAGAAGCATAGAATAAAAGATTATCTTCAAAAATCCAATATTTACCTCTGTTAACGGTGATAGCTGCAGAATCTTAAATATTATTTTATTTCCTTGTCTTGTATATTTTTTAATTATTATAAATGCATTATTCATGGCAAAAACACAATTATTCAAAATAAATATTTGCTCAACTGAGAAGCATTGTCAGCTAGTTTACACTAGATTAGCTAGCTGTCAAAGATTTAGCACCAGTGGTGTCTCGAAGGGGGTGCGGGGAGTGCGGACCGCACCGCGTGATACCTGCAGCGGGGTGTGACACCTGTGCTGCCGGCATCCCCCCACACCGCATCGCGCTGCGCCGGAAAAACGAACAAACAAAAAAAACACACGACCGGATGTGACATTACGTCACATCCGGTGACTGTGTTTCCCTCCTCCATGCAGGAGGGAACACTGCACGGAGACGTCTGGCCAGGGACACGGAGCAGCAGCCAGGCGGTAAGTGAAAGGGAAGGGGGTAGGAGGGTGGAAAAAAAACGAGCACTGGAATGACACAATATTCCTGGTATCTGACTTGCACAATATTACTGGGCTTTGACTGGCACAATATTACTGGATTCTGAATTGCACAATATTAATTGAATATAAGACGACCCTGATTATAAGACGACCCCCCAAACTTTGTATATTCCTTTAGCAAAAAACTAAAAGCCTGAATATAAGACTACCCTATAGGGGGAAAAAAAAAGTTTAACTTGTATATATGTAAATTGCTTTTTAATATTTAATAAAAATGTGATATTAAACAAATACATTTCTTATTTTTATTTTCTTTTATGTGCCAATGCGGCCTCTCTCCCCCCCAGATGTCTCTCTCTCCCCCCCAGCATTGTCTCTCTCTCCCTCCCCCCCCAAACTTCTCTCTCCCCCTCGTCTCTTCCCCCCTCCCCTTGTCTCTGTCTATCACCCCCTCCCCTTGTCTCTCTGTCCCCCCTCCCTCCCCTTGTCTGTGTCTTCCCCCCCCTTGTCTATGTCTTCCCCGCCTCCTTCCCCTTGTCTGTGTCTCCTCCCCCCATCCCCCTCACCTTGATTCTTTCCCTGGTGGCTAGTGGGGGCAGCTGGGGGATGTCTGCACGATACGTGCAGACATCCTCCATGCTGCCCGACACCTCCGTCTATTAAAAACGGACAGCTGGTCCGTCATAATAGACGGAAGTGTCAGGAAGAATGGAGGATGTCTGCACGATACGCGCAGACATCCTCCATCTTAAAAAAACCTCATCTTATATTCGAGCAAATACGGTATTACTGTATCTGAATGGCACAATATTACTGTATCTGAATGGCATAATATTACAGGGCTCTGAATGGCACAATATTACTGGTATCTGAATGGCACAATATTACTGGTCTCTGAATGGCACAATATTTCTGGTCTCTGAATGGCACAATATTTCTGGTCTCTGAATGGCACAATATTACTTGTCTCTGAAGGGCACAATATTACTGGTATCTGAATGGCACAATATTACTGGGCTCTGAATGGCATACTATTACTAGGCTCTGAATGGCACAGTATTCCTGGTATCTGAATGGCACAATATTACTGGGCTCTGAATGGCACAATATTACTGGTATCTGAATGGCACAATATTACTGGGCTCTGAATGGCATAATATTACTGGGCTCTGAATGGCATAATATTACTGGTATCTGAATGGCACAATATTACTGGGCTCTGAATGGCACAATTACTGGGCTCTGAATGGCACAATATTACTGGTATCTGAATGGCACAATAATTATGGCATCTGAATGGCACAATATTACTGGTATCTGAATGGCACAATATTCCTGGCATCTGAATGGCACAATATTACTGGTATTTGAATGGCACAATATTACTGGGCTCTGAATGGCACAATTACTGGGCTCTGAATGGCCCAATATTACTGGTATCTGAATGGCACAATATTACTGGGTTCTGAATGGCATACTATTACTGGGCTCTGAATGGCATACTATTACTGGTATCTGAATGACACAATATTACTGGTATCTGAATCGCACAACATTACTGGCATCTGAATGGCACAATAATACTGGCATCTTAATGGCACAATTGTATTGGCATCTAGCACAATAATACTGGCATATTAATGGGAAAATTGGCTGTGGCTTATTAATGACAAAATGATACTGGCATATAATCATAGAGAGAGAGATGTCTGTATGTATAGATATGTATTGTTTTAGTATTGTACAATTGTCACCTCGTGGGGCTCCTGTGTGTTGCATAATTAATGGCGGTCCCATATGTGCATAATTATGGGGCGCTTGTGTGTGGCATAATTATTGGGCCCCATGTGTGGCAGCTACCGCTTTTTCCAAATTAGTCTGGATCGCTAGGTTCCACAGATCCAGACCCACCAGGACAAGGTGAACCGCACCCATCCTGTATAAGGAAGCATCCGCCCCGTTTAAGTCCAAATGGTGAGCAATTATCCTGCCATTGAAGGCAACAAAACGGGCAATGCTACCATTCAACTTCTTGCGAGCATGTTCCACACCAAGAGGACAATGGGCTCCCTGCCACGACATCCTGGACACCACAGTGGACCAAACAATGACCAACTTCGGATACCTGAGCCATATGCGAAGCAGGTCTGCCTTTATGGTACCGATCAGATCACTCAGCGGAGTGGAGCACAGATCGTTCCCGAAAACAATAAAAGTGTAAACGTTTTTAAAAGTTCAAGGTGAAGCCTCCACTTCGCGATGACGTCATTGGAGACGGAACCCAGAAGTTAATGCCGCGAATTTTTGAAGATAAAAGACTTTCGTTTCAGTACAGCTAATACACGCCAGGAGGAAGCCTTCAGATTGGCGAAACGCGTAGCGTGTAAGCTGTGTTCACCTATCCAAGCCAGTGGAGGCTTCACCTTGAACTTTTAAAAACTTTTATACTTTTATTGTTTTTATATGTATCTGATGTTCCTGTTTACACTACTGCCACATCTGCGAGCATCGTTTTAGATCCTGTAGGCTCTGGGCTAATACGATCAGGGGGTCTAGAGGCCCTAGCCCTAGATGCCCTAACAGGGGCAAAATCAGCAGGAAGTGGGGGGCTAGCAGTAGATGGAGTGTCTAACATCTCACCCACTCTGTTTTTCAGCCAATCTCCACCATGGATGGAAGCTGCAGACCTGAGCTGGGCCAGGAGGGCTTCCAGGTCATCTGGTAAGGAACTTGCCGTAATTTTTATTTAAAAGAGTAAGTGCTTGCTTGGAGTCCTGCAATATATGCGAGGGTAGTAGAGGGTATATGCGAGGGTAATGGATGTATGGAATAGCCTTCCAGCAGAAGTGGTAGAGGTAAACACAGTCAAGGATTTTAAGCATGCGTGGGATAGACACAAGGCTATCCTAGCTATAAGACCGGGAACGGGGGACTAATAAAAGTACTCAAAAAAAAATTGGGCAGACTAGATGGACCGAATGGTTCTTATCTGCCGACACATTCTATGTTTCTATATAGACTAAGGCCAACCCCTTTTCTGATACTAGCCACCCCTTAGCCATGCCCTTATTGGGCACTTAAAAAAACTGACAGGGTGAGGGGAATGACTGACAACCTCTGTCATAATGGCCTTCTATATATTGCATTATTCCAGGCCAGAACTGTAAGGAGGGAAAACCAGTCACTGGATATGACGTGATGTCAAATCCGGTGGCAATGAGGGCAGAGGGCTCATGGGGCAGCTGCCCCAGGCCCAGTTACTCCTGGGGAGCCCAAAACAGCTGCCTCGCGCTGTGAAGAAAAAAACAATGCCACCGGATTTGACATCAAGTCATATCCGGTGACTGGGTTTCCCTCCTCCATGCAGGAGGGAAGACTGCACGGAGGAGATGTCCGGGGACACCAGGCGGTAAGTACTGGGGAAAAGGGGAGGATGGTGTTATATAACGAGCATAGTAACTTTAACATATTAATAGAAAACCTAACTGTGGCATCTTAATGGGCAAATTGGCTGGGGCATCTTAATGACACAATAATACTGGCATATGAATGGCATAATATTACTGGCATCTAAATGGCACAATAATAATGGCCTCTAAATGGCACAATATTACTGGCCTCTGAATGGCAAAATAATAATGGCCTCTGAATGGCACAATATTACTGGCCTCTGAATGGCACAATATTGTTGGCCTCTGAATGGCACAATATTGCTGGCCTCTTAATGGCACAATATTATAGGCTTCTGAATGGCACAATAATACTGGCATCTCAATGGCACAATATTACTGGCATCTAAATGGCAAAATAAAATATATACTGGCATATTGATGGGCAAATTGGCTGTGGCATATTAATGGGCACACTGTGGCATATTTAATGGACAAACTGTGGCATATTTTAATAGGCAAATTGGCTGTTGCATATGTTAATTGTCAAAGTGATGCTGTGACATGTTCTGTGGGGAAAAATAACGTACTATGGGGGAAAGGGACAATGGGGCTTGTTCTGCATGGGCAGTTCAGTGGGACAAAGGGACATTGTGCTATGTTCTGTGGGGCAAATTGACACTGTGGCATGCCAAATTGTGTGGGTGCGAAATGAGTGCAAGCCAAGTACTTTGTGAAAATGGATGCATATAAATAATTAAGAGGTATGCTTCTCTTTCTTTTTTTCAAGTGTTCATCATTTGACCTAGATCATTTGTAAATTCTGTGTTATAAATTCCAGTTCAGTAAAGGCCACACTACATTCAACATGGTGTAATGAAACTATTGGGCCACAGGAATCAGCTTTGTATACTTTAAACATGTGGAGCCATCAAGAATAGAGTTGAGCGGACACCTGGATGTTCGGGTTCAGCAGGTTCGACCGAACTTCGAAAAAATGTCCGGGTCCGTGCTCGAACTTGCAAGCAAATGTGGATAGGGAAATAACTTAAAATAACATAAAATACATACAAATTACAAATACAACTGAGCCATAAAATAGCACTAGATGGAATCTTTGATTTTAGCTTTGGAAGAACAGAAATCTAAATCTAAAGCATGGCTGCCAGGAGGATCAACAGAATTATCCATTTGAGAGAGGGTTGGAGTGCAGGGTATTCTCTTTCAGTTTATACTAAGTGACCCATAGGTTGAGGAGGCGGTGACCGTGGCGGTGTAGGTGGAGGCGGCACTGGAGGAGGAGGAGGTAGCCAACACTATTTTTATTTGTATTTTGTTTTTTTGTTTATTGGACTGCAAAAAATGCACCGCAAGACGTAAATGTACTATTTAGCACAGCAATTATAATAATTTTTCAAAGTGCGCTGTAAGCACAGTATTGGACTGTTCTATTTGACTCTCAGATATGAAGTGCACCGCAAGACGCAAATGTACTATTTACCACCCAAAACTATTCGAATTTTTCAAAGTGCGCTGTAAGCACAGTATTTGACGGTTCTATTTGACTCTCAGATATGAAGTGCAGGACGCAAATGTAATATTTTACACCAACAAATTGCAGTATTTAAAAATGCCTAGATGTTGCCCACTGAGCTAACAGAACAGGATTAAAGTCATGTGCCTGGCACACATGCAGTTGCAAGTGCACTGCACTCTCTGTGGCACTGGGCTCAGGGCAGGGTACAAATATGTAGTATAGCACCCACTAAAATAATCACTGTAATTTGAATAATCATTGTAGTTTGAAAAATCGCTGTAGTTTGCAGATTCAACACCAGAATTTTTTTTAATCTGTCCCTCACAGCTGCAGCATCCTCTCCCTACACTAAGAAGAGCTCATGTGACGTGCGTGTACCTGACTCCAGCTTATCCCGTATTTGCTCAATTATAAGACGACCCTGATTATAAGACGACCCCCCCCCAACTTTGTATATTCCTTTAGGAAAAAAAACTAAAAACCTGAATATAAGACTACCCTATAGGAAAAAAAGTTTAACTTGTATATATGTAAATTGCTTTTTAATATTTAATAAAAAAAATTATATTATACAAATGCATTTCTTGTTTTTATTTTATGTGCCAATGCAGCCTCTCTCCCCCTCCCCCAGCTGTCTCCCCCCCCCCCCCCAGCGTTGTCTGTCTCTCCCTCCCCCCCAAACTTCTCTCTCTCCACCTCCCTCGTCTCTTCCCCCTCCCCTTGTCTGTCTTCCCCCCTCCCCTTGTCTCTCTCTATCCCCCCTTGTCTCTCTCTATCCCCCCTTTTCTCTCTCTACCCCCCCTTGTCTCTCTCTATCCCCCCTTCCCTTTTCTCTCTTCCCTCTCCCTCCCCTTGTCTTTGTCTCCCCCCTCCCTCCCCTTGTCTGTGTGTGTCTCCCCCCTCCCTCCTCTTGTCTATGTGTGTCTCCCCCTCCCTCCCTCCCCTTGTCTGTGTGTGTCGTCCCCCCTCCCTCCCCTTGTCTGTGTGTGTCTCCCCCTCCCTCCCCTTGCTCATCGCGCAGACATTCCCCTGCTGATAGAGAGGGGGATCCAAGTCCCCTTTCAAAATGCGCCATTAAATCGCCGAACCCGGAACTCCAACCCGAACACACAGTGAAATGTCCGTGTTCGGGGTCCAAAAACCGTAATGTTCGGTACGAACCCGAACAGTGCGGTTCGGGTTCGCTCAACACTAATCAAGAATCAAGAATGAAGACAAGACAATTTATTCAATAAGAATATTATGTATTTTATGTGAAATTCCAATATTAATATGTTTTACTTCTAAAAATCACAAAACAAAATCAAGAAAGGTCTTTAACTGAACATTTGATTTATGTCCTCATCAGTTATATGCAAAATGAATTGGAAATCCAGCGTACTGTAGAACATGGAGGAGAAAATGTGGTTGGTTGGTCAGTTGTAAGGATTTATAATTACTATTACTTAAAAGCTAAAAATACTGGTGCAACATTTTCTTTGTTTTTACAAAATTGTAAATCAGTTTTTATTGTGTGCAAAAAATTTGTTTATGCAAAAAACACAAAGCATTTGACAATTATTTATTCCTTCCTAAAATGCCAACACCTTCTAGGTGATGAGAAACTAATGCTATTCAAATACCTTCTGCTGGTTTTATTTGTCTTAATGTCATAATAAAATCTACCCATGCAGTGGGTAAATAGGAAAGTGGTACATAAAATAGTTTAGCATCCCATCCAGCAGAATAACGGGTTTTGGGGTACACGGCAGTTAGTGCGTGCTCCATGCAGTCCGTGACCAGGTAAAGTTTTGGGCTGACCTTTTCTAGATTGTATTCGACAACAGTGCAATCTGTGTGTAAAAATAAATAAATATATAATGTGTAAATATGAGCATTAAAAAAAACAAAACACTTTAATAAAAGGACTCAGTATACTTGGGTGAAGAAAGATGCTAAAAAAAGTGAGTGGCTATTGTTAAAACCATTTGGGGCCTGCAGTATAACAGCTGTAATAACTTCAAAGCCCAAAAGGTTCCATTCTATTACCTCATGATAACTAATAAGGCTTAGCTTACTGACCTAAATGTCTGCATGGTATCAAGTCCTCCACATTGAAATAGTTGGAAAACCCTGGTTTAAAATTTGGTATGTATTATAATTAAAAGTGATACAAGTTCTTGCTTACTTAGCAAATAAACGTTAAAAGGTCTTACAAACATAGAATGCGTCTGAAGATAAGAAACATTTGGTCCATCTAATCTGCCCAATTTTCTAAATATTTCTTTTTAACAGTCTCTGGCCCTATCTTATATCTAGGATAGCCTTGTGCCTATCCCACGCATGCTTAGAATCCTTGACTGTGTTGACCTCAATCACTTCCGCTGGAATGCTATTCCGTACATCCACTACCCTCTCAGTAAAGTAGTACTTCTTTATTTTAAATCTTTGCCACTTTGCCACTCTAATTACAATTATGTCCTCTTGTTGTGTTAGTTTTTCTTTTTTTAAATATCCTCTCCTCCTTTACTGTGTTGATTCCCTTTATGTATTTAAATGTTTCTATCATAGAAACCCCTCCCCAGTTTACGTCTTTCCACCAAGCTATGTAGTCATATAAAAGGAGAATGAACAACCAGTATGTTATAATATTGTAGGTTATGGTGGAGTTGTGTAATATTTCTTAGTTATCAATACAGCTGTGATAGGGACATTAGCCACCTTGCAATTTTATTAAAACGAACCGTTTAGAGAACATATTACACTTTATTTGTTGTTTTCTAAGAAATCTTGAGGGGAAAACTGATAAAACAGATGTTTTTATTTTTGTTTACTTTACATGATGCACTACTTAACTACAAAATGCTTTGAATGAAGTAGGTGGAACTGCTCTTTTAATAATATCTTTAACCTATAAGCTAGGCCTAGTAATTTTATGTGCCCATTTAAATGTATAATATTACCATTGTGTGAAAGTTGCTGTTGGCTACTTTGCGAAATAATTGACATTCACACAAAATATTTGTAAATCCATATTAAATTGCTTCAGAAACATTTTTTATTCTTCCCTCAACCAGCGCTGTATTTAGCACAAAGCAAAAAAGGCAAGTGCCTAGGGCGGAGCTTACCTTGTTTGCCTGGGGACAGCGGGAAAATGTCACCACCTCTTTAAAAAAAATATATATATATATTTGCGTGCCGGCAGAGACGATGGCTTGGGAGATTGGAAGAGCCTGTTCAGCTCCCCGTGCGGTTTGTCAGCGGAGTGCGGGCAGGTCCCGTGACCCGATGTTCTGACATCAGACATGCGTCGGAACACGTGACCTGCCAGCCCTCCCCATATTAACCATGCGGGGAGCCAAAAACAGGCAGCATGGTAGGACACCATGCTGCCTGTCCCTAGACACCAGGGAATAGTGCTGCCTAGGGTAAGTCCTGGGCTGATGGTAGCATGTAATAGAGGTGATGAGAATGATGGGGTCATGTAATAGAGGTGATGAGGGTGATGGGGTCATGTAATAGAGGTGATGAGGGTGATGGGGTCATGTAATGGACATGATGGAAGCATGTAATGGGGGTTGATCAGGGCATGTAATCTGTGTGTGCAATGTGGGTGATGGGCATATTAATGGGCAAATTGGCTGGCTGTGGAATATTGCTGCGGCATATTAATGTGCAAAGAGTGGCATATTAATGGGCATACTTACTGGCATATTATTGGGCAAAGAGTGGCATATTAATGGGCATACTGGCTGTGGCATATTAATGGGCATACTAGTTATGGCATACTAATGGGCAAAGAGTTGCATATTAATGAACAAACTGGTTGTGGCATATTAATGGGCATACTGGCAGTGGCATATTAATGGGCATATTGGCTTTGGCATAGTCATGGGAAAACTTTGGGATACCATTGGACAAACTGGCTGTGGCATATTAATGGGGTAAGTCTTGGATGTGCAATGTGGGTAATGGGGCAGGGGTGGCATGATATTCAAAGATAAAATTACTTTGGGAGGCTAGGGGGTCGAGAGGGAGAAATAGGGATGGGGTGGGGGGCAGACATTTTATGTAAAGGGCCTGGAAATTTCTAATGGCGGCCCTGGATGGGGGTGATGGGGCATGTAAAGTGTGTGCAATGTGGGTGATGGGGCATGTAATGGGGGGTGATAGGGGCATGTAATGTGTCTGTAATAGGGTGACGGGGTATGTAATTGGTGAGCAGTGTAGGTGATTGGGCATGTCCTGGGTGTGCAATGTGGGTGGGGGGTGTCCAAATTTAGTCAGCCCAGGGCAGCACAAAACCAAGATACACCACTGCCCTCAACTAAAGGTGAGTTTTAATGTGATAGAATTAGAATTTTAGTATTAGGGTTCCGGGGTTAATTTTAGTATTAGGGTTTAGGGGTTAGTATTAGGGTTCGGGGGTTAATTTTAGTATTAGGGTTTAGGGGTTAGTATTAGAGTTTGGGGGTTAATTTAAGTATTGGGGTTTGGGGGTTAATTTTAGTATTGGGGTTTGGGGGTTAATTTTAGTATTAGGGTTTGGGGAGGCGCTTAGGGGGGTTCATTTATTAGGGGGGGTTAATTGGGGTTGTACGTTTGTAAGGGCTGACAGTTCAGCGCTGAACTGTCAGCCCTTACATAGCCGCGATGAAGCGGCCGCGTTATTCTTCACCGCTGACAGTTCAGCGTTCAAACTGCCGTGCTGAACTGTCAGCGGTGAATCAGCCGCGATGAAGTGTCCTAGACCCGAACAGGCAGCATGGAGGACAACATGCTGCCTGCCACTAGCCACCAGGGAAAAAAGGTAAGTGCTGGGGACTTATTAATGGCAAATACTGGCAAATTATTAAGCAAATTGGCTGGGGAATGTTAATGACAAAATATACTGGCATAATATTGGGCAAATTGGCTGGGGAATATTTATGGCAAATAATACTGGTATATTATTGGGCAAATTGGCTGGGGCATATTAATGGCAAATAATACTGACATATTATTGGACAAATTGGCTGGGGAATATTAATGGCAAATAATAATGGTGATGGGGGCATGTAAATGGGGTGATGTGACATGTCCTTGGTGTGCAACGTGGGTTATGGGTAAAATCGTGGGTGTGAAGTGGGGGGGGGGGGGGTGCCCACATTTTGTCTGCCTAGGGCAGCACAAAACCAAGATACACCACTGACCTATGAGCCAGTTTATAAGTAGGCTCAACTATGTGTGAGTTAATCTTCATTAGGCGTGGTCTGCCACTTGTGTTACTCAAACACTACACCATATTATGGTATATGTTTTTTTGCTTCCTTTCCATATCCAGCAGGATAGTGTGATACTGCAAGATATGATAAAGATAAGTCATTATTTTTTGCGTACCCTCGATTTTTACTATCACTGTGGTTTTGATGTATTAAAAAAAGTTAGTTACACTGAATGATATACATAAAAAAAATGAGTGCCACAACATACACTTTTAATATAAAAAAAAGTCCTTCATATACTTCTGCAACATGTAATTACAAAACTCACATTTTTCAAAGAGTTCCTGTCCATAGCTCTTGCGGATTTCCTCTGGCACACGTGCCCAAATTCTAGTTAAACTCTTCTTTTGTATCTTGGCATCAGCAACCATTGTTTTGTAGAAGCCGGGTTCCACAATACAGACCTTCACACCGAATGGGATCATTTCACGCCTTTTAAATGCCAAAAACAGATTGAAAGGGGATGTGTTTTGAAATAAAAACACATAATATACTTTCGAGAAGTTTTAGAGCAGAATAAACAATGCTATTTAATGCTATGGACAGATGAAGGAATACTTCCTAAACTCATTAGGATAGAAAAAATATGGTATTTCTTGTTGTGTCCCAAATGTTTTTGGAGACATTTCTGCAATGTTATTACCCAGAATCAGGAAAAACCAGCTTTTGTCTGGCATTGGTTCAACAATACTCTATTGACTTTACAAGCTGTATTAGTAATATCTTGTGCTGGCACTAGTGATTTCCCCTTCTGCAAACAATTCACCGACAGAGCATGTTAAGTAAAAAGAAAATAGTTTGTAACCTAAAAACTCAAAACTCATTTAACTGCTTCTGTGTTAATAAATAGGTTGAAATGAAACTATTACAAACATCTTGATCCCATGAAAACAACTTTTATGCTGGTTTTATTTTTAGGAATCCAAAAAATATGTTTTTGTTGGTAATCTGCAGTACGACATGTGGCCACAGGTCATATTTTAATTGTAAGTGTAAATACTTTCTACATTTTCTTTGGTCAGTGGTGGCTAGCCTTGGCACTGCTGATGTTTGGGAACTACTCTTGATTCTCACTGTAGTTCCCAAACCTCTACATTGCTACGGTTAGTTATCTCAGCTACAGATCCTCGCTATACACACCATTTTGTTGCCAGAGCTGTACTGTACTATGCTGCCATTGTGCCTACTTGCCACCCAGATTGAAATGAGCCATCATATTCCAGTTGTTTGCTCATCAACCACCTAACGTATTAAAGTATATCAAAAGAACTTCTATTTTGAAGGCCAGAAGGGATGTCAGAACAGCGAGCCATGATTACTGCTGTGCAAGGTTATTTTGCAGTTTGCTTACCGTAGGCTGTCAGAGAATGATTCCACTCCATATTTAGATATACAGTATCCGCCTCCACATACAGTCAATCTCCCAGCAATACTTGATACATTGACTACACGTCCTCTGGCTTTCCGGACTAGTGGCAACATCTTGAGTGTGACATCAACAACGCCCAACAAGTTCACATTCAGTACTCTTAAAAAATCATCCTTTGTTAACCATTCATTGGGTGCAATTGGGATAGAAATACCTGCATTGTTCACCAATCCCCAAAGACCTGTCAATAAATGGAAAAGCAGATATAGAACAAAAGGAGCTAATCACTAAAAGGTTATTTGAGGTGAGTTGAGCATTTCATCTCCCCATTTTAACTATACATTGTGTAGGGACAAACCCGGTGGTAAGCAAACACACCAGGATCTTCCCTGCACAATGTACAGCTAAACCAAACCTGCAACTCACCTTTTTAGTGAATAGACAGCGGAGTGTAAGATTAGTAAAGGTTGGGAATATGCCAACCAATTTACAGAGCACAGATGTATCAGGATTTATATGTTTAAATAATCTCAGTTGTCATGTTTACTTTTTAAGTCAATGAGGCAGGGTGCATATATTTAATGTGTATTCCAGTTGGAGCCATTCATTTTTGTTTACCATATTTTGATAGTTTCTGTTGGTTACTGCTCTAAATATTTGACTTTCACACTAAATATTTTCATATCTCTATAAACACTGTTTGTTGACACTGTATCAAAAATGCAAATGCATCTACTTGTTTAGCAACTTTGTGCATTTAATTGTGTTTTCAATCGGGCTTTATTACCTTCTTCCTGGCAGGGTTAAAAATGTGATTTCAAATGTAAGAACTAAATATTGCTTAAGCAACTCCTACAACTCTTTAATAAGTACCCCTCATAAACAAACACCTCAGATAATCCATGTTTGACTTTGTTAGTTGAAGTCAGTCATGTCATTCTTATTAGCAAATATTTCAAGACTACATATTTTAATAGAGATACATCTTGCCAAATAAGAACCAAATGTGGAACTTATTCGAAAGTGACCCAAACGGACATCTAGAAGCGGAAATGAAGTATGGTGTGTCAAGTGTGCCTCCATTATTATTTTATATTGGTCCCAATAATATTCCTCATTTAATTTTCCGTTGATATGATCCTTATACCAAACATATTAATTTCTCACACATATTTTATATGGCAGTAACGTGCTAATTGATGTGGGAAGGCATTATCTTAAAGTGACATGCACATTTATCAAATCATGGCTCATAGTTTAATTCCTTGTCTAAAGTTTGAGGTTACAGTATAACTTGTATTAACCATTGTAGGGGCAATTAGAGTACTGTAGCACTAGGCTTATTTGTGAAATACATCCAACTTTCAGTCCCTTTATCTTTTGTGTATGCATATTTGACTTATTTGTTAGTCTTTGCCTTTGTTCAAGTATGTTTAATTTGAAAAGTCCCTTATCATTTGTATGTTTGTTTACCCCATTGAACAGCACAGCTTACTATAATGTTGTGTTACTGTTAAAATTAGTAATAATAATTAACTAATTGTATTAAACATAGAAAATAATTATGCTGAACATATTAAAATTCTGTATAATATAAGTGAGTAATGTTTATATCTGACCTTTTCCATTGACAATACCAGTCACCCACTTGGCCGCAGAGCTCACGCTTTGGCTGTCCGTAACATCTAGGATTACCGTTTGCAGTCTGCTGGATGTCTCATTCTTCAGACTTTCAGCCCCTTGTTCTGTCAGACATGCTGCCAGTACTCGCAGTCCACGACGGTCCAGCTGCTTTGCCAATAGGTTCCCAAAACCAGTGTCACATCCCGTAATTAGTACATATTTCTCAGAGAGGTTTTGCAGAATCTGGCTCTGTCTGTGCCATTTGTACAGGAAAACCAGAACTAGAAATATCAACAGCAGAGAGAGCCACATGGTGGTCACTGAAATACAAATGCATGTTTTAAAGAAATACAACTTTTTAACACAACGCAGATCGATATATTTCATTTAGTTATTTCTTATGATTAATCAGTATTTTATAATCATATGAGCTAGGTCTAATCTGGTTTTATCTGTCTGTCAAACTGAATTTACAATAAGTACAATATCACAGGCTTCTCCAGCTTATTATTCTAATGCTTTGACAGACCATGTTCCATTAAAGGGACTCTATGTTCAAAAAAAAAACACACAACAGAAAAAGGCATGCTAAAGATGGGATTTATTACAACCTGTTTGGTTTAAATGTGTACAGGGGGAAGAAGAGGGAGAGAGCACCAAAAACCCCTGACTTACTCTGCTGATTTGATTGTAATTAGTGTGGTTTCTGGGGGTGCCAATGTCATACCAGGGATTATCAGAGATACGTATTGTATCCTGAGAAGAATATTCTTCAGTCAAATCTTATTGTGATCCATGCAGTCAATAAAAAAAAAAATCATGGTTTAGTATTTTTTTTGTTTTATTTGTATGATAGTGCCATTTCAATTTAAAATATCAGATTTGTTTTTTCTTAAAGGGATTGTCTAGTACACAAAATGCAACTCCCAAATATTAATGCATATGAATGTGCTTTCAAAGTACTTTAAAAACGCATTTGTTTCATTTTGCATTGCTTAAAAAACAAGATACTTACAGCTATATGCAGGGCCTGCCCAAGACATTGTGCTGCCTGGGGTGAAAAACTAAATGCTGTCGCCCCCCCCCCCCCCCCCCCCCAATCGGTCAAACTAAAATGAAACTTATCAGGAAATTATAATTTAATGCAAGAACACCTTTTCTATATGCAAAATTATATGGCGAGTATTGGCAGGCCATGATTAAAATGTGCACCCTAAATGTTTGAGCATTTGAACTTAATGTACAATATCTGAGTCATGTTATAGGTCAGTAGTCACATATAATGTTTAGGGGAATTGCACAGCCTATTTTCATAATAATGTTTGTTTTCCATTTCTTACTTTTCACCTCATGTGTGAGCTCCTAGAACACATTTTTTTTCTTTTTATATGCCCACTAAAGCTCTTCTTATATACATAATAATATATTTTTTTCAAAGAGCTCACCCATAAGATGAAAAGAGAGTAATGGTAAAACATTATTATGATAATAGGCTGTGCAATTCCCTAACGCATAATGTGACCAGTGACCTATAACAAAATCCACATACATATAGTCAGTGTCAGAGGAGTTAAACCCTGGATGGCTAGACAGATATAGGCAGTATCAGAGAAGTTTACCCCTTGGGCGACTAGACAGATATAGTCAGTGTCAGACGAGTTAACCTCTTGGGTGGCTAGGCAGATATAGGCAGTATCAGAGGAGTTAACCCCTTTATTCACACACTCACACACAGACAGTCTCTCACTCACATACACACTCACTAGCACTGACATACACACACACACTCACTGACACACTCACACCTACATACACACTCACTACATACACACTCACACACTCATACTGACACACACACTCGTGTCTACATACACTCTCACTGACACACACACTCACACTGACACACACACTCACAAACACACACACACACTCACACCGATATACACATACACTGACATACACACACACTCACACCGATATACACATACACTGACATACACACACTCACTCACACTAACACACACACTCGCACCTACATACACACAATTTCACTCACACTGACATACACACACTCTCACTCACACTAACACACACACACTCACTGACACACATACACTCACACCTACATACACTCACACTAACACACTCACCTACATACACTCACGCACACTGACACACACTCTCACTCCTATTGACATACACACACACACTCTCATTCACACTAATACACACACTCACACAAACCCACACTGACACACACTCACTCACACTGACACACACACACTCACTGACAAACACACACACTCACTCACTCACACTGACAAACACACACAATCTCACTCTGACATACACACACATTCACACAGCCCATTTTGAACTTGCCTGCATCTCTCCTTGCTTTGAACTCCATGTGAAGGAGGTCTCAGCCAATCACGGGAGGCTTCTGAACTATCAGTCAATAAGGAGAGTTGAGGAGTCTCACCTGGTTGGCTGAAACCTCCTTCAATCAAGCTCCCTTGGACACAGAAAAAGAAGAAAAAAGAAAAAGAAGAGAGAAGAGAAGCAAAGTGCTGCTTCTGCCAGGGTGCTGCCTGGGGCAGCTGCCCCACTCTGCCTATAGGTTTAAAATTAGATTAGCCTATAGGGTTAAAATTAAAAATTTTTTAGCATAAGGGATAGGGTTAAAATTAAATTAAAATAAAAAATATTAAGGGATATAATAAGGATTAGAGTTGGGGTTAAATTTAGTGTTAGGGTTAAATTTGGGGTTCGGGTTGGGGTCAAAAGGTCAATAAAAACAAAAAACACTATATTTGGTTTTTGCCCCATAACTCACAAAAAAATACCGAAAAATATGAAAACATGCATATTTTTGAACTCGGGACAACATTTAGAAACTATTTAGACGGGGT
This sequence comes from Pelodytes ibericus, assembly GCA_036172795.1. Classification (NCBI taxonomy): domain Eukaryota; kingdom Metazoa; phylum Chordata; class Amphibia; order Anura; family Pelodytidae; genus Pelodytes; species Pelodytes ibericus. Next base: position 238,705,676 of record CM069857.1, read on the forward strand.
CTTTTTTATTGATTTTATTTGTGTAAATTATATTTTAGGTCAAAGTTAGAAAAAGTGGTTTTTTTAAAATTTTTCATCATATTTTATGATTTTTTTTTGTAGTATATTATAAGATATGATGAACATAATGGTATCTAATGAAAGCCCTTCTTATGACGATAAAAACAACATATAATTTGTGTGGGTACTCTATGTGAGAAAGAAAAAAATTACAGCTAAACACAAACACCCTAGAAATGTCAAAACAGCCATTGTCACCAAGGGAAAGTCAAGGTGAACATGTCTTGTCACTAAGGGGTTAAAAATGTGATTTATGCAAAATGCCTGCTTCAAATCACACTGGAAAAAAAGCCTGTGCACTATTCAAGCAGTAATCTCCATCTGGCACCAAAGTGAGTTTGGGGACTAGACTGTCCCATTAAATTAATCTCAAAGAGACAACTCATTACCTTTTACTAGTTAGTGCTGCACAGGAGGGTGAAAACAAAGAATTACATTGATACAAACATTTGTGTAACACTAGAAAGTAATGCCATTCTACAGAATCTTGTGTGAAAGTATACATTTAACTCTGCAGAATGTTTATTACAGAAAACTAAAAACCAAACTTGGTGTTGTGTAACATATTACAGTGAGCAGAGAGTTTTCTTTCCTTACCTGCAAATTAGGTTAACAACAATTATCATTGTGCCTCAGTAACCACTTAAAACATGTGCACACTGTTCACACAACCTTTCAAACTTAGCCCAGGGCAAATGAGCAGGATCAAAAAACAAACATTCACAGACAGCTGTTTACGAAGCTTGGAGTATGGCAAGCAAACACAATACATTTCTTAATTCACAATAAAACATTTTTTAAACAGTACTGACAATTAACTTAAAGTTGCACTAAAGGATTATTTTAACTTTTGTTTAAAGCAAATGTTAACCACTTCATGACAATAGGACGGTCTATGCAGTCGTATTTTTTTGGTCACAAAAGATGCTTTTTTTTTTTCTTTATTAATAATTTTAGCGCCTACCATTTTATTTCATTTTTTTGGCACCCACCAAATCACCTTGTGATAGCATAGTTGCCAACAAAGTGCAGCCCAGCAGTATGTTGGATGGATATACTCACAGACAGAATCCAATTAATTAATCAGGGTGGAGATCTCATAGGACCTACCATGATTAATTAATTGGATTCTGCCTCTGCGTGTATCCATCCTACATGCTGCCGGGCTGCACTTTGCATGCTCTTTTCTGCAGAATGTGGAACAAATATGTGTCAATGGAAACATGGCCGATGTTGGCAACTATGTGATCGGGGACCACAAAATGGCATTTTGGTGTTTTCGTCTTCTGGGACGCAAGCAGCATGCATCTCAAAGGGGTTAAATGACTTTTGCCACCTGTCTAGAGTAAACCCAGCATGTATCTTTGCAGATGCAAGCAAGTTTACTCTGAACTCTGAATCAGCTGATGAGGTGAAGGTGATTAATTCAAGCCAAAGGTTCAAATATATACTGGCTTAGTGAACACAATTATTAAGGTGAGCATGGTTCACAACTGTTTTATGAACAATGCAGACACTGGGGTAGATTTAATGCAGGCCAGTTAAGCCAGAAAAAGTTAAAGTTTTGATACTGCATGTTATTCTTATTCAAATAACATGTGATTCAATGAGGACCATGCATTAAAACACTGGAATAAAGGATTAACAGAGTTTTCCAAAAAAATGCAGTTATTCCGTGTAAACCCGGTAATTTAATGGTAGCGGACTAGTGGTATAATAGCCACACAAAGTCCTCTGGTGCCCACCCCCTAAAAAAAACAGGGCTAGGAGCTGGTCAAGTCCCCCTTACCCCACAGCCTGTGGCTCTCCAAGCATTTGTGCTTTTGTTTGCAGGTTTAAACTTTAAGTGCTCTAGGGAGCACTTTTTGTGTTCCCTAAAGCACTAAAAGGGTTAATGTGCATATACCCTTATTCTCAAAGGAGTTTATGTTTGCTGCTTTCTGCAGCCTATGCACATTTAGATCCTCTTTTTTCAGAGGTAAATTAATGGGTAAAGAGTAATATTTTTTTTTATTTTTACCAGCCATCATGTAATCACTTATTGTGCAGTAGTTACCCCACAGAACAGTTTTCGATGCCGTTTTATAAACGGTATAATGGAATGGCTACCAAAGGCTGATTGCACCTCTGCCCATTGTAGGAAATCACCTCCTTAGCATCAATTTAAAGCTCAGTATTCACCCAGCAAGTGTTCCCTGGAACCTTGCTTTTTGTACCCAAGTACCAGACAGGACCACTAGCAGTTAGGTACAGCAAGAATGAACAATCTTTATTTGTTAAACAGCACAGACTTGTATACATGCAAACATGACATCAACTAGGGGAGAGGCACAAGGAAAACTAATTATAACATGGTAAGCCTCAAACAATAGAAAACCTTATCTGAAACAGGTAATTAAACACAGTATAACTTTACATAAAATAAACATACCACCTTTAGATACAGACATTCAGACTACAAGAGACAGGACAGTAAACACTTATTGATTAGATAAGTACACATTTCAACACTAACATTGTACACACTACTTGGAATAGCTTTGCCTGGGCACCTTGTGTTGAATTCCTTGCTGCACTGAATGGGTGCCTCAGGTCACTGCCAAGGTGTGTACAGGGCAAAGGCCCTGGGTAGTGACAGGCTATTGGGGCTTTGAAAACAGGGGACAACATGGGGCCCCATAGAGTTAGACAACCGTAGATCCCAGGGACCGGTATCAAGGAGCAAGAGGGCCAGTGATTTGTCCTTTGCTTTAACCCCTTACAGTGCCAGGGGAGTCTAGGGCATGCAGGCTTCTGTGACACATAGCTTCTTCGAGGGGGGTGATGTCATGGTGCATCGACTGTGTGCTTCAGTTGTGTTCAAGGACTGTGCATTGTCCTGGAGAGGGTCTTCTAAGGACACTTGTTTATCTAAGGAACTCTCGTTAAAAATCACATGAAAGCATTGGGTTTAAAGTTAGACATTTCTTAATTTTCGAAGGAGTAAAATTCCAGATTTATGGCAGAATCAAACTGAACATGTTCGATTAATCCATCAGGTTATGAAGCAGAAAGTGTGGCATTTGCATAGCCCATCTTGTACATCATAATTCCCACTTATTTAGAGGCTATGTAAGTTTATCTGAAGTGCTTCTCAGGCATGAGTTAAAGTTGGAACACTTACAATAGAAAGCAAAGCTTCTTCATTAGAACTTTGCCCCAGATTTGCTGTTTATATATTGTATGTTAGCCTAGTAAAAGTATGGTATACGATTCTGGTATAAGTAAAAATGAAGCAGAGTATGGAGTTACCATTAACTGTTTTGACCTGTGATCTATTTTTCTATAAAGTGATAAAAAGATTAGATCTCTTGGAATAGCATATATAAAGATAAAACATTTGACCTTGTAATAATAAACTATGCCTGCCCATTTTTACGTGTTAAAAAAACAGCAAAGCCTAGCTATTTTGGTTAATGAATAAACTATTGCTTCTAACCAAAATAAAAAAAATTGCTGCCCATTTGACGTCTTTCCTAGGGTTGCCACCTTTTCCTCCAAAAAATACCGGCCATATGCGTGGACGGAGCTACAAGAGGGTGGGGCCATGAGGGGTGGAGACACAAAAGGGGTGGATACTCACTGACATGATATACATTATTTGTATATCATGCCAGTGAGAAGCGTATGTGTGTGTGTGTTTGTATATATATATATATATATATATATATATATATATATATATATATATATATATATATATATATATATATATATATATTTTGTGTGTGTATATATATATATATTTGTATATCATATACACAGACAAGCTGTCTCTCACACACACATATGCTGTCTCTCACACACAGAGAAGCTGTCTGTCACACACACAGACAAGCTGTCTGTCACACACACAGACAAGCTGTCTGTCACACACACAGACAAGCTGTCTGTCACACACACAGACAAGCTGTCTGTCACACACAGACAAGCTGTCTGTCACACACAGACAAGCTGTCTGTCACACACAAAGACACATGTAGTTTTTTTTACACACAGACTGTCTGTGTCGCTCACATACAGACTGGCTCTCTCCCTCACACACAGACTGTGTCTCTCGCTCACACACAGAATGTGTCTCTCGCTCACACACAGACTGTGTCTCTCTCTCCCACAGACTGTCTGTGTCTCTCTCTCACACAGACTGTCACTCTCTCTCTCACTCTCTCCCGGACTGTCACTCTCTCTCACACAGACTGACATTCTCTCTCTCTCCCACACACACACACACACACACAGCCACACACTCTCTCTCTCTCTCTCACACACACACACATTGTCACACACTCTCTCTCTCTCTCTCTCTCTCTCACACACACACACTCTCTCTCTCTCTCTCTCTCTCACACACGCACACACACACACACACTGTCACTCTCTCCCTCACTCTCACCCAGACAGACTGTCACTCTCACACTCTCTCACACAGACTGTCATTCTCTCTCTTTCTCTCTCACACACACACACACACACACAGACTGTCACTCTCACTCTCTCTCTCAGACTGTCACTCACTCTCTCTCTCTCTGTCTGTCACTCACTCTCAGCAACTGTCACTCACTCACTCTCACAGATTGTCACTCACTCTCTCTCTCTCTCTCTCTCACTTTCTCTCTCACAGACTGTCTTTTTCTCGTTCAGACTGTCACTCACTCACTCACTCACTCACTCACTCTCACTCACTGTACCTTTCATGGAGGGGGTCAGGTTGAGCTGTTCCTTTCCTGTGAGATCATCAGGTGTCAGTCTTCTGTGCAGCTTGCAGGGGGCGGAGCACCAAGCAGGAGCAGAGAGAGGTCACGGCAGTGAGGGAGACATGCTTACTATTCTCTCTCCCACCAAACCCCCCCCCCCCCCCCCCCTAAGAGCTGAATCCTCTGATTCTGGCACAGTGTCCTGGAAGGAGGAAGGCTCTGCATGTGGGGGAGAAACAGCAGCAGCATAGTGCTGCATCTAATGAAAATCCCAGGCTTTGCTATATTAGATATACCGGCACAAGACCCTAATTATCGGCTGTGCTGGTAAATTACTGGCCAGGTGGCAACCCTAGTCTTTACAAACCCTGTGGATCCCTGCTGAAAGATTGTGAAACCTCATTTGGATCTGGAGCAATTCTGTAAAATGTAAAAAGGACCAACTTTGAGTGTCTGTTATATTTTCCCTGTCAGACTGAAGCTACTCAAAGTGACCTCACCTGACAGGTGGGATCCCGCTGTAGTGTCCTATAGTAGGATCTGCACCACAGCTCATCATGGGTGGCTGCAATGGCTGCTGAGGCAAGGATACCTCTGCGGTTCTAATATACAAGGCACAAACACCCTTAGGATGACAGAATTTCCTCTCTTCAGCAGCCATTCTATGCCAAAGGGAATTTGAGCCCTGTATTTTAAGATGACATAGAACATATTCGAAGAGGGGTTATTTTTGCTGAATAAAATTACATTAAAAGTGCATACTTTACAAAAAGGAAATAAAAATCAACAAAACCGTTCTTATATATTTACATTTTAACTAATCTGCCTTTGAACATATTGGTTTCTATTTAATTACCTGAGTTACTCTCATGTGATTAATTGTATTTGGGGACACTTATTAAACATTTATGCTTCAGGGCCATATTGAGTAACATAAGATCACAGACAGGTTGTATGTTTCTAGGTACAGCACTTAAGTATACCATATTAATAAATATAAAGAATAAACAGGTGGAGTAATCACTGTAGGCTATGCACATTCATTGGAAAACATCATGCTGGCACTCTTATTGCCTATATCAGTGTTTCCCAATCTAGGGAGTGTTTGATGTCTCCAGGACAGGGCTGGACTGGAAATAAAAACCAGCCCTGGAAATAATTGTATACCAGCCCCATAGCATTGTGTCATTATAACAGCCCTTTGTCATTACACATAGCAGTATCTATAGCATTATGTCATTATTTTCTTGCTTATAAAATGGAAAAACATGCATTTTCAAGCACATTTGAAGAGTACGGTATATTAGTTATAGCTAAGACAGATATGAACGCAAATAGGTTTTTGTATATAAAGAGCAAATCCCATCGATTGCTTTATAGGAAATGTAGTTAAGCTGATGTGCCCAATGTTACCAGTCTCTGCCTGGGGCAAACAGACTTATCTCCAGCTGGCTGATCAGTATGTGAGTTGCAGTGAACATCATTTGTATTAAGCAGCTGGTGGACCCTCATGGGAGCTGTAGTTAAAACAACTGGTGCTACCCACATAGTTGAAACTAAGTAACTGTAGGTCACCGTAGTGGCTGACACTTGAGGGAGCTGTAATCCAAATGCCCCATGTAGCGGTCTTAGATTCATGGGAGCTGTAATCCAACTGCCCCAAATAGCTGTCTCATATTCATGGGAGCTGTAATCCAACTGCCCCATATAGCTATCTTAGATTCATGGGAGCTGTAATCCAACTGCCCCAAATAGCTGTCTCATATTCATGGGAGCTGTAATCCAACTGCCCCAAATAGCTGTCTCATATTCATGGGAGCTGTAATCCAACTGCCCCAAATAGCTGTCTCATATTCATGGGAGCTGTAATCCAACTGCCCCATATAGCTATCTTAGATTCATGGGAGCTGTAATCCAACTGCCCCAAATAGCTGTCTCATATTCATGGGAGCTGTAATCCAACTGCCCCAAATAGCTGTCTCATATTCATGGGAGCTGTAATTCACCTGCCCCAAATAGCTGTCTCATATTCATGGGAGCTGTAATTCAACTGTCCCATGTAGCGGTCTTAGATTCATGGGAGCTGTAATCCAACTGCCTCATATAGCTTTCTTAGATTCATGGGAGATGTAGTTTAAGTATCCAACTAACTGACATTCATGGGAATGGTACTATTCAGCAGCTAAGTTAGAGTCATTAGAGCTGCAGTCCACAAGGCCAGACATCACAGTTATGTGATTGCAAAATGATGGTCTCACTGCATTTAATGAAAAATGATAAATTCCAAACTTTATTGAAAATAATTCAAATGCATAAATCCAAGCAGCAAAAATATATGAAAGTAACAACTACAGAAACATTGTGGAAAAAAAGCCTTATGCGTTTTGTGTAAAATAACTCAATCATAGGCTATAATGCACAGTTAGAGTAACTCCCTTATATAGACCAAAGAGACAGGTGAATAGTGTAATAAATTAAAGAAAAAGGGAGGAACAACAAACACACACTATCCAGCACCACATAAAATGCTAAATAGAAGAAACACCTTGTGTCCTAAGAGAAGATATTAAAAGAATATGTATGGATAAAAATCAAAATGGTAATAAAATGAATAAGAAATAATAAAAAAAAAAGTATAACGCTGACAGTGAAACTGTTGCAAAAAATATGCAAAGAAAATACACACACCAATATAAAATACAGAGTATGTACGTGACAGTATAGAGTACAGAGAAATCCAAAAAGCGTAAATTAAAAGGTACATACACAACTTTAGTACAATAACATAACAATAATAATTATTTTGCTCAAGGTGTTAACCCTTTAAGGACCAGGGATTTTCCTGGGCCAAGGACCAGAGCGTTTTTCAATTTTTAATACGCGGTTTTTGAAACATAAATTTCCTCTCTCTCATTTAACGTACCCATACAAGTTATATGTTGTTTTTTAGAGGACAGTTAGAGCTTTCTTTTGATACCCTATACATAAAAATGATTTACATCTTAGTATTAAAAAATACATATAAAAGAGGAAATTTTTGAGGAAAAAAAAGTTTTTCCCCATTATTTTCCCAATAATAAGCTACATAACTAGTGCAACACTAACCCACTTATCCCCCCTAATTAACTAACTAATAAAAAAGAAAAATATTGGTTCCCAAACCCCCCATAACAAAAAAGACAAAAAAAAACTCTGAAGAGTGCGATGTCAGATCAGTAAAAATCATTCAACAGGCATGCAGGGGTTACATTTTATTAAAGAAATGTATTAAAATTACCTTTATTTATTAAAAAAAAATGTATAAATTGTAAAAATAAAAAAATCTGTTAAAAAAAAAATTAAATGAGGGCCATAAAGTGGAAGGAAACTGATCACAGTTAAAAACTGTGATCAGCAATGAAAGGGTTAATCCCCCCCCCCATGTATGTAATTAATTTATTTTTACTTACAGGTCACTCTCTGTGCTTCACTATAAGAATGTGTAGCACAGGGAGTGAATTAGAGGCAAAGTCAGTGTGTGAACACACTGACTTTGCCATCTAATTTGCATGTTATCGCGGTGATCACGTTATCACCGCGATCACATGCCCGGAAATTGACCGATCAGGTCCAGGAGCTTTGCCTCGGGTGCGAGGCTTAGTCCTGGACCCGTTGCAGACTAGCTGGCGGTGCGCACGGAGTGCACCGCCGGCTAGACTGCATGACGATTTAACTCGTCATAAGGTCGCTAATGGTGCGGCTCTTATGACGAGTTAACTCGTCATAAGGTCGGGAAGGGGTTAATGTACCTTTTATTTACACTTGCTATACAGACTTCCATCAATAATATGTGCATATAAGTGTGTTCATTTGTATCGCCATATACTAGGTGAAAAAATAAATTAAAAAGAAGGAAACTGACTTTTACTCGTAGCTACTTTAGCTAGTGTGGGCAGTTTTTTTTTTTCAAATTTAAGTAAAACATGCATTTTTAAAGTCCTCTGAAAGCACATTAATATGTATTAACATTTGGAAAATGCATGTTGGGCACCAGTCGCTTTAAAAATAATATTTAATTATTTTAAATGTAATCCAGTCTGTCAGAGGTGTGAAGATCTCAGTATGGTATGCTGGTAAGAAACCAAGGAATATTTCATTATCTGGGAAATATTCAACAGATATTGATAGAGAAGGCTGCAGTAGTCCTGTAGCCAGTTTAATATTGTCCAAGTGATATTGTAAGTAACTGACTAAAAGCTCTTACATGTTACAGTTGTTTAAACACTGTTAATTGCTTTGTACGATTGTAAATCATGCCAGACTCAGTCTTCATGCTTCAACTATTATCATCCCCATAATGTATTGTGCAAGACACAAAATTAGTTAGTCTGACTCAAACACTATATAATGTCCAAGGTCCTCCCACTGCCACACATCCAACTTCCCCAGCTCCTTTATGGTTGTCCTGGTCCTGCATATCTGAACCTTTGAAGTAAGTGGCCCTGAGAGAGGTTGAAGGCCGCAACATGTAAGTCTTACCCCACTTTTATTGCACGCTATAAACATGAGGTTGGAAGTTGGATTATCAGCTGTCATATCAAATGTGAAGGCTGCATATGCGAGGTGCAGTTGTTAGCTTTCCTCTTAGGCTGGCTATCTTGGATCCTGCCTGCCCATCTACATATCTAAAGAAGAACAACTGAAAAAAGCTATGATTGGCATGTGTGGAGTCTACCAGCCCTAAGTGCAAACAGCCAACTGGGAAATGTCCCTGCCCCTTAACAGGCCAGTCTGGCACTGCTCCTGGATGGTTTAAGTAATTTCATGATTCATGACATGGGATTAAACGTCTAAAGTCTGTGAAACAGAAAAGAGCAGTATACAATATCTCTAAATCATTTTCTCTCTTGGGTATATGTGCTGTACTCCACAATTGGAGGTAAAGTTTCTGTTGTATGAACCTGGAATTCCCATGAATAAAGCATCCCTATCTGTTTTGAGTCTATCACTGTAACAATAAAGTAGAAAGACAACACTCTGACTAAGAGCAGACATAGGATAGAACAGAAAGCCTAATGTGATTGAGTGTATCTGTCTTACCAACAAAATAGTTTACCCGATACAGATAGTTGGAAGGGGAGTTGTACAGGGGGATTTATCTCAAAAAGTTTGTAAATCCGGCTAAAAATGGAGGATTCGGGACTGGATCCTTGTGAGCATCTGTTCATGTCAAAGACACAAAGCTAATACTCAGACTATGTCATAGACAGAATATGGAAGAGCCTGATATAAGTAGACATCAAGCTGATTAAATTAGTTAACTGCTCCTTAATCTTCTGTCAGATGCATAGATGAGATGTATTCCACTTTCCTCCTGCCCTATGCAGGATGAAGGAAGATCATCCCCCCTTTGACAAATAGTAGATTAAAGCATCAATGAAAGACAATATAGCCCCAGACCCCATCCTTTCAGTGACTTGTGCAGTATTTCAAAGATATTCCTGATTCCTTATCTGTCACAGGCTGAATGAAAGTTGACACTTGTAATAGAGCAGAAAGGTAAGGTGCATTTAGAAGGAGTGCACATACATGTTTTATTTGCACCCTTTTGCCTCTCGTCCCTGATGGTTGTTTTAGCAGCATATGATCATCTAGCCAGCCAGACTATGTACTTATCATAAGGGTCAGTACCTAGCACCATAAAAGATTCCTGCTCTGCTCAATTTTGTTCCTTCACTTTCCAGTGAGTCTAAGAGCTGGGATCACAAAACATTCAGAGGTGAAGTTCTTGGACGAGGCCTATTCTTTACAGTCCCCCACACTGGACCACCAGATCCAAACCAGAATTTGGCTGGCAATCATAAGCAGGGGGGGTAAAGTGTGAAGATGCCAAAAAATGTAGCACCCAGGTGCAGGGGACACCTGACATATGATATTTTCAATGGTATTAGATTGTAACCTATAGAACAAAAGTGGGCAACATTAATTATTATTATTAGTCCTTTGGTTTCTCAATTTTCTCTACTATTTCTGATATTTTTATGTATACCCATGTTTATACTGGCATTTGTTCTTTTTTTAATTACTATTTATTCTTTAGATATCTGTTCTGAATTATTTTATAGTCTTTTCCTTTTTAGCAGTGAGTGGTATTTTTTTGTGATTTAGTAAGTTACCCAACATATTCACTTTTGTTCTATAGTGTATATTTACGTATAGGTGGTTTACTTGTTATACTACTTGAGTGATCAGACCATCTCACTCTCTTTCACTTTTACTCAGAATTATAGATTCATCCTTTGTGTCACCACCTGTGGGGCAGCTACTTGAACAGGAAAATTGCAGATATTAGTTTTAAATCACTAAGATGTGAGGGAGGTAATTTTAATAATATCCTTCTTGTGGAGAAGTCCACACCTATATCCATTATTAAAATAGAAACCGGGCTTTTCCATGCCACGGTTTAAAAACAAATATAGAGACTAATAAGGCAAAGGAAAAAGCTGATGGGACTCTGTCCGGTGTCACCCAATCCTAGCACAGACCAACAGAAAGACTTTGCTTTACAATTTGAAGCTTTGGATTTGTTTATGGATCACCGTAGGAGGAGTGTCATCAACTTACTAGTCTTTAGACATACCGTATATTAGTAAACAAGATTATTCCCCCAAACATAACCCATAGTCTGTTTAAACTTGGGGAAACTAATTAAAAAAAGATCAGACATATATAAAGCAGACAATGAAACATTTGTCAAAAAATGGGAAATGGCTTTGGATAAATGTTTTCAGATACTGACTGATCTTCTACTACATAGGGATAGAACCACTAGGCAGCCTTTGAGCAACTCTCAGTTTTTCACCAGGTCAATCACAATTATTGGCATTCCAGATGCACATATGCTAACCAACATTGGCCATCCTACTCTGATGTAGTACAGGGAAACAGACTGACTCACATAATGAGAGGAATAGGAATACAAAGAATTGTAAAAACTATTTTTAGGTTGAACAAGTGAAAGGAAGCCTGGGAAAGGTCTGTAGGTGACCATGAGATTGCCAGTCCCCACACAGGCAAAGCCATTGAAAATAGGATTAGATGGATTGGGATTAGATACACAAGGGGAGGACCAAGACAAAAGAAGGTCACCATAAAATGAATTAAGCGCAACATTTTTGACCTAATCCAGTGTACAGCAGTCCTCATAAAGGGTCTCATATTTGTCCCGGACCAATAAAATGTCCCCTTTACTGCATATATAGATTTGCATATATTTGTTTACAAGCTTACCCTCAAGAAACACTTCCATGAAGAAAATATCTTATCTTCAATCATGCTAATCTGCATCACAAATCGCGGTTTTAGCCATATCTTACGTTGTTTCTGTTACGTATATATATTTATATAGACTTATTGCAATGTATAGGAGATTGTGAACATGTTAAGAGTTATTTTGACTTTTCTTAAATTATATACATTTATCAGTCTGTTCTTGTTAGTCTAACTTTGCATGTAGTCCCCTCTATATCTAGCGCTAAATAAATTGTTGGCGCTATATAAATAAATGTTAATCTAATGTACTGTAGTATGAGAGGTCCATTATTGCCCAGAGGAAGTGTCACAATACATGTAGGATAGAACTCTTATTTTACATCCATGCTCTAGCGAGTGATCAGACCGCTCCCCCTTGCGCCTTTTTACTGTTACCTAGTTATAGATTCAGTTAGTGTTTCTCAACTGGTGGGTACTGACCCAAAATTGGGTCATGAGTTGGTGTAGAGTGGGTTGCAGATGTGTGCTTTGGCTTAAACTATTTTATACATATATTTATAAGTTTACTGAACTTCCTATGGTGTGCTTTTATTTGGCTTATAACCAGTGAATGCATTCTAGCACACAAATGTCAAAGTGTCAATCAAAACTGCAACACACACTAACCAATAACACACTAAAAATCTACTTACAAATCACATGTAACCAATCTAGCTTTGGCACAACAGTTCACGAGCGAAAGTAGCACTGCTCAGTCAACATGGCCTTGAAATGTAATACAACCCATATTATTATTTTAAATATGGGTTGTCGTACATTGAAGGCAGATGAGATGGAAAGAAACCTCAGTGTGTTTTTGTGTAGCACTGGCTAACCATCAAAAGTGTAATTTAGACCCAAAACAATGTTGAACGAAAAAAATATGTTTCGGATCTTAAATTATTTTGGGTTGTGCTTTAATGACCGAGGACAAATGTGGGTCCTGAGGTTAGACAGGTTGAGAACCCATGATCTAGACTGTATCCTGGCAAGAACTAACTTCAAACATATCTTCATGCATTCATTTCATTGAGTATATATAGATTTTATTTTTATGATAGAGTAATTGCAATTTTTTCCCCCCTTAAAATTATTTCCAAAAAGAGAAAAATAATTACGTCTCACTAATAAGTGCTGCATGGGAGGGTAACTGTCAAACGATATTTAGACTTAACTCTGTGTATAGGGCAATTTGTGTTGTGCTGGGCAGATGGAGAAGGTAAACCAATACCAAAAAAAGTCATAGAATTACATAGATTCAGACTTGTGTTACACTAAAAAGCAATGTCATTCTACTGAATCTTGTGTCTGAATGTAAATCTAACTCTGCAGAATGTTAATACAGTTTGACTGTGTGTTGTGTAGCATATTACATTGAGCAGATTGTTTTCTTCTCTTACCTCTTGCAGACTGCAGCAAACAGGCAGGACTTTAACCAGGAAATACAGCATAAGCAGAGCACAGATACAATGATTTAAAGAGGGGTGGGTGTTTCAACTACTGGTAAAATCCACCTTATTTTTTACAACAAAAATATCTCAATATAGTAGCTTGTCTGATCTGCCACATGACAGTAACAAATATTGCTCTGTGTGCTCACTTTACATAGATGTATAAATAAAAATTACAATAGACACATGTATCTGTTCACTAAAATACTAATATGAAGTCAGACGTAGCAATCGGAATCTTGACCATGAGAAGTAGGAAAGTTTAAGAGAGTGATGTTAACTTTGCTCATGTAAAAGAAGAATAAAGATGGTATTTGAAACTTGCTATTTTTGTTTTGGAATTGTTGTACCCAGGGGCGTTGCTAGGTTAACAAATGATCAGGGGCTTGAGCCCAGATGAGCACAGTCGCACACAATCTCACCCCGTCTCTCTCTCTCTCACACTCTTCGTCTCTCTCTCTCTCTCTCTCTCTCTCTCTCTCACACTCTCCGTCTCTCTCTCTCTCTCGCACACACTCTCCTTCTCTCTCTCTCACACACTCTCACACACTCTCCGTCTCTCTCTCTCTCTCACACTCTCCGTCTCTCTCTCTCTCTCTCTCTCTCACACTCTCCGTCTCTCTCTCTCTCTCTCACACTCTCCGTGTCTCTCTCTCTTTCTCACACTCTCCATCTCTCTCTCTCTCTCTCTCTCTCACACTCTTCGTCTCTCTCTCTCTCTCTCTCACACACTCTCCGTCTCTCTCTCTCTCTCACACACTCTCCGTCTCTCTCTCTCTCTCTCACACTCTCCGTCTCTCTCTCTCTCTCTCACACTCTCCGTCTCTCTCTCTCTCTCACACTCTCCGTCTCTCTCTCTCTCTCTCTCTCTCACACTCTCCGTCTCTCTCTCTCTCTCTCTCTCACACTCTCCGTCTCTCTCTCTCTCTCTCTCACACTCTCCGTCTCTCTCTCTCTCTCTCTCACACTCTCCGTCTCTCTCTCTCTCTCTCTCACACTCTCCGTCTCTCTCTCTCTCTCTCTCACACTCTCCGTCTCTCTCTCTCTCTCTCTCACACTCTCCGTCTCTCTCTCTCTCTCTGTCTCTCTCTCTCTCTCTCACACTCTCCGCCTCTCTCTCTCTCTCTCTCTCTCTCACACTCTCCGTCTCTCTCTCTCTCTCTCTCTCACACTCTCCGTCTCTCTCTCTCTCACTCTCCGTCTCTCTCTCTCTCCGTCTCTCTCTCTCTCTCTCCCCGTCTCTCTCTCTCTCTCTCTATCTCACACTCTGTCTCTCTCTCTCTCTCTCTCTCACACTTTCCATCTCTCTCACACTCTCCGTCTCTCTCTCTCTCACACACTCTCCGTCTCTCTCTCTCTCACACACTCTCCGTCTCTCTCTCTCTCACACACTCTCCGTCTCTCTCTCTCACACACTCTCCGTCTCTCTCTCTCTCACACTCTCCGTCTCTCTCTCTCTCACACTCTCCGTCTCTCTCTCTCTCACACCTCCGTCTCTCTCTCTCTCTCACACTCTCCGTCTCTCTCTCTCACACTCTCCGTCTCTCTCTCTCACACAGCGTCTCTCTCTCTCACACAGCGTCTCTCTCTCTCACACAGCGTCTCTCTCTCTCACACGCTCAGTCTCTCTCTCACACAGCGTCTCTCTCTCTCTCTCTCTCTCTCCCCGTCTCTCTCTCTCACTCTCCGTTTCTCTCTCTCACACTCTCCGTCTCTCTCTCTCACACTCTCCGTCTCTCTCTCTCACACTCTCCGTCTCTCTCTCTCACACTCTCCGTCTCTCTCTCTCACACTCTCCGTCTCTCTCTCTCACACTCTCCGTCTCTCTCTCCCACAGCGTCTCTCTCTCTCTCTCTCTCTCCCTCTCTCTCTCTCACTCTCCGTCTCTCTCTCTCACTCTCCGTTTCTCTCTCTCACACTCTCCGTCTCTCTCTCTCACACTCTCCGTCTCTCTCTCTCACACTCTCCGTCTCTCTCTCTCACACTCTCCGTCTCTCTCTCCCACAGCGTCTATATCTTTCACACACACCCTCATACACTTATGCAAACACCTTATGCAAACACCCTGACACACACACACACCCTCATACACTTATGCAAATACCCTGACACAGTGGCGGCTCTAGACTTTGTGAGGCCTTAGGCGAAAGTCGAACATGAGGCCCTCACGGACACACATTATTAAATAAAATATATGCAAGTTATAATAAAAATGAACTGTAGAAATAGCATATTTCAAGATCAGACTCAAATCCCAGCTTCTAGAAATGAACAGCTCCTAGAATTTTATTTGTCTCATAATTATTCTACAAACATCTATAAACATTTGGTATAGATAAAATTGTGTGCGGCTGACTAACTCACATTGTTATTGCTGTGTCCTAAATGTGAACACTAACACATATCACACAGTCATTCATAGACACACTCAGTGAGCACACACTGACTCACAGACACACTCAGTCAGCACACAATCACACTCAGCCAGCACACACTCACAGATACACTCAGCCAGCACACACTGACTCACAGACACACTCAGAAAGCACACAATCACACACTAAGAGAAACACTCAGCCAGAAGGAAAGGTGCTCAATGTTGAAAGTGGTCTCACAGACCACGTTGTGCTAGAAGATTGGCACTTTGTTCTTCCTCACAGCACCGGATGCACTGTGATTTAGCCATTCAAAATGCCAGAATTTTGCCACTCAATATGCCAGGATTTAGCCATTTAATATGCCAGGATTAAGCCATTCAATATGCCAGGATTTTTCCACTCTATGCCAGGATTGTGCCCCACAATTTGCCAGGATTTTGCCACTCTATGCCAGGATCTTGCCCCTCAATTTGCCAGGATTTTGCCACTCTATGCCAGGATTTTGCCCCTCAATATGCAAGAATTTTGCCCCTCAATATGCCAGGATTTTGCCCCTCAATATGCCAGGATTTTGCCCCTCATTATGCCACAATTTTGCCCCTCACAATGCCAGAATTGTGCCTCTCAATATGCCAGGATTTTGCCACTGTATGCCAGGATATTGCCTCTCATAATGCCACTATTTTGCCCCTCACAATGCCAGGATTTAGCCTCTCACTATGCCAGGATTTTGCCACTGTATGCCAGGGTATTGCCCCTCATAATGCCACTATTTTGCCCCTCACAATGCCAGGATTTAGCCTCTCACTATGCCAGGATTTTGCCACTCTGTGCCAGGATTTTGCCCCTCATTATGCCAGATTTGCCTCTCAATATGCCAGGATTTTGCCACTGTATGCCAGGATATTGCCTCTCACTATGCCATGATTTTGCCCCTCACCTCATTATGCCAGGATTTTGCCCCACACTGTGCCAATATTTAGCCCCTCATTATGCCAGTCTTTGCTCGTTTGTACCACCCTCCTCCCCCCTTCCCTAGTACTTACCTCCATGCTGCTCTCCGTTGTTTCCTCCGTGCATCTTCCCTCCTGCACGGAGGAAGGAAGTTCCGGTCGCGTTTTTTTTTTAAACTTTATTGAAGCTGCCCGGGTTCAATAAAGTTTAAAAAAAAAAAAAAACGCGATCGGAACTTCCTTCCTCCGTGCAGGAGAGAAGATGCACGGAGGAAACGTCCCAGGTTAGTGTAACAGGGAGCTTAACGGCAGCGTTAAGCTCCCTGATACATCAAAGGTAATAAGGTGAGTTAGGCAGCCGCGAGGCCCCCGTGAGTGCGAGGCCTTAGGCGGCTGCCTAACTCGCCTAATTAGAGAGCCGCCTCTGCCCTGACACACACACCCCCTCATACACTTATGTAAACACCATATGCAAACACCCTGACACACACACCCTCATACACTTATGCAAACACCCTGACACACACTCACTTATACACATTGCTTCAACCACACAGTCACACTTACACGCAGACACTAACACACATTTTTAAATATTTAAAAAAAAAAAAAAAAAAAACCTTACAGCGTTGGTCCCCCTCCCAGCTAAATTACCTTTGCTTCCAGGGAGGAGGACGTCTCCGATGAGACACTTTCTTCTGCCGGATGTCACATCCGGCGTGCAGCCAGACTCACAGTGCGACGGGGGCGGAGCTTGCACCCGTCGCGCTGTCAGTATGGCCAGGAGGTGCGGTCACCGCATCAACTTGCTTGTGGGCCGCACCTCCAGGAGGAGGGGCCAGCAGCAGCGCCTCTCTTCCTCACCCCCCACACGAGCATAAACCTCCAATTCTGGGACTATGTCCCAGACGGGGGAAAGCTCTGCGGGGGAGATTTTTTAAAAATTTTTTTTACAGTGATAGCCCTGGAGTCTCGGGGCTAAAGTATGCTTGATTTTGCCCCTCACCTCATTATGCCAGGATTTTGCCCCACACTGTGCCAATATTTAGCCCCTCATTATGCCAAAAGTATGCTTTAGCCCCAGAGTCTCCATTCGGGGCTATGCACTGGAGATTCGGGGCTATAGCCCCAGTAGCCCCCCCCTAGCGACGCCTCTGATTGTACCCTTTGTGACAATGGCTTTTAATATTTCCGCGTTGTTTGTGTTTAGCTGGAATTTTCTGCTCTCCAAGTTACCGTTGCCACACAAATTGTATATATAATATAAATTTAATAAACCATTATTTGGAAGAAAAAACGTTTTTCAACGTTAAAAACACATCTACAAATGCTATTAAAAAACCTACTAAATAGATTTTTATATTTGTACTATTACCCATGCTTTTTTTTTTTTTTTTACATTAACTAAAAGTACTGTAGTGCTTTTTACTCATCATTTTTTTATTCAAGCTTAACAAAGTGACATTTTAGCATGAACCTTATCCTTAATAGATTTGAGCGGACACCTGGATGTTCGGATTCGGCAGGTTCGGCCGAACTTCGAAAAAATGTCCGGGTCCGTGCTCGAACTTAACCTCGAACCCCTTTGAAGTCAATGGGGATACGAACTTTTGGCCACTAAATGCCTCTAAAAAAGTCCTGGAAAGGGCTAGAGGGCTGCAAAATGAAGTAAAATGTGGGTAAGAGTAGGCCAAGTGCCCTGCAAGCAAATGTGGATAGGGAAATAACTTAAAATAACATAAAATACATACAAATTACAAATACAGCTGAGCCATAAAATAGCACTAGATGGAATCTTTGATTTTAGCTTTGGAAGAACATAAATCTAAATCTAAGGCATGGCTGCCAGGAGGATCAACAGAATTATCCATTTGAGAGAGGGTTGGAGTGCAGGGTATTCTCTTTCAGTTTATACTAAGTGACCCATAGGTTGAGGAGGCGGTGACCGTGGCGGTGTAGGTGGAAGCGGCACTGGAGGAGGAGGAGGTAGCCAGAATTTTTAAAAGTGCGCTGTAAGCACAGTATTTGACGGTTCTATTTGACTCTCAGATATGAAGTGCAGGACACAAATGTAATATTTAACACCAACAAATTGCAGTATTTAAAAATGCCTAGATGATGCCCACTGAGCTAACAGAACAGGATTAAAGTCATGTGCCTGGCACACATGCAGTTGCAAGTGCACTGCACTCTCTGTGGCACTGGGCACAGGGCAGGGTACAAATATGTAGTATAGCACCCACTAAAATAATCACTGTAATTTGAATAATCGCTGTAGGATTATGCCCCTCAATATGCCAGGATTATGCCTCTCAATGTGCCAGGACTTAGCCACCCAATATGCCAGGATTATTATGCCACTCAATATGCCAGGATTTTCCCACACAATATGCCAGGATTATGCCCCTCAATATGCCAGGATTATGCCCCTCAATATGCCAGGCTTATGCCTCTCAATATGCCAGGACTTAGTCACCCAATATGCCAGGATTATTATGCCACTCAATATGCCAGGATTTTCCAACACAATATGCCAGGATTATGCCCCTCAATATGCCAGGATTATGCCTCTCAATGTGCCAGGATTTAGCCACCCTCTTCCTCCCCCCTTACTTACCTCCTCGCTGCTGCTCTGTCTCCCGGTGCTGCAGGTTCGTGGCTGTGAGGGAAGCGTTGTGCGTTCCCATCCAGCCAATGCGCATTCAATAAAGTTTGTTTAAAAAAAAAGTTTAAACAAACTTTATTGAATCCACATCAGCTGGAGGGGAGCGCACAACGCTTCCCTCACAGCCACGGACCTGCACCGGGAGACAGAGCAGCAGCGAGGAGGTAAGTAAGGGGGTAGGGGGAGGATTTTTTTTTCACGGTTCCGGCACCCCCTGCTAAATTGTGCCCTAGGCTCAACACTAATCCTTAAGGCCCCCCCAAAAAAAAGAAAAAAAAAAAAAAGACTATTTGGATATAGATTTTCGTGTAATCTGTGGGGCTGGAGGGTGCTTGGGGACCTGGTAAAGTTGAACATACTGTAATTAGTCTCTTCCTGCCCCATAATTGCTGTGGGGGCACTGAGAGACTAAAACAGTCAAAGCCAGGCACTTTTTTGACATCTAAGAACATCTGATCACTGTGATTGGCTGTCACTGCCTGGGGTAAGTCCTTGGAGTGCAATCTGGGTGCTGGGGTAAGTCAATACATACATTCAGCATGTACACAAGGTTATAACCTACACACTGCAGAGATCTATACCCTTGCACATGTAATTCATATAACATTGTGTACCTATTAGGGCCCATGTATTGCCCTGTGCATGGGGAGCTATATCCTTGTGTACATAATGGGGTTATATATTGCCCTGTGCTGGGGTATATGTCAGTTTTATCTATAAATAATACACTCTTCAAATATGCTTTAAAATGCATGGCTTGCCCCTTATGAACAAGCACATAATGTTATGCTATGGGGTTGGTATAGAATTATATCTAGGGCTGTTTTTTATTCCCACTCCGGCACTGGATATGATGGAGGGGGCCTCTGTAGACATGTTTGGAGTGTCTCCGTCCCAAGCCATGTCAGTTTTACATTAATCACAGGTATGCCTATGAGCATACCATGATCAAACAGGCAGATGGTACCAGGTCACTAACTGTAGTGATTTCTTTGATGTACCTGGTACATACATTGTCATGAAGGGGTTAAATGAACTATGTCAGTAAAACATTAGGTGTTCTAGGAATGTAGAGAATACAAATAATCTGTACATTATTTTAGCAGAACTACAAACAGATCTATACATTTACGGTCTCCTGTTAATGACATCACCTGTGGTTTAATATGCAAATAAAATTCAGTGGGAAACTTGGACTTTGTATATCACGCGACAAGGTGAGGTCATAAACAGGAAACACCATAGTTTAGATTAAAACATGTTTTTCTCTTTGGGCTTTATTCATGACAGAAAGAAATACAGGGAATTGAAATTGTTCAATTTAGTATTAAAGTTAAATATAGGGTTCAGGTTGGGGTCAAAAGGTCAATAGAGGAAAAAAAAATAAAAAACACTTTGGTTTTTGCCCATAACTCACAAAAAAACTGCAGAAAACAATGGAAACAAGCATATTTCTGAACGCGGGACAACATTTAGAAGCTATTTAGATGGGGTCTTTTTTAATGATTTATTTGTGTAAATTATATTTTAGGTCAAATTAGAAAAAGTGTTTTTTTATTTTTTCATCATATTTTATGATATTTTTTGTTGTAAATTATAAGATATAATGAACATAATGGTATCTAATGAAAGCCCTTCTTATGACAATAAAAACAACATCATTTGTGTAGGTGCAGTATGTGAGAAAGAAGAAAATTACAGCACACCCCAGAAATGTAAACACAACCCTCGTCACCAAGGGAATGTCAGGGTCAAAATGTCTTGTCATTAAGGGGTTAAAGGACAACTAAACAGTGTTTTAACACTTACTTCCTTAAATTATGTGTGTAATGTGGGTGATGGACGCAATGTGCGTAATGGGGCATACAATGTGGGAATGCATTGACAGGTGTGAGCATCAGATTGCCAAATTTGGGGATGCATTGGCAAGTCTGTGGGGAAGATTGGAAAATCTTGGGGCAGAATGGAAAGTCAGAGGGGCAGATTAGCAAATAAATTAAAAAAACAATACATGCATTTTTTTCGATCATATGTTTTATTGAATAGGAAAAAAATGGCTGATTTTGACATGCAATGCCAGATTTATACATTACTGCTGATTTTGCCATGATATGCCAAGTCTATACATTACTGCTGATGTTGCCATGCAATGCCATGTTTATACATTACGGTTTATTTTGCCATGCAACGCTATGTTTACACAGTACTGTTGATTTTACCATGATATGCCATGGCAAAATATGACAAGTTGTATGATATGTTAAGTGCAATCTAAGTGCAGGGGTAAGTCTGTGCAATCTAAGTCTAAATCCAGCCCTGTAGATAGGGTTGCCACCTGGCCGGTAATTTACCGGCACAGCCGGTATTTAGGGTCTTGGGGCCGGGGCCGGTATATCTAATATACCGGCAATGCACGGCCCGGTATTTTCCTCCCCCCTTCCCAATTCCCCTTCCCCAATACTTACCTCCTTGTTGCTGTCTCCCGGTGCAGGTCCATGGCTGTGAGGGTAGCGTTGTGCGCTCCCCTCCAGCCGCTCGGATCAATAAAGTTTGTTTTAACAAACTTTATTGATCCGCGCAGCTGGAGGGGATCGCACAACGCCTTCCTCACAGCCACAGACCTGCACCGTAAGACAACAGCAAGGAGGTAAGTACTGGCTGGGGAAGGGGGGGAGGAGGGTGGCATAACGAGAATATTAAATGGCAATATCCTGGCATATTAGGGGCAACAAACTGGCATATTAAATGGCAATATCCTGGCATATTAGGGGCAATAAACTGGCATATTGAGGGGAAATATCCTGGCATATTGAGGGGCAATAAACTGGCATATTAAATGGCAATATCCTGGCATATTGAGGGGCAATAAACTGGCATATTGTGATATGACAGCTTGTCTGTGTGTGTGATAGACAGCGTGTGTGTGTGAGGCAGTGTGTTCGAGAAAGCTTATTTGCGAGTGTGAGAGACAGCTTGTGTGTGTGTATGATATACAAATCAAGGCACAGACGCCTTGTTCACTACAGTGCTGCATTACAAATTATTAGGGGGTGCAAACAACTAGGCTGGCTTCATCACAGCAGAGCAGCTCAAGAGCACACTGTGAGGGGGATTCCTTTAGAAACAGGGCTCCTGGGATTTTGGTTGAGGAGCAAGGCTGGCAATACCACACCATGGTTATGTTTTTGTAAAATAGCTTTTTAAATAAATGTTCAGTCAAGCAACATTATATATTTATTTTAAACACAATATACTGGGTGGTACAAGTTAATTGCATTTGGCTGGTTTTAGTGCACGGTTGTGCAATATGTAGTCAGTGAACACTGTAGGGAGATAAGACAGAGGGAGGTAATAGAGCTTGCTGTCCCATCCCACAGAATAACGTGTCCAGGGATAAACAGCAGTCAGGGCATGTTCCATACAATCTGTCACTTTATACAGGCTGGGACTAGCTGTTCCAACTAATTGTTCCAAGGAGTTGAGATCTGTGGTATCATACAAAGAAATGAAATTATTAGAATCTTTACACCACACATGTAAGGATGGATGTTGGGTTTTGTTCATTGTAGAGGAGATCAACAATTTTTAGCATTAAAAGGTCCAACTGGGGCCAAATTTTTTTCCCGATCATTATCCTGACTAGAATGCTGCTGGGTTCTACTGCATGATCAAAATTATTGTATTTGCTCAATTATAAGACAAGGTTTTTTCAGAACTGAGGTCGTCTTTTAATCAAACCTTCACAAGTTGTGAAGAGGAGCTGGTTCAAATAGGGTCACATCTTAGAGAACTACATTTCCCATGATTCCCAGACTGCCTTAACGGTGACTGAGAATCATGGGACATGTTGTTCTGAAAGATGTGCTACTCCTCGCTGAGCCACTGAATGATCGGCAGGTCTGTACTTTAAAGTAAAAAAAACCCAAAAAGCACTTTACACATGTACACGCATTACTACCCCTACTCCTACTACCCCCCCAGTACTACCACTGCAATAATGTTCATACAAGTGTCTATGAGTGAGTGTCAAATTGTAAGTGCGTATATACAGTAAGTGTAAGTGTGCATATGAGTGAGTAGCAGATTTTACTGTGTCATTATGAGTGAATGTCAGAATGTAAGTGTGCGTATGAGTGCGTGTCAGAGTGTGGTTTTGATTTTTTCCCCTCATAAGATAGTCTTATATTCAGGCCTTTTCAACCCCCCACCCCCCAATAAGATCCAAAATGTGGGAGCCGTCTAATAATCAGGGTCGTTTTATAATTGAGCAAATAGGGTAATCATTTCTGGTCCCTCAACTTAAAGGACAAATGTTGCCCAAAAAATAAAGTTATGTTTAATTGAAAATGGCAGTGCAGACATTTTAAAGAGAACTGCATTAATGAAAGAAACAAATAATGTACCTTATGGAGCTCTCTCTCTTTCTCGATATATACATACATACATACATACATACATACATACATACATACATACATATATGTATGTATGTATGTAATATATATATATATATATATATATATATATATATTATATATATATATCTCTACTAGGGACTGCCACCTAGGATCAGATGTTCCATCATGGGTGTCAAGATTCTAAACAACATGTCCACCCTCTGATAGCGCTATAAGGATTAAAGAGGGCTCCATAGGTCACACTATTTGTATTCTTTCATCAAAACAGTTCTATTTAAAATATCTACTGGTGATACAAGCTTTCAATTAAGAATATACTTTTGATGATAGTTGCAGAAGAAAAACACTGCTCCCTACACTGCTCTATGGCAATCTCACAAATGGAAAAACTGGTCCAATATTGAAAGAATTCAACATATATTTTCTTGCGAATGAGAAGGTCTGTGACAGTTTATATTTACATTATATTCACCACCATTTTAACAGTGCCTATACAGAGATGGAAAAAATAAATGGAGAGGGACAGTGTGAATCTCACATTGTTTGTAGTACTGTTCACCGTAGCACTCCTTGGTCTCAGCAGGAAGGCTTTCCCATAACAGTTTTAGGTCCGCCTTGTGTTGGCCTGCCTTTACCATAGGTGTTTGGAAACCACCTGGTTCTATGATAGAGACCTTTACACCAAAACTGCACAACTCCCTCCTGTTGAGAAGATAAAAAAATATATAAATTCTGCAAGAAATATGCTGTCTATCTAAATTAAGCACAAGGTGGACCAATATTCTGGGTGCCAAAACAATATCTGGAAGAAAGGGTTCTGGAAACCCCCCAATACTAAGTATAATACTTACTACTTACCCCAACTCACTAAGTCTAATACTTACCCCAACACTAACCCCTAATACTAACCTTAAGTGCTGCAATGAACTTTCCTTGCTGAATGTCCCACACGGAAAATCTTTTGATGAAGCAGCCACGAGGAGACAGCTGCACTTTACTGTCTCAGCCCCTCAATGAGTTTTTATTTATTTTATTTTATTAAGACTTTCTATCCCTCAAATCAAAAAGGTGCGTTCTCTTTCAGAGCTCCTCATATGTGGAATAGCCTTCCTGACTCTGCCAAATCATCCTCTAGTCTAAAATCCCTGAAAATGAGTGTCTCCCAAATGTAAATTTTTTTTTTTACCTGTTATTAGTTTACAAACTCCTAAATATACACTGTACATATCAATAAAATGTAAATGATTACTATTTGGTGGTATATATGTATGGTTATATATATGGTTGGTAAACATAATGGCAAACAATTAATGAAAATGAATAAAACGACCTCAGAACAGTAAATAATGATAGAGATGATGTACTACTGCTGATAGTTGAGAAGGGAACACTATGTACTATATCCTTGAGGTTCATTGCTATATTTCCTGTTAATTTGTATGTATATATCTGTAGTGATGTTATATGATCTATTGCATGCTCATACTTCTGTTTATGTGATTTTAAGATCCCTACTAATGTAACTACTAATACTAATGAAGGTTGTTAGGGATTTAATCCATATAACGTCTTTGGAGGTCCTTGATTGTATTTGGGATTTTGTATGCCAGTAATTTTTTCATAGGATCTATTTAACTGAAATAAAATTACGTCATGTTGCTTTAAGATCTTTATGTTTTATCTATGGGCACGTTTTTCAAATACATTCCTCCTTCTTTCCCCTGTTGTGTTTTTTGTATACTCTCTTTTCCCCTGCTTCTGTGTAATGAGACACTATCCAATGTGAGACTCCACTGACGCGCATGCGTCACTATGCCGGCTTTGTGAGGTCCCGATGCGTTGCCATGGAGATGACGTCAGAGACGTTGTGACGCCTTACTTCTGGTTGTTTTCCGGTTTCTCCGTTCACAAGTGAACTATTTAAACTCCACCTCTGTTTGCCCGAAGTGTGTTGGATGCCATCATTTTTAGGCTGAGGAAGTAGAGTGGAAACGCGTCCCTTTTTCCTTGGCGTCCAGATTTTTGAAATACCTGGCCAGGCTTTCCCCTGAATTCAATTTTACTGTGTATTGAGTTCAATACACTTTTGGGAAAACTTATAAGTGGAATACCACTGGTAAATTGCTAAGACTAGCAGCTATTTCTTATTGTTTATCATTAATTTGATTTCCTGACATCAACTGAGGATTCCATCTTGAAAGCCTCCTTCTTATTATTTATATATATACGCATATTGGGGTTT
The DNA here is from genome assembly GCA_036172795.1 of Pelodytes ibericus. Lineage (NCBI taxonomy): Eukaryota > Metazoa > Chordata > Amphibia > Anura > Pelodytidae > Pelodytes > Pelodytes ibericus. Next base: position 238,731,866 of record CM069857.1, read on the forward strand.
GTATTTGATTTAATTTTTTTATTTAATTTTGTATTGAATTTTGGTTTTTTTTTTCTCAATAATAATTCACTCTGTATGTTATCTTCCCAACTTATATACGTTTATACATGTATATATATATTTTTTTCTACTGTTAAATGTGTAACTGTGTAATTCCATTCTGGACTGGGTCACAGTACATACCTGAAAAACCTCAATGTTTTCTTCTTGGTAAAACACTTTCTAAATAAAAGGTGATTCTATTTAATAGAGGAAATATTTCAATTAAACATAACATTTTTTGCTAACTGTTGTTCTTTATTGAATAACCTATTTATTGGATTAATTCAATATTGAGAAAAAAATAATTAAATCATCAGTTGGCAACCATGCAAGGAAGTCTTCTAAAACAGTACAAAACCACAGAAAAAATAAAATCAGGTTCATTCACAGGAAAAGTTGCAAATCAAGACACATAAAACTATACTGGCAGATCACATGATCTAGTTTGCAGCTCAGTTCCTAGGAAGGGTAAAGATCAGAACAGGTTCTCCACATAGTGGAGTTCAAGGTTTTTTTTTTAAGAAAGATTGTTAGGGTAGTAACAAGTGTAAGATACAGTAACAGGATGTAAATGATCTGGTCAGGTTTTGTTTAGAAGAGGACACTGGTTATGTTGAGCTTCCTGGAATCTCCAAGCTGGTGGGGTTTGTTTCCAACAGACATGCCCCCTTATCAGAGTGTCACTCACAAACAAACCTCCGCTTACCCATTAAATATCTGATTTATTTAATCTGATTTACTTACTGTCAGTCTTACCACCATCACCACAAGCAGAACCTGGAGAATAGCAAATGTTGGATGTATTCCCTGCTGTCCTAATTATCTAAGCAGATGGTACAATGGTTTAAAATCAGAGTGCCATACACTTACCTTAAACTGTCAGAGAATGCCTCCATACCATACTTGGTGAGGCAGTATCCTCCACCACATACAGCCAATCTCCCAAAAGCACTTGAAACATTGACTATACGTCCGTGAGCTTTTCTGATAAGTGGAAGTACATGTAGAGTCACATCAATCGCCCCCAATAAGTTCACATTCAGAACCTTGACAAAGTCTTCCTTTCTTTGCCATGCATTAGGACCCAGAGTTCCAATGCCAGCATTATTCACCAAACCCCATAGACCTAGAAACAGGAGAATGTGTTGGATAAGGCAATGAAAAACTGCAGAATACCATCTGTATATAAAAGCCACTGAACTTTTTTGCTTTTATTAGAGAAAACAAGCCTGTATGCTTCCTAGTAAACATACATGTAATTGTAGGATTAGTGAAAATGGCATACGTCTTCGACATAGAGAGTTTCCACCATGTCTTAAAAAATAAACAAAAACAAAAATCTCTGGTCATGTTATTGTCTACATGGACTGAACATTGTCCTTTGAATTATCGGCTGGGTGGGAACTCTACTATTAGCTTACATAACATTTTGCCCTAATGCTGGGTTTATTTTTGTTACTGACCATTAAAAGAGCGCAACAGATAATATCCTGAAAACAAATAAACAAAGATCATCTTTATAATGATGTCTTGCTTTGGCAGGTAATGTTCTTCATTATCAGTCTGTGGAAAAGGATGTGTGTCAAAGTCCAGGAGCATCGAAATCCAGGTAAATTAAATGAGCTTTCCATAAAAGTAAAACACACAAACCTTAAAGATACACAACACTACAAAACGGATCCCCCCCCCCCCCCAATGTTGTTGTTAAAGACTAAATGTAAGATCGTGACTAGCTGATTATGTTTTAAAGCACTGTGCATTAGGGATCGACCGATTATCGGATTAACCGATATTATCGGCCGATATTCACAGTTTCCTAAATTATCGGTATCGGCATCTAACTTTACCGATAATGCCGATAATATTTGAATGAAGCAGTTTTCGCGATCAACGATCGCGAAAACCGCTTTAACAGTGCTGGTCTATTGCCTCGACATCGAGGCAATAGCCAGCACCGATATTTCTATTTTGGGACCCCCACGATCGCCCCACGGAGCGATCATGGGGAGCCATATTGACGGAGCATGCTGCTCCGTCAATATGGCTAAGTCCTCTGCCGGTCTGAGCTTCGGAAGTGAAAGTAACTTCACTTCCGTCGCTCTGAATATGCTACTTGACTACCCCTAGTGGTGGTTTAGTAGCATTGCAATGGAAAATAATTAAAATACATATTTAATTAAATAAAAATAGGTTATTTAGCTATATTACCCTTCAGGGTTAAAATTAAATATTTTTTAGCATAAGGGATAGGGTTAAAATTAAATTAAAGTTAAAAAATATTAAGGGATATAATAAGGATTAGAGTTGGGGTTAAATTTAGTGTTAGGGTTAAATTTTGGGTTCGGGTTGGTGTCAAAAGATCAATATAGGAAAAAACCAAAAAACACTATTTTTGGTTTTTGCCCCATAACTCGCAAAAAAATACCGAAAAATATGGAAACATGCATATTTTTGAACTCGGGACAACATTTAGAAACTATTTAGCAGGGGTCTTTTTTAATGATTTTATTTGTGTAAATTATATTTTAGGTCAAAGTTAGAAAAAGTGGTTTTTTTTAAATGTTTCATCATATTTTATGATTTTTTTTGTAGTAAATTATAAGATATGATGAACATAATGGTATCTAATGAAAGCCCTTCTTATGACGATAAAAACAACATATAATTTGTGTGGGTACTGTATGTGAGAAAGCAAAAAATTACAGCTAAACACAAACACCCTAGAAATGTCAAAACAGCCATTGTCACCAAGGGAAAGTCAAGGTGAAAATGTCTTGTCACTAAGGGGTTAATTAAGCTGTTTTGATGCCTTGCTTATATTTACTGTAGTGTCCCTTTGATATAATTGCCTATGTCATTGCTGCTCATTTTACTAAGATTTAATCTAAGTATGGACTATGTGCAATTGAACATTGTTGTTCTTGTTACCTTTTGACTGATATTTATTTAAAAAAAAAAAAAAAAAGTGGTCCAATTTGTTGTATTTGACCATATCACCATTGTTTTGCTGCATTATTTATTTTTATTTAGCAATGAAAAAGATTTACAAAAAAAAGCTAAAACGTTAACAATAAACATGTTCATTTAACAGCAGATTTGTGTAGAAATTGTTTTTTTTCCCAAAAAATTTAAATGCACGAAATATCGGTATAAGTTATCGGCTATCGGCCTGAAAGTTCACAGGTTATCGGTATCGGTATCGGCTCTAAAAAATCAATATCGGTCGATCCCTACTGTGCATGTGACATGCAAGTTATGGATCATTTATTTCCAGTGGTAGAAGGTGAGGGTATCACTTGGCAATGAGGAATATATAATCAACCGTAAGATGAAATATTCACACACCTGTATATGCACTTCATACACACACACCTTTTGGTTTTTCTATAAACACAGGTTTTACTTCTTCTTCAAGTAGAGTTTAAGAGTTTACCCATTCTCAGCGGATCAATGGGCTCAATACAGGTGAGGTAGTGATAGTAACTCACTAAACTACTGTTTTAGCGAGTTTAAGGTGAACTTTTGTTTTGTGTGTGATTTGGGTGTTAAATTGTCCATATTCAAACATGAATTCCCTAATCTGGTACCCACAAATGGGTTCTTATTATTTGGAAATGTAACTAAATAACATATTCGCTAAATAACATTTTCTTTACCTGTATTTCCAACTGTATTTTCAACCCACTTGGCAGCAGAGCTCACACTTTGGCTATCAACAACGTCCAAAATCACAGTTCGCAGTCTACTGGATGACTCCTTCTTTAGATTCTCAGCCCCTTTCTCTGTCAGACAAGCAGCCAGCACAATCAGCCCAAGCTGGTCCAGCTGTTTCGCCAGAAGGTTTCCAAATCCAGTGTCGCATCCAGTGATCAAAACATATTTATCGGTAAGATTCTGCAGGATCTGGCTCTGCCTGTGCCATCGATACACAAGTATCAGCACCAGCAGGACTACTAGCAGAGGGAGCCACATTATGCAAGGTGGGACAGTCTCCTGTAACATATACTTAAAGTTAAGTTATTTAATATTTACTTGAACTGAGAATACAAGCATACAAAAATACATCCAAAATTTCTAGAACAATTCTTCTCTCCAATCTCGACTACTGTCACCATTGTAACTCCTTTAGTGTAGGAGTATCATATGCACACAATAATGTAACATATGTGCATAGAAGTGCATTGATGTAACAACCTCACAATCTTAGTAGACTGAAACCCAAACACAGTGCATACAATCAGAGCCAGCCCTACAATGGGATCCAGGTGGCACTGTAAGGGGGTGGGGGGAGGGGGCGAATTGCCGCTCTTGCCACATCAGGCAGAGATCACCAGGGATCAGTTCACCACAGACCACCAGGGACAATAGCTGCAAACTATGGTGATTATTTTTGTATTAATAATATCACTTGCTATGGACGAAACTTTTCATGATGCTCAGTCACCAAAGAAAGGAAGTCCTAAGCTAATTTTATATACATTAAAGGCTATATTTCTTTATATAGATATGTCTAAATCAACATACACATGGTAATGTAATATTTCGAGATACATAAATAGTGATGTAATAAGGATTGGGATCAATAGGAGAAAAGGGATAGATAAATAAAGTAAGATGTAATAAGCATTTCATTAATTGCCACATCCTCAGTATACTCTTGAGGTAATCAAACAGAAAACCCAAACAGATATGGATAGAAAAAAGGATTGATATAGTGTCTCTCAGTGAAATATCTTTTATTATTAAATGTACATAGCCGTGTACGAACGTGCATATGTGTGTGCAATAATGTAGATGTGCTTAACCATGTAGGAGCATGTGCAGCACTGTATTTAGCGCGAGGCCTAGAGTGGCACTTACCTTGTCTGCCTGGGGGAGCTGCAAAAAAACAGACACAATGCTTCCTGCCACTAGACACCGGGGAACAGCGAAGCCTGTTTCCTGGGGTGATGTAGCATGTAAAGAGGGGGATGAGGCATGAAATGGGTGTGCAATATGGGGCATATCCTGGGATGATGGGGCATGTAATGGGTGTGCAGTGTGGATGATGGGGCATGTCCTGGGGTGATGGGGGCATGTAAAGGGTGTGCAATGTGGGTGATGGCACATGTCCTAGGGTGATGGGCCATGTAATGGGTGTTCAATGTGGGTGATGGGGCATGTTCTGGGGTGATGGGCCATGCAATTGGTGTGCAATATGGGTCAAGGGGCATGCAATTGGTGTGCAATGTGGGTGATGGGGCATGTCCTGGGGTGATGGGGCATGCAATGGGTGTGCAATGTGGGTGATGGGGCATGCAATGGGTGTGCAATGTGGGTGATGGGGCATGCAATGGGTGTGCAATGTGGGTGATGGGGCATGCAATGGGTGTGCAATGTGGGTGATGGGGCATGCAATGGGCGTGCAATGTGGGTGATGGGGCATGCAATGGGCGTGCAATGTGGGTAATGGGGCATGCAATGGGCGTGCAATGTGGGTAATATTCCATGCAATGGGCGTGCAATGTGGGTAATGGGGCATGCAATGGGCGTGCAATGTGGGTAATGGAGCATGCAATGGGTGTGCAATGTGGGTAATGGAGCATGCAATGGGTGTGCAATGTGTGAGTAATGGAGCATGCAATGGGTGTGCAATGTGTGAGTAATGGGGCATGCAATGGGTGTGCAATGTGTGAGTAATGGGGCATGCAATGGGTGTGCAATGGGTGAGTAATGGGGCATGCAATGGGTGTGCAATGGGTGAGTAATGGGGCATGCAATGGGTGTGCAATGGGTGAGTAATGGGGCATGCAATGGGTGTGCAATGGGTGAGTAATGGGGCATGCAATGGGTGTGCAATGTGAGTAATGGGGCATGCAATGGGTGTGCAATGTGAGTAATGGGGCATGCAATGGGTGTGCAATGTGAGTAATGGGGCATGCAATGGGTGTGCAATGTGAGTAATGGGGCATGCAATGGGAGTGCAATGTGAGTAATGGGGCATGCAATGGGTGAGTAATGGGGCATGCAATGGGTGTGCAATGGGTGAGTAATGGGGCATGCAATGGGTGTGCAATGTGAGTAATGGGGCATGCAATGGGTGTGCAATGTGAGTAATGGGGCATGCAATGGGTGTGCAATGTGAGTAATGGGGCATGCAATGGGTGTGCAATGTGAGTAATGGGGCATGCAATGGGTGTGCAATGTGAGTAATGGGGCATGCAATGGGTGTGCAATGTGAGTAATGGGGCATGCAATGGGTGTGCAATGTGAGTAATGGGGCATGCAATGGGTGTGCAATGTGAGTAATGGGGCATGCAATGGGTGTGCAATGTGAGTAATGGGGCATGCAATGGGTGTGCAATGTGGGTAATGGGGCATGCAATGGGTGTGCAATGTGGGTAATGGGGCATGCAATGGGTGTGCAATGTGGGTAATGGGGCATGCAATGGGTGTGCAATGTGGGTGATGGGGCATGTCTTGCGGTGATGTGGAATGTATTGGATGTGCAATGTGGGAGATGGCCATGTTCTGGGGTGATGGGGCACTTAATTTGTGTGCAATGCTGGCGATAGGATATGTGCTGGGGCATGGTTCTGCAATGTAAGGGGGTTGGTGCCCAAATTTGAATAGCCTAGGGCAGCACAAAACCAAGACATGCCACTGCATGTGTGTGTGAATGTGTGTGCAATTATGTTGGTGTGCATGACTCTGTATACATGTGTAACCCCTCTGGGATTACAATCATTTCTGCTATGTCACTGACTAGCCTGCAGTTTTGTGTGGTGCCCAGCAGATGGCGATCTTTAGAGAACAAGACTAAAAACAAAGACCCTGACTCCATTTTAACCCCTTCCCTAACTTATGACGAGTTAACTCGTCATAAGAGCCGCCGCATTAGCGACCTTATGACGAATTAACTCGTCATGCAGTCTACCCGGCGGTGCGCTCCGTGGGCACCGACAGTTAGTCTGCAACGGGTCAAGGACTAAGCCTCGCACCCGAGGCAAAGCTCCTGGACCCGATCGGTGCATTTCCGGGCATGTGATCGCGGTGATAACGTGATCACCGCGATAACATGCAAATTAGATGGCAAAGACACTGACTTTGCCTCTAATTCACTCTCTGTGCTTCACATTCTTATAGTGAAGCACAGAGAGTGACCTGTAAGTTAAAATAAATTAATTAAATACACAGAGGTAAAAAAAAAAATAAAAAAAGAAATTAACCCTTTCATTGCTGATCACAGTTTTTAACTGTGATCAGTTTCCTTCCACTTTATGGCCCTCATTTAGTTTTTTTTTTTTTAACAGATTTTTTTTTTTTTTTTACAATTTATAAAGTTTTTTTTAATAAACAAAGGTAATTTTAATATATTTAGTTAATAAAATGTAACCCCTGCATGGCTGTTGCATGATTTTTACTGATCTGACATTGCACTCTTCAGAGTTTTTTTTCTGTCTTTTTTGTTATGGGGGGTTTGGGAACCAATATTTTTCTTTTTTATTAGTTAGTTAATTAGGGGGGATAAGTGGGTTAGTGTTGCACTAGTTATGTAGCTTATTATTGGGAAAATAATGGAGAAAAACTTTTTTTTCCTCAAAAATTTCCTCTTTTATATGCATTTTTTAATACTAAAATGTAAATCATTTTTATGTATAGGGTATCAAAAGAAAGCTCTAACTGTCCTTTAAAAAACAACATATAACTTGTATGGGTACGTTAAATGAGAGAGAGGAAAATTATGTTTCAAAAACCGCGTATTAAAAACTGAAAAACACTCTGGTCCTTGGCCCAGGAAAATCCCTGGTCCTTAAAGGGTTAAGAAACAAGTTAGTTCAGAGCTGGAGAGAGAAGGAGAAATACACTGTTAAGCAGTTGTTGGGATCTAGGAACTGAGGCCTGTCTGATCTAATGCCCATAAGGATTACAGCAGCATCCTGGAGGAATATTCCTGAATGTGGAAGTCAGCAGACCTGCATACAGAGCTGTGTGTGTCAAAGCCTGCTTCACAGTGAGGAGATAGCAGGTGAAGTGATGTGATTGCAGCCTGTGGTGGAGTGGTAAGCTGAAACTATCTCCCCCTGTCTCACACAGGGCACCAAGCTGAAAGTCAGCACACAGATAAATGTCCTTGCTCTTCTATTTTTCATGCCAGTTTCATTTTAACTTCAGCCATATTGTGGATTACAATATTTATGCGCCCCAACAAACGGTACTAGACTGCTTGTGGGGTGGAGCCCGGAGTGGGCTGCTGTATTTATTGCGGGTTGCTTTAAATGGGTAATTGCACTTCTGAATATTTTACTGTGTTATGTTTATTTCTCTGTTATTTATTTGCATAGTGCTTTTACTGTGCAATACAAAGTTATATTTAAGTTAGCTCTGTGTCAGTTGTATTTCTTGTGTAGATATGTTCCCAGTGGGACCCCACATCCATACCCTGGATGCCCCACTGGGTGGAGGTACTGCCACCGTCATGTACCCCAACTCCCAGGTAGCAGAGACTCAGGATCGCTCTGCAGAGAGCAAGAAGGTAACTGGGGAAAAGGACCACAGGGGTATAGGTGGTAATGCGCAAAAACCCGTTACACATGCATGTGACCATATGTTCAATTATGTATGTGTGCATAACAGTGTGTGTGTGTGTGTGTGTGTGTGTGTGTGTGTGTGTGGAGGGGGGGGGGGGGGGGGGCAGCATTTCAATCCTGGACTCAGGTAGTGCAATGACTTGGACCAGTACTTCATAGAATAACTAGCATTTACACTCTTTTGCCTCTAAATCAGGGGTGGGGAACCTGCAGCCCTCCAGCTGCTATTGAACTACATTTCCCATAATGCTATTTCAGCTAAGAGGGCCCTTGCTCTTAATCTTCTATCTCTCCTACAAGCTACATAACATCTTTCACATTCATTATCTGCTGTTCTGCTGCATAAAACAATCCATCACTTTATATTCCTTCCTGAATCAAATGTTTAAATTGTGACTGCCATACATAGCTGTACATTGCAGAGTCGGACTGTAGCCCTAAGAATTCTGCATTTAAAAAGTGTTACAGTTACATCACTATGCAAATTCAGTTTCATACTGCCCCTTCAGAACATGAAGTAGGAAAAGCATCATCAGTCAGCTAACAGCAAAATATTTTTAGAAATTTAAGGAGGTGACTAGATCCTATAAACAGGGATAATGGACGCTTATGGAAAACGTGATACTCCAGGACTGCACTGTATAGGAGAAAGGCTGCAGCCCTGGCTTATATGTTGCAGATTTCAGCCCTGGGGTATGCATGTTGCTACTTTAACAATAGGTATACACTGTTTTTGCATAGGTCTCCCCTAAACAAGAGGAAATTAGTTTTGATACTGTACTATATCCTTCACAACAGTTTCCAGAAAAATTTCCATCCAATGTGACCACATTGCCTTCTTATTCAACCACTCTTTTAAAAAATGCATTCTCCATGGATGCATTAGATCAATTTAAAGACTGTGGCAAACCTTCACTTTAGACAAGAGTAGGTGAGCCTGCACCCAGATAAAGGCTGGAGGGGAGCTGATGGTTTCCTATTTGGGTCAGTCCAGTTTTTTTGGGTTGTGTCCCATCAAATTCAAGTCTGTCCCAGCTAAACTGTTGTTTAGCAGGCCTATGTAAAAATGCCTACTTTTGGGTTGCAAACACTTCGGACCAGTATGTACTTGACATACACATATTATACATTTCTTATAAGCATCCTTGAATAAATCTACAATGTGAAAAATATGAATGGGTCTGCACACTTACAAGTATCGGGTGCCACGAGGGAGCGTCATTCACGCCCATAAAGCAAAAAGAAAAGATAGGAGACTCAGCACACCGTTTAAGGGAGTTTAATCCACCAAAAAATAACAAAGTTTCAGCCCAGCACAGAGCTTTTTTCAAGTCTTGAAAAAAAGCTCAGTGCTGGGCTGAAACTTTGTTATTTTTTGGTGGATTAAACTCCCTTAAACGGTGTGCTGAGTCTCCTATCTTTTCTTTTTAAATCTACAATGTGTTCATCTAAGGTGAGGGTGTTTCAGGGTTAGGGCTGGGCTGAGGAAATTAAATGATTAAGGTTTGGGGAAAAAAAGAGTAAAGGAGTTACCCAAGAAAATTAAATGAATGCAGAGCAGTTAAAAGCACTATATAAATTATTCTAGTGTATCTACACTGCATTAAACACTATAAAATGCAGTTTTACCTAAGCTGTTCTCAGTCTTCATACAAACCTGTTCATTTAGGAGTTATTTGAGGTCAATCTGACTTTAATAAGATGTTATTTATATATTTTAGAACACTACCTGACACTCAAACACTGGTAATCAAAGGAAAACAGGCCTTCTGGCAGCAAATGTACTAACATTTTGGGAGATCTGTATACTCAAAATTTCTAATTATTCTGCTCAGTGCAAACTGAAGGAAATGAGAAACCATTGCAACTAACTTCTGTAAAAACTGCAAAATACTTAGTAAAACAAATGAAAAATAACTTACCTTTTCCAAGATTGTACTGCCAAAATCTGAATCTGAGTGTGTGAGTCAGCTTCAACGTGGCATTTTTATCACCAGACCACAGGCACAAAGAACTGTTATGCAAGTGACTGAATGTTAAAAGAACGTTTCTGTTCCCAGTTAAGGCTAGTATTTGTAAATGAGGAAGGAGAGGTCATCAAGAAGGTGACTGCATTTAAAGGGAAAATGTGCCTAAATTCATGGATTAATGTCCAGGAAAAAAGTGTAGGAATAATGCATCACAAGTGCAGTCACAGTCCTTCATCTAGCAAAGAACATTATTTTGTCATGTTTATAAACTCTTTCTGTTAACCCCTTAACGACAGGTGACGTGCCAGGCACGTCACGGCAAATCGAGGACTTGCCGACAGGTGACGTGCCTGGCACGTCATGGACTAAATGGAGTAAAGAAAGCGACCAAGGGCTTTTATAAAAGCCATTTAACCCCTTCCCTGCCATTGATCGCTGTGTACGCAGTGATCATACACAGCAGCACATTTTTTGCTGTCTGTGCATTTTTTAGGGGTTATTTTTTTTTACTGTAATTCATTACAGTATAAAAAAAGGCTCTTTTAAGAGAGATTAACCCCTTTCTTGCCGTAGATCACTGCCTAATCAGCGATCTGACGCAAATGCAGCAATCTTGCTGCAGAAGCATTTTTAATTTTTTTAAAACTTTTTTATTACACCCGTCACGTGTTAATTATACCCGCTAGGGGACTACGTTTAACGTAAAAAATTTTTTTTAGCTGTCTGAGCGCATGTATAGCGATCAGTAACAGCTGATAAGTGACAATGGCGGGTTGGCGTTTGCTCAGATGAGTATCACCATTCGTCTGGTTAGATCAATATGTGTAAATATTTGATCTGACCCGTGTAGATCTGCCTCCCTCTCACTTGAGTTTTAGTGAGGTAGACAGAGCTGTATAATGTAAGTTTTTAATTATAATATATTTAATAAAATTGAGACCCAAAGGCTTTTATAAAAGCCGTTTCCAGTATTTAACCCCTTCCCTGCAATTGATCGCTGTGTACGCAGTGATCTTACACAGCAGCACATTTTTTGCTGTCTGTGCATTTTTTTAGGGGTTATTTTTTTTTACTTTGATTTATTACAGTATATCAAAGGCTCTTTTAAGAGCTTTTAACCCCTTCCTTGCCGTATATCACTTCCTAAGCAGCACATATGGTCACTGCCTAAGCAGTGCATATGGTCACTGCCTAAGCAGCGCATATGGAGCAATCTAGTCGCCGAAGGATTTTTTTTTGCTATCAGCATTTTTTTTGTCAGACTCACTAGGGGTTAATTATACCCACTAGGGGATTACGTGTATTCCTTTTGAAGCTGTCTGAACGCGTGTATAGCGATCAGTAACAGCCGATCAGTGGCAAAGGTGGTTTGGTGATTTCTCAGATGAGCATCACCATTCGTCTGGTTCGTAAATATTGTTCTGACCCATATGGATCTGCCTCCCTCTCCTCACTTGAGGGAAAGAGACAGATCTGTATAACAGAATTTTTAAATTGTAATAAATTAAATAAAATGTTAATAAATTGTGAGTCCCAAGGGCTTTTATAAAAGCCATACCTTTTGTATAGTGTAGTGTATTAACCCCTTCCCTGCCACTGATCACTGCACAGCAGAACATTTTTTCTTGTCTGTGCATTTTTAGGGGTTAATTTTTTCGTACAGTACTACAAAGGCTCTTATAAGAGCTATTAACCCCTTCCTTGCTCTACATGTTCAAATTCCAAGTTTGAAAATCAAAAAGCGCACCTCTCAAATGTAGCCTTTCAACCCCTAACAAAGCTGACAAAGCTATGCATGGGTGGTATCCCTGTGCTCGGGAAATGTTGCTGAACATATATTGTGGTATTGTTTGTCAGTGACACATACCGAAATATGTGAATTTGTGTCTAAAGTGCAATGTATGTGGGAAAAAATACACAATAAAATGACTACCACAAACTTTGACAAAGGCTGGTGGTAGAATTGGTGCATGGAAAGTGTTAAAATAACACCATTTAAAATAGCCTAGGGTGTCTACTTTTACAAAATATATACTTTTTGGGGTAAAATACACTGTCCTACTTAAAAAAAAGTCCCAAATTAAAGATGGGCTCAGGCTGACTACACGTCAATATTCCAAGTTGAAAATGCGCACCTTCACAATGTGGCCCTTTAGCCCCCAAACAACCCAACAAACCTATGCATGGGTGGTATCCCTGTACTCAGGATATGTTGTTGAACACATATTGGGTTATTGTTTGGCAGTGACACATACCAAAATCTGTGAATTTATGTCTAAAATACAATATTTGTGAAAAAAAACCACACAAAAATGACTACCACAAACTTTGACAAAGGCTGGTGGTAGAATTAGTGCATGGAAAGTGTTAAAATACCACCATTTGAAATAGCGTAGGGTGTCTACTTTTAAAAAATATATGGGTTGATGGGGTAAAATACACTGGCTGGTTTCAAATATGTCCCAAATGGGACATGGGTGCAGGCGGTCTGCATGTCAAAATTTTAATTTGGAAAACCAAAAACTGCACCTACCAAATTTGGCCTTTTACTCCCCAAACAACCCAACAAACCTATGCATGGGTGGTATCCCTGTACTCAAGAGATGTTGCTGAACACTTATTGGGGTGTTATTTGGCAGTGACACATACCAAAATCTGTGAATTCATGTCTGAAGTACAAGGTTTGTGAACAAAAACCACAAAAAAATTACTTCCACAAAGTTTGACAAAGGCTAGTGGTAGAATTAGTGCATGGAAAGTGTAAAAATACCACCATTTGAGATAGCCTAAGGTGTCTTCTTTTAAAAAATATATGGGTTGATGGGGTAAAATACACTGGCTGGTTTCAAATATGTCCCAAATGGGACATGAGTGCAGGCGGTCTGCATGTCAAAATTTTAATTTGGAAGACCAAAAACTGCACCTACCAAATTTGGCCTTTTACCCCCCAAACAACCCAACAAACCTATGCATGGGTGGTATCCCTGTACTCAAGAGATGTTGCTGAACACTTATTAGGGTGTTATTTGGCAGTGACACATACCAAAATCTGTGAATTCATGTCTGAAGTACAAGGTTTGTGAAAAACAAACACAAAAAAATTACTACCACAAAGTTTGACAAAGGCTGGTGGTAGAATTAGTGCATGGAAAGTGTAAAAATACCACTATTTGAGATAGCCTAAGGTGTCTTATTTTAAAAAATATATGGGTTGATGGGGTAAAATACACTAGCTGGCTTCAAATATGTCCCAAATGGGACATGGGTGCAGGCTGTCTGCATGTAAAAATTTCAAGTTGGAAAACAAAAAACTGCACCTCACAAATTTGGCATTTTAGCCCCCAAACAACCCAACAAACCTATGCATGGGTGGTATCCCTGTACTCAGGAGAAATAGTAGAATCTATTTAGCATGTTTTTTCGTTCGCTATTGTCGATGAGGAGAAGTTGTTTCAAATAAAAACAAAGAAATTTGTGTATTTTTTTTTTTTTTACCATATTTTATTATTTTTTTTAATAATATGATAAGATATGATCAAAAAGATGGCATCCATAGAAAGCCCTTCTTGTCCCGATAAAAACAATATATAATATGTGTGGGTACAGCAAATGACAAAGAAGAAAATTACTGCTAAACACAAACAGCACAGAAATGTTAAAATAGGCATTGTCCAGAAAGGACAAAAATGTTTCAAAGGCTCTGTCCTTAAGGGGTTAAGAGGACGGAGGGTTTTGCCATGTTTATGCTCATAGTACACAGTGAAATCTTTGTTTTTTTACAGGATAAATTAAATTGTTGTATTTGACTGAACACTAGAAAAACACTTTAGTGCTGCCTTCAACCTAATTTGGCAATATTGTTAATAAATAACTGGTGCTGCTTTGAAAAAAATGTTGTTGCTGGCCATGCTAAATGTCTACCAAGGCCTACAAGGCTCCAGAGTTGGTTAGCACATTTCAGGGTGCTGCAAAAAAAGCACCATAATAAACATACTGGCACTGCTTGCTGTCAGGTTTAATCTCCCAGCACCTGCTGTGGTCCTTAGTGAAAATCTGGGTGCTGGAGCAAGTCCTGAGTGCAAAGTAGGTGCTGGAGCAAGTCTTGAGTGCAAATCTTGGTGCTGGAACAAGTCTGTGAAAATCTGGGTGCAAATCTTGGTTAAGTCCTCCAAGTGAAAATCTGGGTCCTAGGGCAAGTTCTGAGTGCAAATCTGGGTGCTCGGGTTAGTTCAGTGAGTGTGATCTGGGTGCTAGGGTAAGTCCTGTGAATGCTTTTTGGGTCCTGGGGTAAGTCGTGGGTGGGGAAGAAAAACAAGAAATGCCAGGACACCATGTACACCCTTTGAGCATTTGTAGGATGTGCTGGACAAACAAGTCTGTTCCATGGAGACCCAGTCTCCCTACTTACACGACTTAAATGATCTGCTGCTAACATTTTAGTTTCAGATACCACAGCATACCTTCAACTGTCTAGTGGAGTCCATGCCTCTATAGGCCAGGGCTGTTTTGGCATCAAAAGGGGACCTAAATAATATTAGGCAGGTGGTCATAATGTAATGGCTAATCAGTGTATAACAACTGGGTAATCAGTAAATTCTGGACCGTTGGGGGACCTTGAGGACAGATTGAAAAGCACCAATCTAAATAATTCTGGTCCGAGCATTAGAAGAGAATATTATACAATTGTGAAAAAAACCCATTACTGACCCTATTTACTTTGGAATAACAGATGTTTACCTGTCAAAACATTTTATCTATGTAGCTAGTTAGATAACTACATTTCACATCTATTACCCATAAACATAATTTCCTTAATTGTAGAAGTCCCCTTATAGCTCTTTTAGCTACATATTCATTCATTTTCTTATGAGGATCAGTTATTACTGGTGTGTTAGAATGGGTGGTGGAAAGTTTTCCAGAAGTTTATTGTTAAGTCTCCGTTAAGCTCTATGCATAAACTCTTTCTGTTAAGAGGAAAGAAGGGTTATGCCATATGTCTGCTCTTAGTACACTTGTTTTTTTTACTGGATAAACAAAAGTGTTGTATTTGGATGAATACTAGAAAAGCTTCAGTGCTGCAATCTTGTTAATAAATAACAGATGCTTGAATGAAAAAATGGTTGTTGCTGGCTGAGCTGTATCTCTAACAAGGCCAACAGTGCACCGGAGCTGGGTGGCAAACAAATCTCCGTGATAAACATGTTGGCTGCCAGGTTCAGTCTCCTATGTCACATATGTCTGGGTGCTAGAGCAAGTCCTGAGTGTAAAGTGGATGCTGGAGCAAGTCTTGAATACAAATCTGGGTGCTCAGACAAGTTCTGAGTGCAAATCTGGGTGCTGGGGTTAGTTCTAGGAGTGCAGTCTGTGTGTTTGTAGTTATTATGCAAATACTGTATTGCCTTATACTTCCTCTTTCCTGTTTACCCCTGACCTGGATGTAGTTGGTGGTCTAACATGGTTTCTCATACTAAAAGCGTGTAGTGTCTTCGTTGCTGTAACTGAAACACTGTGCGCTGGGGTAAATACTGTGAGGTTAAATCGTTGTTCTGGGGTAAGTCCTGTGAGTGCTGTTTGGGTCCTGGGGCAAGTCCTGGGTGTAGTGTGGATGCAAAGGAAGGAATAAATAACATTTTTACTACATATTAAAAAACATTTATATAATGTTAAAATGTTAATTGGGGGGGTGCATGGATTTAGTCATGTCTAGGGCAATACAAAACCAAAATACACCTGTCACGAAGTGAATCATGAGAGCCTTTGTGAGTGGGGCTCCGGGAGGGCCCTGGGGGCTAGAGAACTTGTGACGGAACCCTACATCGCTGGGGTTCTTGGAGAGAACTAATGACCCACCTCCTCCCTTTAAATTATGGGCCCTGGCATTGAAAAGGGGTTCATGTTTTGGGGAGGTGGTTTTGGGAAGGTGGCTACAGTGGGTAAGTTTGCACTTTGCATTGACTTTATAATATATATGCTGTTTTTGCCCCTGGTTGTCCACTCTGCCCTTTTAATCATGTCCCCAGATTGTGACCTCTGTAATCCTGATTCGCCCTGGCTCATGTGCTATAACTGTATGTTTAATGTGGGGACAATGGTTGATGGTTGACCTCTTACAGTGCAAGCACAGCCTGTGTGCTTCCTAGGTGTGATTTCCCATCTTAAGCTGATGTTTAGTTATGCATACTACTGTGTGACGCATCCATTGTTCTGTACTAATTGAATTTACTGTTAAACTAATTGTGATGTGTTATTCTAAATCTGTAGCAGGTCTGGTTAATAGCTGTTTAGTTCCTGTTGTGTTGCATGTTAATATGTGGGTTGAATTATGATAACTTGCTTATGTCAATATATAAGACTCTGTTTCTCTTCAAATAAGTTGTTATTCTTCATCCTGCACTAAGTCTCGGCTAGTGATTTGGATTGCTGGAGAGATCAGGAGATCCCGGGTCTAAAATCAGTGTTCTTAGCCCTGATGGAGGTACCCAGCTGCGGCACCAAGGGGGTTCCGTCACACACTTCACTGCACTTTAAAGACCCTGTCTGGGCCTTGAGCTACCCCCTCCTTAAACAGCTAGATTACTAGCCTAATTCCCAAACTCGCTGTGACCGGCTACCACTACTTCCAGCACAGAAACTTCCTGGAACTCTTGGGGGTATATATCACTGTACACTGCAGAGTTCCAGGGAGAAGCACAGGGTAGGCGCTTTTATCATTGGACAATTGGGACTTCCTGCCTGACGCTTTGGTCACTGCTTGGTTGCCTACTTAAAGGGTCAATGGAGCTAGTAGGGGGGGAGGCAACTAGGGGATTTCCCCCTGAGCAGTGCCGTGTTCCCTCCTACCTGATGTGCACTGCCGACTCACTCGGTGGGAAGACACAGGCAGCAAGGGCCCAGTGTGCATTAAACACACTGAGCGCTCAATCCATGCTGCTTGCTTTGGGAAGGAGAGAACACAGGGAGACAAAGAGGGACAGAGAAGAGAACATGAGGAGACAATGGGGGACAGAGTAGAGAACACAGGGAGACAATGGGGGACAGAGGAGAGAACATGGGGAGACAATGAGGGACAGAGGAGAGAACACGGGGAGACAATGGGGGACAGTGGAGAGAACACAGGGAAGAGAAGTGGGGACAGAGGAGAGAACACAGGGGAGAGAGGGCGACAGAGGAGAGAACACAGGAAAGAGAAGTGGGGACAGGGGAGAGAAGGGGGGACAGAGGAGAGAACGGGGAAAGAGAGGAGAGAAGGGGGGTGGAGAGGCCAGAACACTGAAGAGAGAAGAAAGATGGGGAGAGGAGAGAATACAGATGGCGGAGTGGAGGAAAAGAGACAGCTATGGGGAAGAGGATAGTGACAACCAGGGGAAGAGGAGAGACATGCATGGGTAGAGGGACAAAGACACAGTCATAGGAGGTAGAGGAGAGAGACATGCATGGGAAGGGAGAGGAGAGACAGACATGGGAAAGAGAATAGAGAGTGACATGGGAAGGCAGAGGAGAGAGGCAGAGGAGAGACAGACAGACATGGGAAGGTAGAGGAGAGACAGACAGACATGGGAAGGGAGAGGAGAGACAGACAGACATGGGAAGCAATGGGGGAGAGACAGACATGGGAAAAAAGAGGATACAAAGACAGACATGGGAAGGAGGATGAGAGACAGGCAGACATGGGAAGGAGGATGAGAGACAGGCAGACATGGGAAGGGAGAGGAGAGAGACAGGTAGACATGGGAAGGGAGTGGAGAGAGACAGGCAGACATGGGAAGGGAGTGGAGAGAGACAGGCAGACATGGGAAGGAAGAGGAGAGCGACGGAAGGACATGGGGGAGAGGAAAAGACAGACAGAATGTGACCTGAGTTTAGACTCTGGATCCGCCCCTGAATGTAGCTCACCCTGTCTCTGAGGTTATGCTCTCTATTTCCCCTCAACTAGTACCATATTGCAGCAGACATGTATGTATGGTTTCGGTGTCTCCCAGGATTGACTTCATTGTTTGGAGCCATGGTTTCCAAGCATGTGAATCGACATGACCAACCATTCCTTATCAGCGTGGACCCTAAGAGCTGCTTTTTGACTGACCTGTCTGGAAAGTATGGAGATGACTTTGTGCTCTTAGTGGACCAGAGCATTCACATCAGCATTCTATAAGCATTTTGTGCTTTTAATGTGTATTGATGGAATAAAAAACACTGAATTTATATTGCAATGCCTGCCACCCCAAGGATTCATTTATCAATAGGACGAGTAGAGATGGGCAAAACGAAAATTTTTGTTTAGTTTTCGTCCATTGCTGCATTCGTTTCAGACAAAATTTGTTCATTATTTTCGATTCGTTATATTCATCCGTACTAATCGAAAATAATTCACCTACTGGAGAATTAGGTTCAAAGAGTCTAATTAATCCGATTTCATGCCCTACCTTATGCTATTAAGCTGTTGAAATTCGTCTCTTTCATACGAATTCCCCAACCTTATACTAGTATGTATTGAATGGTGAAATGAATGCAGCAATAGACGAAAATGGCCTCACTTAGTATAAGGCTGGAGAATTCGGTTGAAAGGGTCGAAATTTTCGAATTTCATCCCTTACCTATGCTATTGAGCTGTTGAAATTTGGCTATAAGTGGTTGGGAAATTCGGATATAGGAGCTTATGGATATCATTTTGTTGAAATCAAACAGATAGAAACAAATTTAGCTAACACATTTTGAGAAAGTTTGTTATCCTAAGGTAGCTAAAAAGTTAGCTTGAGGTAAGGTTACATTTCCTCTCTAGCTCTGGAAACTGCATTAAGCGATCTTCAATATAAAGGTCTTCTATTGTCTCAATCCCCCCTATCTGCCGGCTATTCAGATCTGAAATACACAAAGAGATGGCTTGAAGTGGAGCCAGTTTAGAAAGAGTGTTAGTAATAGATTTTGACTTTTTAATTCTATAAAATGTTACCATATTATATTTTACTGTTTTAGTTGAAATATTCAGGTTTTTAAATAGCTTGGGGGGTAGCCATAGAATTAGAGATAAGTCTGTTATCTGACTTTGTGTTCTCTCTATATTTATCCATGGCGGATTTCTATTTGGCAACTTTCAAGGATTTTGCTGAGATCTGGGTATCCCAATCCATCCTTATTCAAAGGTTGTTTAAGACTGCTCCCCATACAAACTGGGAGAACAACAGTTCAAAGTCTCTAATACTCCCTGGTGCAACTCTGTACTGAATTACTCTGAATAAAGAGATCAGTTTCGGAAGGATATATGCTTTCAAAATATTTATGCGTCCAAGCCAGGATAGTTCTACCTTGGCCCAACTCTTAGTTTCTCTTTGTAGGTCCAGAAGTAGAGAGGAATAATTTGTTCAGACCACTTTCTCAATCTGAGAAGTTATCTTCACACCTAAATATTTGATAGTATCGACGTCTCTATTTTTTATATTGAATCTCTATAAGGAGGCATATTGACTAGGTTTTAAAAATAGAGGAATGATCTGTGTTTTAGATAGGGTAAGCTATAGTTGGACATTGAGCTATATAAGTCAGTAGACTCGAGCAAAGCCGAGATCGACACTTCAGGTGATGATAAAGTTAGAAGCACATCATAATGTTATAGTGTGTTTCTGCTCGCCAATCTGTATTCCCTTAACCAGATTAGACTGTCTCAGCTGCTCTGCCAAGGGTTCAATTGTCAGGGCACATAGAAGAGGGGCCAGCGGGCATCCTTGTTGCGTTCCATTCTTAATAGAAAATAAGTCAGAAGCCAGTGAAGGACCCACTATCCTTGCTCATGTGTTCGAATAAAGGGCCATGATAAAATAAGAAAAATGCCCTTTATACCAAATGCCAGAAGGGTCTCTGACAGGAATCTCCAGTCAACTCTATCAAAGGCTTTTTTTGCATCAAGGGCCATTATGATAGTTGGAGACTGCCTTTGATGTATAACTTCCATTATTACAAAAACCCTGTCTGCTACCGTTCTCCCCCCAGAATAAAACTGGATTGATCTGGGTGGATATGATCTGTAATCACTTCATTTACTCTACTGGCCAGAATTTTTGAATAAATCTCGATGTCCAAACAATTAAGGAAATAGGTCTATATTTAGATACCAAAGTAGGATCATTCCCTGGCTTTGGAATTGGTGAAATTTAGGCCTCTAACATCTCTGGTAAGAACCCGTTACTTGGCGAATTTGTGTTATATAGTCTGGAAAGAATGGGCGATATCACAGGTCTTAAGGTTTGATAAAATAGGGTTGAAAACCCGTCGGGACCCAGGGCTTTGCCCTTTTTTAGATCCTTGATAGTATTATTAAATTCTGTAGCTGTGAATGGAATATTTAAGGTAGCCAATTTATCACTGGATAGTTTGGGAAGTCTTAATGATTCCAAGTAATTGGTGATGTCTGCTGTGGAGGAATTCAGCAATGGCTGATTATATAGAGACTCATAGTATTTTCTGAAGGACTCTGCTATCTGTATAGGTGAAACATAGAAACATAGAATGTGTTGGCAGATAAGAACCATTCGGTCCATCTAGTCTGCCCAATTTTCTAAATACTTTTATTAGTCCCTAGTTCCCTATCTTATAACTAGGATAGCCTTGTGCTATCATGATTTATACATGATTTATCTTTATATATTATTTTTTGATTCTATTCCCAGCATTTGCATTTTGATTTTCCTAGTCAACTACTTTCCCACTCGATTGCTGCTGTAGTACCACTTGTTTTTCAATCGAGAGTGTATAAAGTCATTGTCATTTTTAAGTCTCCGAACTATCTGTTTTTGAACTTCCTGAACTTTCTCTGTGACTTCCCTAGTTGGGTTCATTTTATTTTCTCTCTCCAGTGGTGCTAGTATAGCATTGGGATGATAGGGGATACTGGATTGAGGCCACTATGCAGGATCAGCAGTAAACACTAAGGCGGACTATACACAATAATGAGGGTATACTGTGTATACACAAATCAATATACTGCGTGGGTTAAATGCAGGAATATCAGAATAGCTGTCAGCATCTAAATGGACGAATGATTTTGTTCATTTAGCATTCGTTCATTCGGATTTCGTTTGTTTATCAGTTTTCTTCTGCATAGCATAATGTTATGCAGAATAAAAACTAATCTGATGAATACTGAATGTCTGACTCAGACATTCGTTCGTTCATTCGTTCATTCAGATGCTGACAGCTATTCTGATATGTTGAATTCGAATTTCGTCTCAATTTCGGCATAACGAGCATACTAAGGGGCAATATCCTGGCATATTGGGGGCATATTGGGGGCAATATCCTGGCATAATAAATGGCATATTGGGGGCAATATCCTGCATATTAAATGGAATATTGGGGCAATATCTGGCATATTAAAATGGCATATTGGGGGCAATATCCTGCATATTGGGGGCATATTAAATGGCATATTGGGGGCAATATCCTGGCATATTAAATGGCATATTGGGGCAATATCTGGCATATTAAAATGGCATATTGGGGGCAATATCCTGCATATTAAATGGCATATTGGGGGCAATATCCTGCATATTAAATGGCATATTGGGGGCAATATCCTGCATATTAAATGGCATATTGGGGGCAATATCCTGCATATTAAATGGCATATTGGGGGCAATATCTGGCATATTAAAATGGCATATTAGGGGCAATATCCTGCATATTAAATGGCATATTGGGGGCAATATCCTGCATATTAAATGGCATATTGGGGGCAATATCCTGGCATATTAAAATGGCATATTGGGCTTCAAAGTTCTTAATTTAAGTTCTTACGTTTTTTTTCCTGAAATTTCTTATACTATATACTAGAGGGTAATCGGCCTTACTGTAGGTCACTTTTTCCATGTTTCCTTGGTAACCTACTTGTGTTTTAATTTCCTTAATAGTTGGTAATATTTCGCTTTTCCATTGTCTTGCCTTACAGTGTTTTACTGCCATAAATATATGGATTGTTAAAACCTGTTGTGATTTTGAATTTTTTGGAAGGTCCAAGTGAAAAAAAAAGTTAGCGGGTGTTAAATTCTCTATCTAGATCATCAGATCCTTAAATAGCTCTAAAAGCGATTCTTTTAATGGGCTCAAAACCGGACACTCTCACCAAATGTGAATTAGCGTGCCTATATTTCTTTTACATCTCCAGCATTGGTTAGATGTGGTAGCCTGAAATTTACAAAGTTTCACTGGGACCATGTACCATCTGTGGAGGATTTTTAGGAAATTCTCCTGAATGTTTATGCAGTGGATATGTTTTCTGACTTCCTCAAATTCGTTTCGTCATTGCACGATTGAGAAGCTTTCTCCCAAATCTTCCTCCCGCTTAATGATACTGGGAAGTTTTTTGGGTATCCAAAAAATATCTTCAGGATTAAGTGGTTTAATATCGTTTTTCTCATAGATATACCAGATTTTCCCTTATGAGTTTGGGCGGCCCCATTTAATACAGGGAGAAAATTGGGCTGTATCATGCATATGGAACACATTTGGGAAGGATAAACCGCCCTCCGCCAGGGTTGTAGACATGGTTGCTGATGCTATTCGGGGCTTTTTACCTCCCCATACATATGTCGAGAAAAGAGTGTGAAACATCTATAATACTTTATGTGGGACACGAAGTGGAATCATATGGAACAAATAGTCTAACTTTGGGACAATATACGCTCTAATAATATTTATTCTCCCCATCCAAGAGACTAAAATTTTGCTCCATCTTGTTAAGAGCCCCTTTATTTCTTGGAAAAGTCTAGTGTAGTTCCTTTCAATCCACATTTCTACATCTCCGCTTATCTCAACCCCTAAATACAGAATATTATTATTTACCCAGCTAAATTTATAGTTCGATTTAAGATTATTCTCCTGTTCCTGGGAAAGGTTTCGTGTTATTACTTGCGTCTTATTTAAATTGATTTTATAGTTAGAAAGTAAGCTATATTCATTTATTATTTTGAATAATTCTGGGATTGACTGAGCTGGATTTGAAGAGGACGTCATCTGCAAACAGGGTGATGGAAAATCCCTGGTTCTTTAAGGGTTAATGCATGACTTATGAGTATCCCTGACTGAATGGCGTAATATACCAGTAACATGCTCTAAGACTTTTCACGGGACAGTTCTGACTTTGGAGGTTTGTCACGCTGTCCTGTCAAGCTCTACCGCTGTTCCACTTTTCGGAAGAGAGGAAGAATTCATCAAAACAGTGGAAATGCAAACTGCAACACCATGTTCTTGATCTGTTCTCTGGTGTCTGGGACACTGGAGACGGAATACTGCACATGCGCAGTGCTGCCTGTTTGTGTGACAGTGTGACCGTGCATGCGTGGTGGCGCTGTCAATCTACCTCACAGGGATACTGTCAAAGCATGCATGAACCAAATATCTTAAGGGGTCACTAAAGGGTATACTCCATGAGAAAAACTGTAGTGAATTGAGACAGGAATTTCAAACTTAAATACAAAGTAGATAATATTCAAATTTATTTCTGGCACAAATAATTATAGCTACGCTGTACGAAGAGTACAGGTTCTGGTATTTATGATATCTGCATAGTGTTTTTACATCTTGTTTCCGGTGGGTTTCCTGAATAAAAGCGACATCCACCTGTTCCTTCTCCAACATCTCATACAGAAAGGAGCGTTTATATGGGGAATTTAGTCCCTGGGCATTGATTGACATTATTTTAAGGGATATAAAAAATCATGTCCCCTTGAAACAGGTCCCACCCCCTACCTGCTCAGAACCATTCTCATTAACATTATTAAAATACCAAAAAAAAAGAAAAAAGAGGAGAGGGGGGAAAAAAAGGAAAAGACCATAAGAGAAGAGGAAGGGAAGTACATTTTCAAAAGACTTAATCTACTATATTATAGTATTAATATTAAGTTACTTAATCATTACACAGGTAATCCAGATTCAACAAATAATTTCCCCATTTTTAAAATTGCCTTGAAATATTGTGTCTATAGCAAATAACTATGTTCTAGGCCAGTGTTTCCCAACCCAGTCCTCAAGGCACACCTACCAGTCCAGGATTTAGGGATTACCAAGTTGTGTCTAAGGTGTTTTTTTTCTTCTTTGTAAAAACACCTTAGACACACCCAGGTAATCCCTAAATCCTGGACTGGTAGGTGTGCCTTGAGGACTGGGTTGGGAAACACTGTTCTAGGCAACTATATAGTTCAAAATATTATTTTGTTTAAGGTGGCCTATTTTTGTGAAATTGTCATATTAGTATTGTGCAATGTGTCCCGTAGTTAAATCAATAGTGGTAAGCTTCTTTTTTCTAAGTTTGCTTAATTATAAAAGTCTCTTATTAGTGTTAATCTATTGTGCTAATTTATATGGTGTAGGAAAGTATTTAAAACATCAATCAAGAAGTTACAATATTTCCTGTGATTATCTCATGCTCTTCTATTTAGAGAGGGCGAGATAAAAAAGAGAAGAAGAGAAAAAACCCTCCACCTCTTTGTATCCAAATCCCAGCATATATACATTTCTCCCTGCTTCCCTTACTCCGTTTATTTCCAACCTCTACTGGCCCCTAGCCACCCTCTTTCCCCTCCCTTTCTTTCTATTCTCCGCCATCCATGATCTATCTCCCTCCTCCTCAGCCCTTTCACCATAGAGATGAGTATTTCTTCTTAGAGAATTATTCTCTCAATCAGCTTTCCATCTTTCATCCACTGCCTATAGTCCCTGCTCACAGCTCGCCCTCCTCCTCTTCCCCTATACTAGGTCATTTAAGTATACAAGCTTAAACACTATCCCGTTAGGAAGCAAAAAGAAAGAGTAATACAGGTACAAGTCTATTATTCACTAAAGTTTCTTCAGGTCCCACATAGAGAGTTTGTCAAGAGGCCAGCCTGCATCGTGTCTTCTCCAGCTTTCCGGAACGCCCCTCACATTCGACGTGTGCGTGCTACGTCATCAACATCTATTATTTTATTTACGCACTTTCCCCGCTTCCTATCAGTGGCATATTAATGGACAAATTATCAGTGACATATTAATAGACAAATTATTAGTGGCATATTAATGGACACATTATTAGTGGCATATTAATGGATAAATTATCAGTGGCATATTAATGGACAAATTATCAGTGGCATATTAATGGATAAACTAACACTGGCTGTGACATAATTAGTCTTGAAAATGCAATGGGGCAGCAGCAAACCCTGGATGTGCAATACAAATGATGGGACATGTTCTTGGCGTATTTAAAATACTGGCATTAAATACAAGCACCGGGATGAAATTACTTTCAGAGTGTAGGGGGCTAGAGGGAGATATGGGGGGGCAGAATTTTTTTCAGTAAGGGGCCCTGAAATTTCTGATGGCGGCCCTGTAGTAGTTTATAGCAGTAGGAATGCCATTGCACAATATTTCCCCTCTGAATAAGTAGATAGCCACATACTGTTTTAATAGTAGTCCTGATATGTGCACAGACTTAGCATCAGTAGTATTATATAAGTATAATTATAATGTTATGAATATTTGATTTAAAAGTTAAGATCACTTGAACATTTCTAATTTTGACTTGTGTTTAATTTAAAACAATCGAAAAATGATAATGACCAGATAATATTAAAATGACCATAAAAAATAAAAAAATAACCAGAATAAATTAGAAAGAGTAAGTAAAATGACCAAATACTATTAAAATGAGTAGACAAAATGAAAATAACTAGATAAAATGAGCAGATAAAATTGAAAAGAGCAATTAAAATGACCAGATAAAATGTGAATCTTGTTCCCAGACTATCCTGATATTCTCCAGTCCATTGATTCCGGCTTGTTTCTGTTATTTCTGCACAGGGCTTTGAATGACCCACTATACATCCATGTGGATTCAGGGCCTATTCAGCCGCCTTAGGGCGCCACAGTGGGGGGGCGCCAGCTGGGAGAGCGCCAGCTTTAAAAAAAAGTTAGCCGGTAGGCACTGGCTGGGGAGATCAGAAGATTTCCCCTCACCAGCCCTCTACACATCCGGAGTGGAGGATCCTGGTAGGGGGCGAATCACCAGGTGAGTGGTCTGCCCCACCCTGTAAAGCAGAGAGACGTCTGCTTCACAAGGGAGCCACGGGCAGCATGAGCTCTGTTTGTTAAACACACACAGAGCTCAGAAAGTGTTGCTCACGCTTCCTGCGCATAGTGTTGATGCAGGGTACCAATGCCCCCCCCCCCCCCCCCCCGAAAAAAAAGTGTTATAAATGTACCTGTATTGTCTCCTGTTTATGACATCACCTGTGGCTTCATATGCAAATTACATGTTTTTCAGTGAAAGGTAAATCATTTTCATATCAAGTCACAAGTGATGTCATAAGCAGGAGACTCCACAGCCACATTCAAAACACATCATTTACTTGGATCTCTGCAAACACAAAGTATAGATAATTTTTATTCTCTAAATTCACATTATACATCATATTTAAGTTCCTTTAACCCGTTTGTGACATTGGACATGCCAGACACATCCAGGAAGATACGTCGCTGCCAACATAGGACGTTCTTGAGTGTGGAATTAGCGGTGCAAGCTATTAACTGGAGAATTGAAATGCCAGAAATTCGGCTGGATTTGCCATGCTAGGGCTCATTTTGTTGGGATTTCAGCCCTTATTTAGTAGGGTGGATTCATGGGATTCCCAGGGCTGAAATCTCTGAACCGAATATGGACAAAAACATGCTCAAAATCTATAGTGAGTACCCACTTGGTTAATATTGAATAATCCCTTCATGTTGTTGATTTTTCCCCTTCGTTCCTGCACATGGTACTTAGTATTATGTATTATACATTGTAGAAGGAACATCCATCCAGTGATCACAGTGTAAGAGCAGTGCATAATATCTAAATTACACTTCCCTGTGTCCTATTATTGTGATATGAACAAAAAAATTGTTCTCACATTTTCCCCTCTTTGTAATAATTAGCCATATTAAGTGAGTGATTATAATAATTAATTTGGGTGCGTGCACTAAAAGGGGAAGAAATAAAATCACAGGTAAAAAACATAACAGAAATGCCAAAATAGCTCTATTTCTCAAGGTGCAAAGTAGCATTATTAAGACTGATCCTTAAAAAGCTAATTAGCAAGTGTATCTTTTATTAAGTGTTTGTAATAAATGTTGCTGACTCTTTCTAATTTGCCCCTTGTGTTCCTGGCCTGTCCATTTTCAGGTCCAGTCCTGCCTTCAATCACCTGTCCCATGGTTAAAAGGAAGAGGAGGATTGTGGGACCATTGTTTCACCAATACCATACCATAGATGGACCATACCAGCTTCTGCCCCACTCTCTCTACCTTTGCTGCTGATCTCTCTATATTTGTAACTATAAGATTCATTGTAGTGTGAATTACTTATTCAGTCCATAGTGTAATACCATGAGAATATAGCAAGATCCCATGTTACCATCTAAGGTCTGCTGCATCTCCATGGTATATAATGTGAACCTCAGGGCCGTCTTTAATAGTGATTGGACCCTTGGACCCCCTGGACCCTGCCCCCTCCCCTGCATGCAATCACGCCATCCATCGCATGTCTCTCCCCCCCCCCCCCCCCCCCCCACACACACAAAAACCATAAAAATAAGCACACACACAATTGGACTTTTCTTGCAGTGAGTATTTTTATTGCATTATATAAAATGTGTATATTACGTGTATAATTGCAGTATATGAACTGAATTTGGATAAAAATGTGTATATACAGTGGATATAAAAAGTCTACACACCCTGTTAAAATGTCAGGTTTCTGTGCTGTAAATAAATGAGACAAAGATAAATAATTTCAGAACTTTTTCCACCTTTAATGTGACCTATAAACTGTACAACTCAATTGAAAAACAAACTGAAATCTTTTAGATAAAGGGAAGAAAAAATATAAAAATAAAATAATGTGGTTGCATAAGTGTGCACACCCTCTTATAACTGGGGATGTAGCTGTGTTCAGAATTAAGCAATCACATTCCAAATCATGTTAAATAGGAGTCAGCATACACCTGCCATCATTTAAAGTGCCTCGGATTAACCCCAAATAAAGTTCAGCTGCTCTAGTTGGTCTTTCCTGAAATGTTCTTAGTCGCATCCCACAGCAAAAGCCATGGTCCACAGAGAGCTTCCAAAGCATCAGAGGGATCTCATTGTTCAAAGGTATCAGTCAGGAGAAGGGTACAAAAGAATTTCCAAGGCATTAGAGACCATGGAACAAAGTGAAGACAGTCATCATCAAGTGAAGAAAATATGGCACAACAATGACATTACCAAGAACTGGAGCTCCCTCCAAAATTGATGAAAAGACGAGAAGAAAACTGGTCTGGGAGGCTACCAAGAGGCCTACAGCAACATTAACCCCTTAACGCATGTGGACGTATATATACGTCCTGAAAAGCATGGTCCTTAAGGACCATGAGGACGTATATATACGTCCTCCGTTTTCATGTAGTGTTGTGCTCATTAGCGCAACACTACATGCCTGCAGCTACACTCAGAGGCTGCTTCGGATCCGAAGCAGCCTCTGAGAGGGCTTTCAGCCCCCCCTCGACCCCCCCGCGCGCATAAGATCACAGCGAATGTGATCGTATGCGCGCAAACACACATAGGCAGTGAAAGCTGATGTCTATGTGTGTGATGTCTATCGAGGCATCATGCAACACATTCTGTGCCCCCCTGGGCACCGCGATCACCCGGTGATCGCGGGTGTGTGCTGTTTCGGAGGAGCATGCTCCTCCGATACAGCGTGCCCAGAGGAGAGCGACGGAAGACAGAAAAAAAAAATCTCTTCCGTCGCTCTGAAACCGCTACTTGACTGCCCCTACTGGCAGTTAGGCGGTATTACAGTTAAAAATAGAAAATTAATTAAATAAATAAATTAAATAAATAAATAAATGGAAAAAGCTAACCCTTGATCTACTGAACCTAGATCTAGGGTTAGGGTCCAAAAACCGTTTGTCCATTAAATATGCCACATTCAATGTACCCATCAATATGCCAGTATTATTTTGCCATTAATATACCAGTATTATTTTGCCATTAAAATGCCACATACATTTTTCCCATTAATATGTCAGTATTCTTGTGCCATTCAGATACCAGTAATATTGTACAATTAAAATGCCCCAGCCAATTTGCCCATTAAGATACCAGTAGTATTGTAACATTAAGATGCCATAATTGTTGTGTCATTAAGATGCCAGTAATATTGTGCCATTGAGATGCCAGTAATATTGTGCCACTCAGATGCCTGTAATATTGTGC
Source organism: Pelodytes ibericus (assembly GCA_036172795.1). Taxonomy (NCBI): domain Eukaryota; kingdom Metazoa; phylum Chordata; class Amphibia; order Anura; family Pelodytidae; genus Pelodytes; species Pelodytes ibericus. The sequence goes on from CM069857.1 coordinate 238,761,705, forward strand.
CATTCAGATGCTAGTAATATTGTGCCACTTAGCTGCCAGTAATATTGTGCCATTAAGATTCCAGTAATATTGTGCCAGTCAGATGCCAGTAAAATTGTGCCATTCAGATGCCTGTAATATTGTGCCATTAAGATGCCAGTATTATTGTGCCAGTCAGATGCCAGTAATATTGTGCCATTCAGATGCCTGTAATATTCTGCCATTAAGATGGCAGTAATATTGTACTAGTCAGTTGCCAGTAATATTGTGCCACTCAGATGCCTGTAATATTGTGCCATTCAGATGCTAGTAATATTGTGCCACTTAGCTGGCAGTAATATTGTGCATTTAAGATTCCAGTAATATTGTGCCAGTCAGATGCCAGTAAAATTGTGCCGTTCAGATACCTGTAATATTGTGCCATTAAGATGCCAGTAATATTGTGCCAGTCAGATGCCAGTAATATTCTGCCATTCAGATGCCTGTAATATTCTGCCATTAAGATGGCAGGAATATTGTGCCAGTCAGTTGCCAGTAATATTGTGCCATTCAGATTCCAGTAATATTGTGCCAGTCAGATGCCAGTAATATTGTGCCATTAAGATGCCAGTATTATTGTGCCAGTCAGATGCCAGTAATATTGTGCCAGTCAGATGCCAGTAATATTGTGCCATTCAGATGCCTGTAATATTCTGCCATTAAGATGGCAGTCATATTGTACCAGTCAGTTGCCAGTTATATTGTGTCATTCAGATGCCTGTAATATTGTGCCATTCAAATACCAGTAATTTTGTGCCATTCAAATACCAGTAATATTGTGCCATTACCATGCTCGTTATATTCTTCCCTCCTACCCCCTTTCCCTAGTACTTACCGCCTGGCTTCTGCTCCGTCTCCTCGGCCGGATGTCTCCTCCGTGCTGTCTTCCCTCCTGCATGTCTCATCCGGTGTCATTTTTTTTTTTTCCGGCCGGAAATGAACGGTCACCAGCGCAATGCGCTGTGAACAGGACAAGCAGGAGCTGGGGGCCCACGGGTCAGCTGCCTTGGGCCCCCCAGGAGTAACTGGGCTCAGGGCTGCTGCCCCATTTGCCCCGCGTTAAAGACAGCCCTGGGGGTCCACCTCAAGATTTTGAAAAGGCTGGCAATATTTTAATGTTTTTTTTGTGGTCAGAAAATGTAATATTACTTTACTGAGAGGGTGGTGGATGAGAGGTTAATATATGAAGGAGTTTAAGCATGCATGGGATAAGCATAAAGCTATCCTTGATATAAGATAAGACCAGGGACCAATGAAAATATTACTTTACCGAGAGATTAGTGGATGCATGGAATAGTCTTCCAGTAGAAGTGGTAGAGGTTAATACGGTGAAGGTGTTTAAGCATGCATGGTATAGGCATAAAGCTACCATAGATATAAGATAAGGCCAGGCACAAAGCAGAACAGTTAGGAGGCATGTAAGTGGCGTTTCTGGGGGTGGAGTTGCATGGTGGGGTCAGGGGGCCCCAGGGCAATTTTTGCACCGGGGCCCGGTGGTTTCTAGTTACAGCTCTGATGTGTTTAAAACAAATTTAATGGAAAATCTACAGCGTTTTCTATCTTGCTCCTAGTTCAAATATCATAAAACAACTTACATGTTACATATTTAAATAGAAATGTTTTAATAAAAGAATACAATTAAAGATTCTTATTGCGCCCTCTTTGCTCAAAATAGTTCTCTCAGGGGGCAGACATGTTGTTTAGAATGTTGGGTCAGATATTCACTCACCTTGGTTCAGATGAAGGATGATCTGACCCAAGATTCTAAACAACATGTCTTCCTCCTGGTAGAGCTATTTGGAGCAAAGAGGGCTCAATAAGGTTCTTTATTTGGATTCTTTCATTAAAGCAAATCTATTTGAAATGCCTACACTGCAAGTGATCTTTCAGTTAAACAAAACTTTATTTTTCACTACAGTTGTCATTTAATGTAATTATGTCTGTATAGAATGATACAAGACATCTGCTTAGTTTCTCTAAACATTGCTGTCAGAGGCAGCTCTCTAATCAGGCAAGTTAGGAAGGGGATGGGACACTTCATTGCGGCTGCATCCGCGCAGCCACTTCAACGTCGTCACTTCACCACACGACAGCTCGTCGCGGGAGAATTTATCACTAAATGTAAGTTTATTTTAGTATTGGGGTTAAGGGTGGTTAGAATAAGGGTTTAGGAGGTTAGAATTAGGGTTGAGGGGGTTAGAATTCATTTTAGGGTTCGGGGGTAATTTTAGTATTAGGGTTTAGGGGGTTAATTTTAGTATTAGGGTTCGGGGGTTAGTATTATGGTTTAGGGGGTTAGTATTAGGGTTCGGGGGTTAGTATTAGGGTTTAGGGGGTTAGTATTAGGGTTCGGGGGTTAGTATTCGGGTTTAGGGGGTTAAGTTTAGTATTAGGGTTTGGGGGTTAGTATTAGGGTTTAGGGGGTTAGTATTAGGGTTCAGGGGTTAGTATTAGGGGTCGTGGTTAGTATTAGGGTTCGGGGGTTAATTTTAGTATTGGGGTTTTGTGGTTAATTTTAGTAGTGGATATGGGGGGTATTTTGGGGGGAATCATTTATTAGGGGGAGTTATTTTCTTTTTACTTGTACATTTGTAAGAGCGACAGTTCAGCGCTGAAGAGCGTCTGTGATCAAACGGCCGCGTTATTCTTCATTGTTGACAGTTCAGCGTTCTAACTACCGGGCTGAACTGTCGAAGAAGAGTCCTAGACCCAGTTAGGAAGCCGCCTAAGGCCTCGGACCTGAGGGGCCCTGCGGTTGCCTAACTCCCCTGATCGCTGGCCCTTTAAATGCAGCTAGTGATCACATGATCTCTCATACTCTCCCTCTCTCCATGCACGCTATCAGATCCGGCGCTCAGGAAGTGACATCACAGCCTTTCCTGCATGCGGAATCTGTACATGGAAGAAGAGAGAAACTCCAAGCTCAGGTAAGCTGGGGAAAATGGCAAGTCTGAGGGACATATTGGCAAATCTGGGCATCATATTGGAAAGTCTGAATCAGAATGGCAGGTCTGGGGATCAGAATGGCAGGTCTAGGGATCAGAATGGCAGGTCTGGGGATTAGAACGGCATGTCTAGGGATCAGAATGGCAAGTATGAGTGGGCATATGTATGTTCCCTTATGATCTCCTCCTATTTATTAGATATTATTTACCACATTCTTTAACAGTCATGTATTTTTCCAAACACCCTTCCTATGCAATATGTCACATTCTTGACCTTGTTTTCATTCCTCATCTATTACATGATAAACCCCAAGAAAATTTACCCAGAGCCTCTTATGCTTTAAACGCAGGGCATTCCACGATGGCATGGACAACTTTTGGGGAAATATATACCTTTGTTTAAATGAAGAATTGCGTCAAAATGATGTTTTAAATAGGAACGCTTTAATGAAAGGAAACAGATAAAGTACTTTATTGAGCCCTCTTTGCTTCCTTAGGAGGCGGACATGTTGATCTGAATCTTCGGTCATGTCTTTCCTCATCTTTGGTTTGAACAAAGGAAGAGAGAGTTTTATATTTTTTCCCTTAAGCCAAATAAGTGATAATTAAAATAAAATCCTTCCTGACCAAGAAAAAACAGCATTTGGTAATACAACCGGGCATTTCAGCTATCAGCCATGGTCCCAATGATGCAAGTGTAAAATGAATACACCACGCAAGAGAAAAGACAACAACAACGATTGGAAATTTTAAACTTATTTTTATTGTGTACCTAAGCCAAATGATCCAGAGGAAGGCGAAAAACTTGAGGGACAAGTAAAAAATTCCTTCCTGACCCTGAAAAACAGCGATCGGTGTACAACCCTAGATCGGGGCTAATGACTATGTGTGATAATGCAAGTGTAAATAAACACACCACACAAGAAAAGGTTTTAAAGTTTTCTTTAATTTCATTTTTAAAGTCAAATGATCCAGAGGAAGGAAAAAAAAACTTGTATAACAAGTAAAAAAAAAACTTCCTGACCCTGAAAACACAGTGATTGACTGTACAGCCCTGGATCGGGGCTATTGACTTTAAAAAGGATTCTGGGACATAGAAACATAGAATGTGTCGGCAGATAAGAACCATTCGGTCCATCTAGTCTGCCCAATTTTTTGAGTACTTTTATTAGTCCCCCTTTCCCGGTCTTATAGCTAGGATAGCCTTGTGTCTATCCCACGCATGCTTAAAATCCTTGACTGTGTTTACCTCTACCACTTCTGCTGGAAGGCTATTCCATACATCCACTACCCTCTCAGTAAAGTAATACTCCCTGATATTACTTTTAAATCGTTGCCCCTCTAATTTAAGACTATGTCCTCTAGTTGTGGTAGTTTTTCTTCTTTTAAATATACTCTCTTCCTTTACTGTGTTGATTCCCTTTATGTATTTAAATGTTTCTATCATATCCCCCCTGTTACGTCTTTCCTCCAAACTATACATGTTAAGATGCTTTAACATTTCCTGGTAAGTTTTATCCTTCAACCCATGAACCAGTTTACTAGCCCTTCTCTGAACTCTCTCCAAAGTATCAATATCCTTCTGGAGATACGGTCTCCAGTACTGCGTACAATACTCCAAGTGAGGTCTCACCAGTGCTCTGTACAATGGCATGAGCACTTCCCTCTTCCTACTGCTAATACCTCTCCCTATGCAACCAAGCATTCTGCTAGCATTTCCTGCTGCTCTATTGCATTGCCTACCTACCTTTAAGTCCTCTGAAATTATTACTCCTAAATCCCTTTCCTCAGATGTTGAGGTTAGGACTGTACCAAATAGTCTATATTCTGCTTTTGGGTTTTTACGCCCAAGGTGCATAATCTTGCACTTGTCCACATTAAATGTCAGTTGCCACTGCTCTGACCATTTTTCTATTTTAGCTAAATCATTTGCCATTTGGCTTATCCCTCCATGAATATCAACCCTGCTGCAAATCTTTGTATCATCAGCAAATAGACATACTTTGCCAACAAGACCTTCTGCAATATCGCTAATAAAAATATTAAAGAGAATGGGTCCAAGTACAGATCCCTGAGGTACCCCACTAGTAACAAGACCTTGCATCGAATATACCCCATTGACTTCAACCCTCTGTTGCCTGTCACTCAGCCATTGTCTGATCCATTCAACAATATTGAAATCCAAACTCAAAGATTTCAGTTTATTGATAAGCCTTCTATGTGCGACAGTGTCAAAAGCCTTACTGAAGTCTAGGTAAGCAATGTCTACTGCACCACCCTGATATATTATTTTAGTCACCCAATCAAAAAAATCAAGAAGATTAGTTTGGCATGATCCCCCTGAAGTAAACCCATGCTGTCTCTGATCTTGAAATCCAAGCGACTTTAGATGTTCAACAATCCTATTCTTTAACAAGGTTTCCATTATTTTCCCTACTACTGAAGTAAGACTTACTGGTCTATAGTTGCCCGCCTCCTCCCTACTACCTTTCTTGTGAATGGGCACAACATTAGCTAATTTCCAATCTTCTGAAATTACTCCCGTTAACAATGATTGGTTAAATAAATCTGTTAACGGTTTTGCTAGTACACCACTAAGTTCTTTTAATAACTTTGGATGTATCCCATCAGGTCCCATTGACTTATTTGTCTTTACTTTAGACAGCTGAAGTAAAACCTCTTCTTCTGTAAACTTACATGCATCAAAAGACTCATTAGTCTTTTTCCCTAAATGAGGTCCCTTACCCTCATTTTCATTTGTAAAAACTGAACAAAAATATTAATTAAGGCAGTCTTCTAAGCCTTTATCCTCTTCTACATAGCATTCTTCTTTTGTTTTTAATCTAACTAATCCTTGTTTTACTTTCCTTTTCTCATTTATGTATCTAAAAAATGTTTTATCCCCTCTTTTCACTGACTGGGCTATAGTCTCTTCTGTGTGTGCTTTGGAAGCTCTTATAGCTTGTTTTGCCTCTTTCTGCCTACTCTTATAGATCTGGCAACTGAGAATGTAGATTTAGTGGCTGTTACTGAGACATGGTATAATGAAAAACATGACTGGGACATATCAATACCAGGGTACTCTTTATATAGAAAAGACAGAGAAGGTAAAAAAGGGGGAGGGGTGGCCCTGTATGAGTCAGTTTGGGTTACATTAGAATTTGGTAATCATATGGTAACTCGGGTAGGTGTGATTTATAGGCCCCCTGGACAAAGAGAGGAGTTAGATAATCTACTAGTTGAGGAAATAGCTAAAATGACAATGAAGGGAGAAGTGATCATCATGGGTGACTTTAATCTTCCTGATGTGAACTGGAAATACAAAACAGCTACTTGCGCCAGGAGTACGCATATCCTAAACTCCCTACTGGGATTATCTCTAAAACAAGTAGTGGAGGAGCCAACTCGAAAGCAGACCATACTAGACTTAGTGTTCACAAATGGAGATTTGTTATCAGATATTACTGTAGGTGAAAGTTTAGGATCTAGTGATCACCAGACAGTGTGGTTTTATATAAGAACAGTGACGCAGTCACACCACACACAAAAAAAAAGGTTTTAGATTTTAGAAAAACAGACTTTTCTAAAATTATATTAGGTGTGAAGGAGTCATTATCAGACTGGAGCAATTTAAATGGAGTCCAGGAGAAATGGGATTGTCTAAAAGTTACACTACTGAAGGCAACAGAAAATTGCATAAGGCTTGTCAGTAAGAGCAAAATATTTAAGAAACCACTGTGGTACTCTGCAGAGGTGGCTAAAATAGTAAAAAATAAAAAGCTAGCATTTAGTAATTATAAAAATACTCAGAGTGAGGAAGATAGAAAAATCTTTAAGAGTAGGCAGAAAGAGGCAAAGCAAGCTATAAGAGCTTCCAAAGCACACACAGAAGAGACTATAGCCCAGTCAGTGAAAAAGGGGGATAAAACATTTTTTAGATACATAAATGAGAAAAGGAAAGTAAAACAAGGATTAGTTAGATTAAAAACAAAAGAAGGATGCTATGTAGAAGAGGATAAAGGCTTAGCAGACTGCCTTAATGAATATTTTTGTTCAGTTTTTACAAATAAAAATGAGGGTAAGGGACCTCATTTAGGGAAAAAGACTAATGAGTCTTTTGATGCATGTAAGTTTACAGAGGAAGAGGTTTTACTTCAGCTGTCTAAAGTAAAGACAAATAAGTCGATGGGACCTGATGGGATACATGCAAAGTTATTAAAAGAACTTAGTGGTGTACTAGCAAAACCGTTAACAGATTTATTTAACCAATCATTGTTAACGGGAGTAGCTCCAGAATATTGGAAATTAGCTAATGTTGTGCCCATTCACAAGAAAGGTAGTAGGGAGGAGGCGGGCAACTATAGACCAGTAAGTCTTACTTCAGTAGTGGGGAAAATAATGGAAACCTTGTTAAAGAATAGAATTGTTGAACATCTAAAGTCGTTTGGATTTCAAGATCAGAGACAGCATGGGTTTACTTCAGGGAGATCATGCCAAACTAATCTTATTGATTTTTTTGATTGGGTAACTAAAATAATAGATCAGGGTGGTGCAGTAGACATTGCTTACCTAGATTTCAGTAAGGCTTTTGACACTGTCGCACATAGAAGGCTTATCAATAAACTGAAATCTTTGAGTTTGGATTTCAATATTGTTGAATGGATTAGACAATGGCTGAGTGACAGGCAACAGAGGGTTGTAGTCAATGGGGTATATTCGATGCAAGGTCTTGTTACTAGTGGGGTACCTCAGGGATCTGTTCTTGGACCCATTCTCTTTAATATTTTTATTAGCGATATTGCAGAAGGTCTTGTTGGCAAAGTATGTCTTTTTGCTGATGATACAAAGATTTGCAGCAGGGTTGATACTCATGGAGGGATAAGCTAAATGGCAAATGATTTAGCTAAACTAGAAAAATGGTCAGAGCAGTGGCAACTGACATTTAATGTGGACAAGTGCAAGATTATGCACCTTGGGCGTAAAAACCCAAAAGCAGAATATAGACTATTTGGTACAGTCCTAACCTCAACATCTGAGGAAAGGGATTTAGGAGTAATAATTTCAGAGGACTTGAAGGTAGGTAGGCAATGCAATAGAGCAGCAGGAAATGCTAGCAGAATGCTTGGTTGCATAGGGAGAGGTATTAGCAGTAGGAAGAGGGAAGTGCTCATGCCATTGTACAGAGCACTGGTGAGACCTCACTTGGAGTATTGTACGCAGTACTGGAGACCGTATCTCCAGAAGGATATTGATACTTTGGAGAAAGTTCAGAGAAGGGCTACTAAACTGGTTCATGGGTTGAAGGATAAAACTTACCAGGAAAGATTAAAGCATCTTAACATGTATAGCTTGGAGGAGACGTAATGGGAGGATATGATAGAAACATTTAAATACATAAAGGGAATCAACACAGTAAAGGAAGAGAGTATATTTAAAAGAAGAAAAACTACCACAACTAGAGGACATAGACTTAAATTAGAGGGGCAGCGATTTAAAAGTAATATCAGGAAGTATTACTTTACTGAGAGGGTAGTGGATGTATGGAATAGCCTGCCAGCAGAAGTGGTAGAGGTAAACACAGTCAAGGATTTTAAGCATGCGTGGGATAGACACAAGGCTATCCTAGCTATAAGACCGGGAACTGGGGACTAATAAAAGTACTCAAAAAAAATAAATAAAATTGGGCAGACTAGATGGACCGAATGGTTCTTATCTGCCGACACATTATATGTTTCTATGTTTCTATCTTCCTCACTCTGTGTATTTTTATAATTACTAAATGCTAGCTTTTTATTTTTTACTATTTTGGCCACCTCTGCAGAGTACCACAGTGGTTTCTTCAATTTTTTGCTCTTACGGACAAGCCTTATGCAATTTTCTGTTGCCTTCAGTAGTGCAACTTTTAGATAATCCCATTTCTCCTGGACCTGGATAAGTTTGTTTTTCTAAAATCTATAACTTTTGTTTTTGTGTGGTGTGACTGTGTCACTGTTCTTATATTAAACCACACTGTCTGGTGATCACTAGATCCTAAACTTTCACCTACAGTAATATCTGATAACAAATCTCCATTTGTGAACACTAAATCTAGTATGGCCTGCTTTCGAGTTGGCTCCTGCACTACTTGCTTTAGAGATAATCCCAGTAGGGAGTTTAGGATATGCGTACTCCTGGCGCAAGTAGCTATTTTGTATTTCCAGTTCACATCAGGAAGATTAAAGTCACCCATGATGATTACTTCCCCCTTCATTGTCATTTTAGCTATTTCCTCAACTAGTAGATTATCTAACTCCTCTATTTGTCCAGGGGGGCTATAAATCACACCTATCCGAGTAACCATATGATTACCAAATTCTAATCTAACCAAAACTGACTCTATGTTCGCCTCACTAACTTGTATTACGTTACATTTTAAGATATCCCTCACATACAGGGCCACCCCTCCCCCTTTTTTACCTTCTCTGTCTTTTCTATATAAAGAGTACCCTGGTATTGAAATGTCCCAGTCATGTTTTTCATTATACCATGTCTCAGTAACAGCCACTAAATCTACATTCTCAGTTGCCAATATTGCCACAAGTTCATGGATCTTATTCCCTAAACTGTGAGCATTTGTAGACATGACCCTAAGCTTATCATTTTTCAGCACACTGACTACAGGCACCTTCTGTCCCTGTTTTGGGGGGCAATTGGATTGATGTTTTATCGCCATTTTGCCCCCCTCTTTTAGTTTAAGAACCTCCTAGTAAAACCTCTGAACTGCTCACTGAGAACATTCGTTCCCTTTTGAGAAAGATGCAAACCATCTTTTTGTACAGTTCCTTTCTATCCCATAGTGAACTTCCATGAGAAACAAAGCCAAATCCTTGCTCCCGACACCATTCCCCAAGCCACAAGTTAAAGTCTCTAATACGCATCCGTCTATCATTCTGAATGTTATGCACAGGAATAACTTCAGGAAATGACAGTGTGGACACAACCTGCCGTATATCATTGGCAAGAACATGACGTCCATGACAGGCTCATGCAATTGTATAGTATAGAACGCAATAAAAAATGTAACTTACTATACTATACAATGACATGGATCCTGTGATGATTGTTGCAGCCTTCCATCTTATTCCTCACCACGAGATTATCCTTCCATCCTGTTCCTCAGCCACGAGATTATCCTTCCATCTTGTTCTTGTTCTTGTTCCTCAGCCAGGAGATTATCCTTCCATCTTGTTCCTCAGCCAGGAGATTATCCTTCCATCTTGTTCCTCAGCCATGAGATTATCCTTCCATCTTGTTTCTCAGCCACGAGATTATACTTCAGTCTTCTTCCTAAGCCACGCGATTATCCTTTCGTCTTGTTCCTCAGCAACGAGATTATCCTGATGATGAGTCCTTGAAGCCCTGGCACACTTTGGGAAAATAATAAAACCATCAGTTTCCAAGGTTCAGATACCTTTTATATATGAGCCTTGCAAACGAATGGCTTCACCGCCACATTAAGACTCTGTAGCACAAGCTTCTCATATATATACACTGTAGCCATTATGATGCAGTGGCCATTATGACGCCCATTCACCATCAATGCCCATATAAGGAAATGGACAGGTCAGGGTGTGGCAGGGCATGGTTAACATTAAATATTTTCATTCACAGCTTCATGTTGCAAAACCATTCTAAATTGATGAGTTTTCACCTAGATTTAAATACATTAACGTCACATTAATATTAGTAATTACATTAAATTAATTTTACTTTAGGTACATGTTTGAACCAATGCTTACTTAAATCATGCAGTAATTATTTGTTTCCTTTATAATTCAATGCCATATCTTATGTGTTTCAGTGGCGTACTTACCGTTAGTGCAGGGGTCGCAGCTGCGACCAGGCCCGTCACTCCAGGGGCACAGCTGCCCTGCGACCCCTGCAAAAAAAAAAAGTGTGGGCAAACAGGGCAGCTGCCCAGGGCCCATTCATTCCTGGAGGCCCAAAGCAGCTTCCCTGTGGGCCCCCATTGCTGCCCGTGTGACTGTCTCACATGGAGACAGTCACTATCGGACAGCTGCCGGGAGACCCACATCCCGGCTTTTCCTCACAGCCACCATAAGTGACGCCGGTGGTTGTATTTCTTGCACACACAGTGCATGCAGGAAACATTTCGGAGCAGACGTCTGGCGAGCAGCATACAGGTAGAGGGGGGGCTGCAGATAACGGGCAAAATAACTGGCAAATAGGCAAATTAATACTGGCAAATGGGAAAAATAATACTGCAAATGGACAAGATATGAGTGGCAAATGGGCAAAATATGAGTGGCATATGGGCAAAATAACACTGGCAAATGGGCAAAATATGAGTGGTAAATGGGCAAAATATGAGTAATAAATGAGCAAAATATGACTGGCAAATGAAGTGTAAAATATGTCCAGCAAATGATGGGCAAAATAATACTGGCTGTGGCATATTATGGGCAGGTTAATAGTGGAATATTAATTGGGAAAATGGCTGTGGTAATATATAAAATAATATAAGTAATATAGTAAAATTGCAAACAAAAAAAATATGAAAAAAACAAAATGAGGGTCATAAACGTGGAAGGAAACTGATCACAGTAAAGAAAATCTGTGATCACCAAGGGAAGGGTTAACTTTTTTTAAATAGGAAATTCTTTTTTTTCCCTTTCACTGTCATTTTGCTGTCATTCTCTCTCTGTACTTCACAATCAGTATGTGAGTTAATTGGAGGCAAAGTCAGTGTATATACGCATATAACATAAAACATAGATTGTATTACTAAGTATTTTGCTAATTATGTATATGAAATTTAAACTTTTTAAAAAAAATATATTACACGTTAAAAAGTTTATAAATTTCACATCCATAATTATACATTATTCAAAATTGACAAATACAGACAGACATACAGTATATTCGATTTTTTTAATTCAAACTGAAAGCAATTCCCCAACCCTATACTAGTAGTTTGTCTGAGCTGTGGAATTCATCCATGCGTCCATTCATTCAATACGGCTTTTAGACTATTGTATGTAATGCTAATAGCATTGCAATTCAACAACTAAGGTCAAAACTGAGTTGAATTTAAGTGAAATGTTGTTGAAATAGAGTCAATTGGGTCTATTGAATTTTTGTGAAATAGACTCACTTTATTCAAAATTAAGCCAAATTGCTTAATATTTGCAATTTAGCAAATTGCTAAATATTTATTTAGGATCAGTTTTCTTCTGCATAGTATAATGTTATGCAGAATAAAAACTAATCCAGTATGAATACTGAATGTCTGCTTACTCTGTTCTGTGGAATTCGACAGTTAGGTCAATTCGAATTCGACTCTATTTCACCTCTGTTTCGGTTTATGTAATGCTAATAGCATTAGATTTAGTTTTTCATTTTCATTATTTGTTATTCAGATGAATGGACTAAAATGCTATTTTCGTCCGAAAATGCATTCATCCGAAAACGAATGCACATGTCTAGGATTTAGCGCTGGTTTTGTAGTTCATATTACATGTACTCTCCTGATTAACACAGGAAGGCTACTGAAGACTAAACTTTTTTTTGTGTGTGCTCACTATTTTGTAGTTATACTGGTAAGAAGGATAGCTTGAAAGACAGGTTCAAGTTTCATCATGTCATATTCAGGAATCTTACTTGACTTGTATTAAGACAAGATTAAGATGGGTATATATTGTACGAAATTTACAGACAAAGTGGTTCATTATGTATCAACGTGTCGTTTACATTCTTACACTTTTCTTTTCATGAAAATGTTCTAATATTTCAAATCTAGAAAACATGTGAAGCAAAGTAACTCTTTTCTGAGGGGAAATTATTTCCTGGACATTGATGGACAAAAGAGTAAGCATTACACTTAAGGATTCAATGAAACTCTCTTCCAGAAACACCCCTCTAAGATAGGCCTGACAAACACACACATGAAAGGATTTAAAAAGCGGAATCCCCAAGCACTCATTGCTTGGTGATTCTCGTGTTTCGCGTATACCTAGCGTTTTTGGATTTTCTTCTTCTGTTACTGACCTTGGATTTCCCTGACCATTCTACTGTCTGCCTGTGCCCCTGGATCTGGACTATTCCCATCGTTTGCTGATTCTCTGGTATCTGACCCTGGCTTGTCTAAACGTTTTTCTGTGTATCTGGTATTCCTGACCCTGGCTTGTCTAAACGTATTGCTGTGTATCTGGTATTCCTGACTCTGGCTTTTCTAATCATGCTGCTGTATATCTGGTATTCCTGACCCTGGCTTCTATACCATTGCAATCCCGGATTACTGCTAAGTGTGTACCTTTGGAGTGTTCCTGTATTAACCCTCGCAATCCCGGATTACTGCTAGTGTGTACCTGTGGATTACAAACTGTGGTGTGTTCCTGTATTAACCCTCGCAATCCCGGATTACTGCAAGTGTGTACCTGTGGATTACAAACTGTGGTATGTTCCTGTATTTACCTTTGCAAACCTGGATTCCTGCTGTCTGTGTTTCCATACTACAATCTACTACGGGCGCAAGGTTGGTTATTACTCCTTTTATATTTTAACTGTTTGTTCTGCATATTGGCTTCTATCCTGTTCATCACCACCTCACACACACTTTTGTCAATTGCATTGCACCAGACCTCGTTCATCCCTGTTGCTTACTCAAGAGACACCTAAGCTGATCCAAGAGATCCCAGAACCCTATTGTCCCTACCAGGATGTTTTTTTTTTACAAACAACAGGCAGAGATCCCACCACCAAGATACCCTTATGACTGTCCCATTGACCTTTTACCTAGAGCCCCTATTCCTTATGGACGTATATACCCTTTGTCGGAACCAGAGATGCAACACCTCAAGACCTATATTGATGAAAATTTAAAGAAAGGCTTTATACGTCCTTCCACTTCGCCAGCTGGTGCTGGAATATTCTTCGTCAGCAAGAAAGACGGCGGCCTACGCCCATGCGTAGATTACCGTGACTTGAATAAAATAACGGTCAAGAATCGCTATCCTCTTCCGTTGATACCTCAATTGCTCGATCGTGTAAAAAATGCTACTATTTTCAGTGGGGCCTACAGTTTGGTACGCATCAGGGAGAATGATGTGTGGAAGACTGCTTTCCACAGTCGATACGGACATTTTGAGTATTTGGTATTGCCCTTTGGGCTCTGTAACGCACCAGCAACATTCCAACACTTTTTGAATGATGTTTTTCGTGACTATTTTGATCTGTTTTTGGTAATCTATTTAGACGACATCTTAGTATTCTTCTCTTCATTGTCAGAACATCGTACCCATGTTAAACAAGTACTGGAACGACTTCGCAACAACCATCTGGACGCTAAATTAGAGAAATGTCTGTTTGAAAAAACTACTACTGAGTTCCTAGGTTTCATCCTACAACCCGGCAAGATTGTAATGGATCCCAAGAAGATCTCTGCAGTCCTAGAGTGGCCCATTCCATCTGATAAGAAAGCTGTACAGCGCTTCATTGGCTTTGCCAATTATTACCGAAAGTTCATCAGAAACTTCTCTCAAGTCATCACACCAATCACCGAGCTTACTCGTCAGGCACAACCTTTCCAATGGACTTCAGAGGCTCAAGCAGCTTTTGAATTACTTAAACAAAGATTCATCACAACTCCCATTTTAATTCAACCAGATGCCTCTCTTCCTTTCCATGTGGAGGTCGATGCCTCTGATCTTGCTGTTGGTGCCATCCTCTCGCAAAGGCAAAGAATTCCTTAGCCCTGTTGGGAGAATACTAAGGCCTTGGGCCACAAAACCCCTTACATAATTTTCCCGCCAAAATAAAGTGCGGGGGCCATCTTATTTCACCCACTAAAAAGTACCCGCCATTAGCTCTGCTCCTTATCACCTGTATATTTAAATTTATCTGGAATAGTGACTGTTTTCATATATTTGGGCTGGGCTTGCCCCCCCCCCCTCCAGAATTCTCTTACTCCATTGGTGGAGGATAACTGCTGGCCACAATGCTGGAGGATATCACAGGGACACATTCCTGCAAGCTCCCTGCAACGCAATGCCTGTAAGGTACCTTTCACAACCTGCAATTAATTGATCATCTGTATTTTCCAGGACAAGGTATTCTGTGGGTAATAACCCGCCTCTAAGGTGTATGTATGGACTCGCTTCCCACACCTCAATATAGCTCCCAAGGTCAAAGCCTGATAGCCTCCCTGCTATAAATGCTGCATTCCATCAGGCATACAGAACTATGTTTCATATCAACAGAGTGCAAGATCTGGCACTCTTGCACCTATGTACCCTGCTTGACCTAGGGGTACTGTCCATAAGGTGTGAGCCGCCCCCAAATCCAGTTGGTATATTCTCTCTTTGTCAGCTATCTACACCCAGCGGGGAAGTACTGGGGGTGCACACCTACTCCACCACCTTGTAATCAATTGTATATTTCCCTAATTATTATCCTTTCGTTTTAATTGACATTTCATTACTGTGTCATCAAAAAATTTAGTGGGCTACTTCAGGTAATCCACAGCTCTTGTATTGTTTCTGATCTGATATGCCACATACTACTCTCTATGTTTTAAACAACTGTCGACGTATTGTCGCAGGATTTTTAGTGACCAACATGGAAAAGTTTGTTAGCAAGGCTACCAGATCTAAAGCGCCCAAACAAGATAAAAAAAAATCAAACTTGACACTAAACCCACAGGATCTAATAATAGACAAACTTTGAGGGAACTCCTGTCGGATTCTTCTAATGCTTCCATGGAGGAGTCCATGGACTCTATGGTGGCAGTCTCAATACCCTTAGGTTCACAAGCATCTGAGGTGGCCTCGGAGATCGCTAAAATACTGTGGGCCATGTTTGATGAAAAATACACTTCAAACCTCCTTTTCCATGGCTCTATAACAAATTGCCATGCTTTCTACTCACCTTGCTGAAGTCGAACATAGACAGGGTGAACTGGAGGACTCCAACACCCAACTGCAGGAAACAGTGGAATGCCAAAACATTCAATTACACATTCTTGCAGACAAAGCTGACGACTTAGAGAATCAAAGTCGGAGAAACAACTTGAGATTTGTGGGTATCCCGGAATCGGTCAAACCTTCAACACTTGCTACAAACATGGCTTACTACAGAGCTGCACCTCCCACATACAGATTCACACCCGCTGCTTATTGAAAGGGCCCATAGAATCAGTACAGAACGTAAGGAATCAGGTACCAAACCTTGACAGGTGATTTTAAAACTACTCAATTTTCAAGACAAAGTGGACATCTTAGCGGCATATCGAAAAGCTAAATGACTACTATACCAGGGTGAAAGGGTGCTGCTATTCCAGGATTACTCCATGTTGATCACTACTAAAAGGAGAGAAATTGCTAGTGAACACGCAAATCTGCTTTCAACTCCTCTTTCCAGTACGCCTCCGAATGTCTTTTGAAAAAAAAACCTACACTTTGGAGTCCCCACGGGAACTCCAAAGTGTAGGAACTGTTACTCAAGTTGGAACTCCAGCAATAAATACTGTCTCCACTGGGTGCCAAATCTTCAAGTTTATTTACTTCATTTTGACACAGTTTTCTACTTTTACTTAGCCCTAATTGGTTGCTTGACCCATCTCCTCTTTGCTGGTGTTGGTGGGAAGAGCAACTACATGTTTCAGGGTTGCTCCCTAGGGCCCAGTTGGCCTTTCAACAGTTAACTCAGGTAGTGGTAAATTGTTTGTTTTGTACTTTTGTGGATATCGCCTTATGACATCAAGGCCAGTCTCCCAAGTGCTGGCACATGGGAGGGCCTTATATATGTGATCATCTTTACATTGTTTTGCTGACCCCGATAGATCCTGGATGAGGAGGTGAGAGCCCCCATTGATGGTTTAAACACATTAACTAGCTTCCAGGAACGTGGACGACCTAAATTCACCAATAAAGCATAAGAAAATCCTTAACCATTTAAATATTTTATCTCCACACATGTTGTTCCTCCAGGAAACTCACTGGAAAAAATCTGACCAGCAGATTCTTAAAGGCCCTTGGATACAATCCTGTTATACAGCCTCCCACGCCAGTAAGGCTAGAGGGGTAGCGATACTCTTCAACAAATCATTACCCTCTACGAATCCATAGCTGATGAAGCAGGCAGGTACCTCGTCCTGGATCTATCAATATATGACACCAGGTATTGCCTTGTCAACGTCTATGCACCCAATCAACCAAATAGACCGTTCTTCAACATGCTTCTTGAAATATTGTCCAGCTTTACTTATACCAATTTTATTTTAGGAGGGGATTTTAACTCTGTTGCTGATACTTTACTGGATAGGACAGGGACTTCGACTCAGATAAGACCAGGTGAGATAACACCTCTTAGAAATCTTATGGGTGACTTACACTTGGTAGATCCGTGGAGGATATCACACCCTATTACTAAGCAGTATTCCTATGTCTCAAGAGCTCATTATTTGGCCTCCAGATTAGACTGTATATTGCTCTCTTCTCATCTGTTGTCACAGATCAAAGCCACTAAACTACATAATGTTGCGGTGTCCGTTCATGCTATCGTGGAAACTCAGATTGCGACTCAACAGCCCGTCCCATACACTAGACACTGGCCCTTCCCATCCCACTTAGCTCAGAGAGAGGATTTTAAAAACCACTTAATTACTACTTGGGCCAACTACACAGATGATAACATACAGCATATAGATTACCCCACTTTATTTTGGCAGGTCTCTAAGGCGGTCATTTGTGGCCATATAATATCCTATGCCTCCCGTAGTAAAAAAGAGTGGTTAACCAAATTCCATGCTCTTAACAATTACCTAAATAAGTACATGCACTGATATATCAATGAACCTTCGGGATCTAATAAAGCCCTCTACCACGAAAAAAAATCAATGTTAGACACTTTACTTACGGAACGAGCACAGGCGCAAATTGATTACTCAAAAAAACAATTTTTCAGATGGGGCAACAAGGCCAGCAAGCTTCTAATGACACTGGGGAAATCTACCAAACCAAAACATAACATTCCAGCTGTCATGTCTCACCAATGAACACAGGGATCTCTTAAATGCACCAATTAGAGACCTGGAAATTGATCGGGTAATTACCAACCAACATAACAATAAGACGCCGGGTCCAGATGGACTTACGGCAAATTGTTACAAAATAATGAAACCCCATGCGTTGTCACATCTAACAACTCTGACATCTGACAACATTCACACGTTAACTGAAACTAGGACTATTATAATCCCGAAACCGAATAAGGACACGGTTAACACGGACTCCTACCGGCCCATAACGCTATTGAATGTGGACATCAAAATCATGACTAAGGTGATGGCCAATAGATTACACACCTTCCTCCCACAAATTTTACACAAATCACAGCTGGGATTCCTGAGAGGGAGACAAGCAGTCATGGGCATTAGGGCAGCTATTTCAGCAGTGTTGAGTGCTTCGGATCCCAAAACGAATCTTGATAACATCCTTGTCAGTTTAGATGCCAAAAAAGCCTTTGATCAGGTATCATGGTCTCATCTCTATAGAATCTTCAAATTCCAGTATTTTGGCCTCCCCTTCCTAAACTTCCTTAGAAACCTTTTGTCAGGTCCATGCTCCGGTCCCACGCCGCTTACCTCCAACATTCGCTAAAGGCACTGTTAAGGTCCCCCGCTGTCAGCTGCTTCATGCAGCGCGTACCTGGCAATGGAAATTAGCGCGTGCGCGTCACAACACTCTGTCACTAGTATCACGGGCATCGCTATGGAAACGGGAAGCGTGGCACGTATTACACACATCACGGAGGCGGGGCTACAGCCCTTTAAAACACCAACTCGCAAAACTCAAAATTGCTTGATGATTGACAAGCTTCACTCTTGTTGTGTGACCTCCGTTACTCCGTTTGTGGCTATTGATTCGATTATTTGATCTCCTGTTTCCTGACCCGGCTTTCTCCCGTTTATTCTGCCTTTCTGGATTCCTGACCCGGCTTGCTCCTCGTTTATTCTGTCTCTCTGTACTCCCGACCCTGACTATCCGTTACTGGACTCTCCTGCTCTCTGGACTCCCTGATCTTGGCTTACCTACTCGATTACGCTATTTGCTTGCTCCCTCAATTTGGACTACCTCGGCTGTGCTGTATGTTCCACCAGTATCCTGTTTACATCCATCGGACCACACCTGGCGCTCGTGCCCGATACCACAGGTAGTACCTGTCACCTCTAAGACCCTCAGGATCTGTGGTTTCAGGCAAGGGCGCTTAACTTCTGCTATTGGGGATCCCCTGCTTCTGAACCACGGTACGTCTGATTGGCTACCTTACACCTTTACGAATGCCCGATTACATGCACCACTGCTAATAATTTTGATTCCTATCCAGTAACAATGTACCGAGGTGTTAGGCAAGGTTGTCCTCTGTCCCCATTCCCCTTCAACATGGTCCTAGACCCCATACTTTGTGCACTTCATTTAATGTCAGACTTTCAAGGACTCATGGTTGGCCAGTAAGAAATTAAAGTCAACACCTTCGCGGATGACCTTCTACTTTGTGTCTCCGACCCCAGAAATTCACTCCTTCAGTTTCTCATTCCTCAAACAGATTGAAGGTATAACTGGCTTTAAAATCTAATGATCAGGTTGGAGATCATTATCTTCAGTGTTCTTTAATGTTCAAATCATGGCGATATGCTACTTTCCTAACTTGTACTACCTGAGTAATTTGTTGTTCATTTATGTTGTTGTTGATTGTTTGTTTGTATCAAAACCATTATATGCACCCTGCGTGATCCCAACGTACTCCGTGGGACACTCAAACCATGGATGCCTTCTACTAGGCAGTATAATGTTCCATTGTCAGTGTCTTTCCATTGAACAGGCTCATGGCTGAGGGTGTACCCTGGAGTCTAACATACGATGTGTTCTACTTACAAATATATATTTAATTTGATTAGTGTGTTAGGGCTTGCAAGTCTATGTATGCTATCTGACACCACGGAAATGGACCACCCAGTGACATGATATTTTGCTGGGTATCCTGCGAGACCCCAAGGTTCTCTTGGTGACACACAACTCATTATTGCCTCTTTCTCGGCAGTATCCTGTTTCACTGTTACAGCTTTCTCATGATGCAGGCCCATGGTTGTGGGAAAGCCCAAAAGTGTGAACACATTGTATGTTCCATTTCCCAATGTATGATCGCTTTTGTTTTTCACGTCAGGGCTTGGATGCCCTATCGGACATCTGGCACCTCTGGGTGGGATTACTCAATGTCATGATCATTTGAAAAAACAATAACAATTATTATGAAAACAAAAAACATAAATATTGTAAAAACCTCTCTTTAATGTAACCAAATTGGCTGTGTAAAAGGTAGACTCTGCAACACCATTTAGACTAAAAGAAAACCAGGTATGGCTGGGCTGTACTTGGGTGATTTTCTTTCCAAAAAGGAAACATTACAGTAATTGTTCTTTATATCATCAAGTCATCATCATTGCTCAGCCAAGACTCCTGACTATCTTAAATTTCTGCTTCTAATTGTGCTACGCATGGTGTAACACATATTATCACTATAGATATGAAATTAGTTACTAGTTATTGCGCAGCTTGTTTGCAGGTCAAGTACTGCTTATCATCTATAAGACCTGGACAACTGTGCCTGTCCAAATTCTGTTTTACTCCATCTCTCATCATTCTCTATAAGGTGCTACCTGGGTAACAGTTACTATAATTTAAGCAATGAAATTATTATGATTAGTGTTGAGCGAACCCAAACCGCACTGTTCGGGTTCGTACCGAACATTACGTTTTTTGGACCCGGACCCAAACACGGACATTCCACTGTATGTTCGTGTTGGAGTTCGGGGTTCGGCAGGGCCGGCGCCACCTGTAAGGCGACCTAGGCAGCCACCTAGGGCGCAACTTAGCAGGGGGCGCCGGAACCGTGAACAAAAAAAATCTTCCCCTTACTTACTTCCTCGCTGCTGCTCTGTCTCCCGTTGCAGGTCCGTGGCTGTGAGGGAAGCAGTGTGCGCTCTCCTCCAGCCGATGCGGATTCAATAAAGTTTGTTTAAACTTTTTTTTAAAACAAACTTTATTGACCTGCAGCACCGGATCACAAAGCAGCAGCGAGGAGGTAAGTAAGGGGAAAGGGGGAGGAAGACGGTGGCTAAATCCTGGCACATTGAGAGGCATAATCCTGGCATATTGGGTGGCTAAATCCTGGCATATTGAGAGGCATAATAAAACTGGCATATTGAGGGGCATAATCCTAGCATATTGGGTGGGAAAATCCTGGCATATTGAGTGGCATAATAATCCTGGCATATTGGGTGGCTAAGTCCTGGCATATTGTGTGGGAAAATCCTAGCATATTGAGTGGCATAATAATCCTGGCATATTGGGTGGCTAAGTCCTGGCATATTGAGGGGCATAATCTTGGCATATTGTGGGGCAAAATCCTGTGATATTGAGGGGCATAATCCTGGCATATTGAGTGGCATAATAATCCTGGCATATTGTGTGGGAAAATCCTGGCATATTGAGTGGCATAATAATCCTGGCATATTGGGTGGCTAAATCCTGGCACATTGAGAGGCATAATCCTGGCATATTGAGGGGCATAATCCTACAGCGATTATTCAAATTACAGTGATTATTTTTGTGGGTGCTATACTACATTTTTGTACCCTGCCCTGAGCCCAGTGCCACAGAGAGTGCAGTGCACTTGCAACTGCATGTGTGCCAGGCACATGACTTTAATCCTGTTCTGTTAGCTCAGTGGGCAACATCTAGGCATTTTTAAATACTGCAATTTGTTGGTGTTAAATATTACATTTGCGTCCTGCACTTCATATCTGAGAGTCAAATAGAACAGTCCAATACTGTGCTTACAGCGCACTTTGAAAAATTCTAATTGTTTTGGGTGCTAAATAGTACATTTGCGTCTTGCGGTGCACTTCATATCTGAGAGTCAAATAGGACAGTCCAATACTGTGCTTACAGCGCACTTTGAAAAATTCTAATTGTTTTGGGTGCTAAATAGTACATTTGCATCTTGCGGTGCACTTCATATCTGAGAGTCAAATAGAACAGTCCAATACTGTGCTTACAGCGCACTTTGAAAAATTCTAATTGTTGTGCTAAATAGTACATTTACGGCCTGCACTTCATATCTGAGAGTCAAATAGAACAGTCCAATACTGTGCTTACAGCGCACTTTGAAAAATGATAATTGTTGTGCTAAATAGTACATTTACGTCTTGCGGTGCATTTTTTGCAGTCAAATAAATAAAAAAACATCCTCCTCCTCTTCCTCCAGCGCCGCTTCCACCTACACCGCCACGGTCACCGCCTCCTCAACCTATGGGTCACTTAGTATAAACTGAAAGAGAATACCCTGCACTCCAACCAGGGCCGGCCTTAAGTGTTCCGGGTGCCCTGTGCGGGATTCCCCCATGGCGCCCCCCCATGTATGTATCTCTCTCCCTTCCCATGTCTGTCCCTTTCCTCTTCATTGACCTGTCGGTCTCTTTCTAACTCCCCCATACCTGCTCTCTCTCTCCCTCTGTTGTGTCTCTCTCCTCCCCTTCCTCTGTTCTGTCTCTCGCTCCCCCCCCCCGTTCTGTCTCCCCCCCCCCCGTTCTGTCTCTCTCCACCCCTGTTCTGTCTCTCCCCCCGTTATGTATCTCCCCCCCCCTGTTCTGTCTCTCTCTCTCCCCATTGCCCCTGTTCTGTCTTTCTCTCCCTCCCTCCCCCTGTCTGTCTCTCTCTCCCCCTTCCCCCTGTTCTGTCTCTCTCTCCCCCCTGTTCTGTCTGTCTCTCTCTCTCCCTCTTCCCCCTGTTCTGTCTCTCTCTCCCTCACTCTGTTCTTTCTCTCTACATCCTGTTCGGTATCTCTCTCTCCCCCTTCCCCATGTTCTGTCTCTCTCTCCCCCCCTGTTCTGTCTCTCTCTCCCCCCCTGTTCTGTCTGTCTGTCTCTCTCCCCCTTCCCCCTGTTCTGTCTCTCTCTCTCTCTCTCACTCTGTTCTTTCTCTCTACCCCCCTGTTCTGTATCTCTCTCTCCCCCTTCCCCCTGTTCTGTCTCTCCCTCCCCCCCTGTTCTGTCTCTCTCACCCCCTCCCCCTGTTCTGTCTGTCTCTCTCTCTCCCTCTTCCCCTTGTTCTGTCCTCTCTCTCTCTCCCTCCCTGTTCTTTCTCTCTACCCCCTGTTCTGTATTTCTCTCTCCCCCTTCCAGCTGTTCTGTCTCTCCCCCATGCCCCTGTCTCTCTCCCCCACTCCTCCCCTCCCTTCCTTTACCTTCAAAGGTGGATACAGGGAGGGGGCGGAGCTAACCGGCTGAGTGGTGTAGCTCCGCCCCCTCCCTGTGAAGCAGAGCAACGTCTGCTTCACTGGGAGCCCAGGTCAGCAAGAGAAGGTGCTGCTCGGCTCCCCATGCTTAATACAAGCATGGGGAGCCTAGCAGCACTTTCTCATGCTGCCAGTGGCTCCTCGTGAAGCAGACGCTGCTCTGCTTCACAGGGTGGGGGCGGAGCTACGGGTTAGCTCCACCCCCGCCCCGGATCTAGATGAGCATGCGAGCAGAGGGCTGGTGAGGGGGGATCTTTTGATCTCCCCAATCCAGTGCCTCTACCGGCTTTTTTTTTCTTTCTGTGGGCTCGCACAGGTCGCACACCCCTAAGGCCGGCCCTGACTCCAACCCTCTCTCAAATGGATAATTCTGTTGATCCTCCTGGCAGCCATGCTTTAGATTTAGATTTATGTTCTTCCAGTGCTATTTTATGGCTCAGCTGTATTTGTAATTTGTATGTATTTTATGTTTTTTTAAGTTATTTCCCTATCCACATTTGCTTGCAGGGCACTTGTTCTACTCTTACCAACATTTTACTTCATTTTGCAGCCCTCTAGCCCTTTCCAGGATTTTTTTAGAGGCATTTTAGTGGCCAAAAGTTCGTGTCCCCATTGACTTCAATGGAGTTCGGGGTCAAGTTCGAGCACGGACCCGAACATTTTTTCAAAGTTCGGCCGAACCTGCCGAACCCGAACATCCAGGTGTCCGCTCAACTCTAATTATGATGCATAAAAAAAGTCTCAAGAGAAATAAAGGGAAATATTTTTAAAACATATCTTTTAATGAAATAGAATGTATATACAAACACACAACCAGACCAGTATAAGTGCCAAAAAAGATGAAACACAAAAAGAAAAAAGAAAACAATTGCAAAGTACCCCTATGTTAAGCTATCTGTAGGTATAAATAACTCTAAAAATTATTATAGGGGATAATGGGGTAGATTCTATGGCTCCTGCTAATTCGCATACCTGAGACATTTCATGTTCTGCACACAATTCCTTCTGGATTACCGTACAAAACATGATGAGTGCCAAACTAATCATCGCTAAGTATTGACTTATCCACATGGTTATGGTGTTGCTTGGATTCAGAAGCCAGGATTCAATAAATATGGCAGTTTATGCTCTGACCAAGTTCATTCAGTGAACCAGAAATATTATGTAAATGCTTTTGTATTGTGTTAAGAAATGATTGTTCTATTGATTTGGTTGTGGAGTATCTATTTTAGATAAACCCTATTGCATTTATAACAAATCAAACACAACACTTGGTAAACATTAGTTCACCCTGTGAGCTGGCTTTGGAGCAGAGTGACATAACACGTAATCAGATAGGACTGTTGGGAGGTAAGATAGAGGAATGTAAAAGAGCTTGCAGTCCCATCCGACAGAATAACGTGTCCAGGGGTGAACAGCAGTCAGGGCATGTTCCATACAATCTGTCACCTCATGCAGTTTGGGGTTTACTGATTGAAATGATTCTTGCAACTTCTGTAAACCTGTGCAAAGACACAAACATGACAGAGGTTACTTTGCTTATGTTGCTATTCAGAATTCATTTTTAAAGCAGTGTCATCTTAAAAAAGAATGACATTTAATCTGTAGCTAACCTATCAGAATGAACACTTCTTCTAAATTAAAGGTTGTAGCTCCCTTGGTGTGCAATCCCAGAATACAAATATGCACACTAACCACAATACTAATATCTGGTATGAATTCAGTTAAAAATACATATAAATCTATATATTCGTTGAAATCAAATGTATAGATCAATATGCATTACTTACCTGAAGAGGATTTAATTATCCACATGGAATGAATGACAACCCCACATTAATGTGTATGCAAAAGAGTTATTTATGTTTCATCGAAAGATTGCATCATGTTCAGATATTTTAGGTAGAAATTCTGCCGTGAAAGAATACCCATATAGTACCATCATGGGCCCTCTTTGTGCCGTAGACAGTAGCTCTATTAGGAGGTGGACATGTTTAGAATCTTTGGTCAAGATCTGACCCAGTATTCCGAACGACATGTATGGCTCAATGTGAATTTTTTCTTTAACCAGGTGGCACCTGTAACCAACCATTCTTAAATACATGTGACAAAACAAATGGGCTTTGTCACAGGCGGTATATGATCACTGTGTATGGTTATCCAAAACAGTTCTGAGAAGGCTCCTGGAAGAATTCTCAGACAGAGAGGACTATATATATATATAATCACAAGGCCTTATTTCAGCCGTATGTATGTCCTTTTACACAAATGTGTTAAAACATTTCCATTTAACCCCTTCGTGATGCATGGTGCTTGCATCATACGAGATGTCAGCAACACAAATAATTAATCTGACAAGTGGGATCCTCCTGCAAGTGCCTGCAGAGGGATCCAATCACTCTTTGCATGGAGCTACGATGAGCTGTTAACTGAAGGATGTTTTATGCCATCCTAGCATCTTAAGTGACTAGCAATAAAAAGAAGGCATAGAATGTCCTAGCATCACGAAGGGGTTAAAATGTCCACACTTGATGCAAACTTTTCAAGCATGAGTTAATTGCTTTCCCTACAGTTGTCCTTTAAGTCAAAATAAAATGATACAAAGACTGTATTTAATTACAACAATCCTGTCTCCTTCTGGTGCCAAATGTAAAAAAAAAAAATAGAGCCTTTGTACTGTATTGCTGTCAAAATGAAACAAAGTGCCCAGCATTGAAATGTTGAATAGACAAAATGTAGCAATATTATAACTACAAGGAATGCTCTTTCAAGGTCCTTGTATCTCATTTTGAGTTGTGCATTCGCTATTTAGCTTGTGATATTTTTGCTTAAATGGTTTAATACAAACAACCAGCAGCGTGAGGACTAAAGTAGCCGCAAATCGAATTTTGTTGTGAAATTGGTTCCAAACAATGAATAAAAGATACAAAACTGGAGGAAGGTATAAAAGATGGTCTCACACGTTTGGTAGTACTGGTCTCCATAGCTCTCCTTGATCTCAGCAGGGACGTTCTCCCATAGATTCTTCAGGTTGTTAAGGTGACGATCTAAGGAGGTCAGAGGAGTTTGAAAAGCACCAGGTTCTACAATGGAGACCTTAACACCGAAATCACAAAGCTCTCTTCTGGAAGTGTGAAAACAATTAGTATTTAGAGCAAAACAGGTGAAATGCAAACCTTACAGAGGGAAGTAGCTTGTAGCTACTAGTTAAGGGATCCTTCGCAAAAAATATTTGAGGTAATAATTAACCGAGAAAAGGAGCTCATTGTTTACTCTGTCTGTAAGATGCTGAAACTATGGGGTTTATTCAGTAAACAATAATTTTGCCAAAAATGTATCATCTTTGGGTTGGAATGATAGAATGAAAGAAGTTGGAGTATTTTTACAGCTCAGCTACCCCAGCCTGGGTTTTGTAACTCTCTTTTCTGTTTGCAAATGAACAGATAGCAAGTTCCCAGTTATGGCATTGGTGTGAAAGTGGATATCAGCCTTTTGTGTTATATTACATTGGTCTGTATGTGTGGTTATATTGCTAGGCTTTTATATACATAGGTGTTTTTCTGCCTTAAAGAGATGGGGGATGATTAGTGTCACAGTAGAATGTTTAATTGATGGTCCTTTACCTCAAGCTGTCAGAGAATGCTTGCACTGCAAACTTTGAGGGACAATACCCTCCTCCAAGTACAGCTAGTCTTCCAACACAACTCGAAACATTCACAATTCGGCCCTGAGTTTGTCTGATAAGAGGCAACATCTTCAGTGTCACATCCACCAAACCAAGAACATTTACATCCAGGAGCCTAGCAAAATCATCCTTCTTTTGCCATTCATTGGGGCCATTTGGAAATCCAGCTCCAGCATTATTTACTAAGCCCCAGAGGCCTACATAAACAAAATAAACAAAATGGGGCAAACGTTTCTCTTTTGGCAAAAGCAAAATAATGCAAAAGCATCTTTCAGTGTTAACACTTAATTAGAAGCACTAATAATAATAAAACACCAAAAACCTCTATTTAAAATACACTGAGTTTTCTCTAATGTTCAAGGCTATCCTGGGACCAAGTCCAGAACAGTATTACACAGAGTTTCACATTTAGAACAATACATACATACAAATGTGTAGTAAGCTGGGTGGATAACACACAGGTTATACAATTATGCATTCAGAAAACTAGAAACAGCAATGATTTAACATTATCTGAGTTAGTTCAAATATGAGAAACTCTGTAAGAGAAAGATCTTTGACCTACTTCCTTTTTGAAGTGAGGCTAATAAGGGTATGTTGTTGGCTAAATTGGAATTATACTTATATGTACTAGTGTAAGAATAAGATTTTATAAAGAGTGAACATATTCTGCTGTACAATAGAATGGAATTCTGAACTTGCTGGTAAGGTTTCACAGACTGTAGAAGGTGAGGGGTATAGTCACATCAGTAGAAAAACAGTGCCCAGTGCACAGCCATTGAAAGAGCGAGCAATTGTAAATAAAATTCAGGAAGTCATCTTGTCTAGAGCATGAAATTAAATACAGACACTTTGCTGCATGGGAGATCAGGAAAACCACCTTACATGTTTAATGTTCTGAATATTTAATTGTAGGTCTATGATTAAGTGCTTATATAGAGCACAAAATGCTGAAGATGTTTCACCCAAGGGGGTGTCTTTGATAGATAAATAAAGGAATTGGATTTAATGCTCCTTGTTGGTAAGTTCCTGGATGAAATGGCCGCATACTAGCACAACCAATGGGGCCTATTTTGTGACCTAAGTTAATTTATCTCATGCCATTGAATACCATAGACTGCAAGAGAATAATCTGAGTCAAAAAAGAGTATATATATAACTGATATTTTACATCATTGAATCAGGTCCAATATCTATTAACTAGAGTGTAAGCTCTTGCCATCAGAACTCTTGACTTCTTCTGTATCACTTGTTTTGACCTATTATCCCTTGTACTAGGCCAGAGGAATAGGACAGTGCTTTAAGTATAAAAGATAAGTTTAAACTATAAATATTGTTTATATATAAATTAAATGTAAAATAAATTGTAAAGACTGCGGGTAATTTAAAAAAAATCTCCCCCCAAAAAGCCGCCCCTTTAAAAAAAACAAGAAGATTCCCCCTCACAGAGAAACCTCCGTGCTGCCTGTTCGGCTCCCAGTGCAGTGTGACAGGGAAGTGCTGACAGGTCACGTGACCAGTGCTCTGATGTCAGACGCCGGGTCACATGACCTCTCTGCACAACTGCTGGTGAGCCTAACAGGAGGAGACCATGCTGCCTGCCACTAGCCACTAGGAAAAAAAAGATAAGTGCTGGGGGCATTTTAATGGCAAATACTGGCATATTATTGGGCAAATTGGCAGGGGCTTATTAATGGCAAATATTACTGGCATATCATTTGGCAAATTGGCTGGGGAATATTAAACGGCAAATAATACTGGCATAACATTGGGTAAATTGTCAAGGGCATATTAAATGGCAAATAATACTGGCATATTTTTGGGCAAATTGGCTGGGGAATATTAATGGCAAAATAATACTGGCATAATATTGGGCAAATTGGCAAGGGCATATTAAATAGCAAATACTGGCATATTATTGGGCAAATTGGCTGTGGCTTATTAATGGAAAATAATACTGGCATATTATTGGGCAAAATGGCTGGGGCATATTAATGGCAAATAATACTGGCAATGTGTATGTAATGGGGTGATAGGGGCATGTAAATGGGGTGATGTGGCATGTCCTTGGTGTGCAACGTTGGTTATGGGTCATGTCGTGGGTGTGCACAGGGCCGTCTTTAACGCAGGGCAAAACGGGGCAGCTGCCCTGGGCCCAGTTACTCCTGGGGGGCCCAAGGCAGCTGTCCCGTGGGCCCCCAGCCCCTGCTTGCTATGTTCACAGCGCATTGCGCTTGTGAACGTTTTTTCCGGCAAGCCGCATCCGCTGGAAGCGACGACCGAAAAAAAAACAAAAAAAAAACTGACACCGGATGTGACATCACGTCACATCCGGTGACTGTTTCCCTCCTCCATGCAGTGCACGGAGGAGACATCCGGCTGGGGACACGGAGCAGAAGCATTCGGTAAGTACTGGGCGGGGGGGTATCTGAATGGCACAATATTACTGGGCTCTGACTGGCACAATATTCCTGGTATCTGACTAGCACAATATTACTGGGCTCTGACTGGCACAATATTACTGGTATCTGACTGGCACAATATTCCTGGGCTCTGACTGGCACAATATTACTGGGCTCTGACTGGCACAATATTCCTGGGCTCTGACTGGCACAATATTACTGGGCTCTGACTGGCACAATATTACTGGGCTCTGAATTGCACACTATTCCTGGCCTCTGACTGGCACAATATTCCTGGTATCTGACTGGCACACTATTCCTGGGCTCTGACTGACACAATATTCATGGGCTCTGAATGGCACACTATTACTGGGCTCTGAGTGGCACAATATTACTGGGCTCTGAGTGGCACAATATTACTGGGCTCTGAGTGGCAAAATATTACTGGGCTCTGACTGGCACAATATTACTGGGCTCTGACTGGCACAATATTCCTGGTATCTGACTGGCACACTATTCCTGGGCTCTGACTGACACAATATTCCTGGGCTCTGAATGGCACACTATTACTGGGCTCTGAGTGGCACAATATTACTGGGCTCTGACTGGCAAAATATTACTGGGCTCTGACTGGCACAATATTACTGGGCTCTGACTGGCACAATATTCCTGGTATCTGACTGGCACAATATTCCTGGGCTCTGACTGGCACAATATTCCTGGGCTCTGACTGGTCACAATATTACTGTGCTCTGACTGGCAAAATATTACTGGGCTCTGACTGGCACAATATTACTGGGCTCTGACTGGCACAATATTCCTGGTATCTGACTGGCACAATATTCCTGGGCTCTGACTGGCACAATATTCCTGGGCTCTGACTGGCACACTATTCCTGGGCTCTCACTGGCACAATATTACTGGGCTCTGAATGGCACACTATTACTGGGCTCTGAATTGCACACTATTTCTGGGCACTGACTGGCACAATATTACTGGGCTCTGACTGGCACAATATTACTGGGCTCCGACTGGCACAATATTCCTGGTATCTGACTGGCACAATTATCCTGGGATCTGACTGGCACAATATTCCTGGGTTTTGAATGTCACAATATTACAGGCATCTGACTGGCACAATATTCCTGGATCTGACTGGCACAATATTCCTGTCTTTGACTTGCACAATATTACTGGGCTCTGACTGGCACAATATTACTGGTATCTGACTGGCACAATATTACTGGCATCTGACTGGCACAATATTACTGGGCTCTGAATAGCACAATTTTACTGGGCTCTGAATGGCACAATATTACTGGCATCTTAATGGCACAATATTACTGGCATCTTAATGACACAACAATTATGGCATCTTAATGTTACAATACTACTGGTATCTTAATGGACAAATTTTCTCGGGCATCTTAATAGTACAATATTACTGGTATCTGAATGTCACAATAATATTGGCATTTTAATGGGAAAAATGTCTGTGGCATATTAATGGCAAAATAATACTGAATATTAATGGCAAAATAATACTGGCATATTGATGGGCACATTGATTGTGGCATATTTAATGGACAAACGGTGTCATATTTTAATAGGCAAACTGTTGCATATGCAATGACAAAGTGACTGTGGCATGTTCTCTGAGGAAAAATAACATGTACTATGGGGTAAAGTGACATTGTGGCTTTTTTCTGCATGGGCAGTTCAGTGGAACAAAGTGAAACTGGTATGTTCTGTGGGGCAAATTTACACTGTAGCATCCAAAATTGTGTGGGTTCAATATGAGTGCAAGCCATGTGCTGTTGGTGTAATATAGGTGCATGACGAGTGCTGTGGGTGCAATATAGGTGCATGACAAGTGCTGTGAGTGCAATATTGGTGCATGACAAGTGCTGTGGCTACTCTATGGGGCTGTGTTAAGTCCTTTGGGTGTAATAAAAACAAGAAATGCAAATCTTCAATAACATTTTTATTACATATGAAAATAGTTGAATATAATATTAAGAAGTCCATATAAGTATAAATGCAACTAGTGAGAGAGAGTGAGATGTGTATAGATATTTATAAATATATATGAACATATGTAAGTGCTCTCTAATATCTGTGTATATCTTTGTCATTTAGGTAATGAGTAGTTGTAGTGCAGTGTTGCATAGTAAGATGGTATACATATTGCAGCCATATATACACATTTTGTATCCAAATATACAGTTTATACACTGCAATTATACACGTAATATACACAATTCAATGCAATAAAAATACTCACTGCAAGGAAAATCCAATTGTGTGTGTGCTTATTTTTATGTTTTTGTGTGTGTGTGTAGTGGGTGGGGGGGTAACATTGCGATGGATGGAGTGATTGCATGCAGGGGAGGGAGCAGGGTCCAGCGGGCCCAAGCAAATGCTTGCCCAGGGTCCAATCACTATTAAAGACAGCCCTGGGTGTGCATCGTGGGTAGGGGCATCCTAGGGCAGCACAAAAACAAGATACACCCCTGCTTGTGGGTCATCTTTGTTTTAGGATCAGAACAGAGTTAGTACATCTATTGATGTAACCATGATCAAACAGATCACACTGTATCCTTCAAACAGATCAGCCTGTGTGCTAGTCCTCCAACCAGGTGGGGAAAGTGACATGTACCATGTTACCATCATACTTTAATCATTCTAAAAATAAGCAGAATTTATTAGTAAATCAGAATTATGAAAAAAGCTACTTCTGCTGCAAAACAAAAAATATATTTTAGAAAAATGTTATCTCACCTTTATTTCCAACCGTGTTAGTGACCCACTTGGTAGCAGAGTTCACACTCTGACTATCAGAAACGTCCAGAATTAGGGTTTGCAGCCTGCTAGATGCCTCTTTCTTTAGCTCCTCACATCCATTCTGTGTCAGACAAGCTGCCAGTACCCGCAGCCTGCGCTGGTCCAGCTGCTTTGCCAGTAAGTTCCCAAATCCAGTGTCACAACCAGTGATCAGAACATACTTATCTGTGAGATTTTGCAAAATCTTGTTCTGTCTGTGCCATCTGTACAGGAAGATCACAGCTGCAATCACTAGCAGAGGGAGCCACATGACTGAGGAATCAACTTTTTACAAGAACACAAGAAAATGTGTTAATTAGCAATATTACTGAAGACTTTAATCAAATGTATAAATTCCGAACCTCATTTGATTTTGAGCGAGGATGCTGTGTTTTGGTATGGATATACTGTAACATAATGATCATGGACATACTTGAAACCTAGTATCCAAATAGTATAGTGGAGCCACACTCCGAAATGATTGTTGCCACGGACAGGGACTCAAGATAAATCAAATAAAACACACGCACGCTCAGTACAAGTGATTAATCTGTAGGAGTGCCGGGGCGTAGGTATCTTTATATGATTTATACTGGGAATCTAGACTAAATATAATTATTGCTGGTGAAAGGGACTATATCACCTAAACATTGATTTTACTGTGTAGAGAATTTAAAAAAAAAGACTGAAGATGATTTATAAAACGTGATGACTAAATTGCAAGTAAATGTGTTTTCAATATGTCTGTGGAGTCTCCTGTTTATGACCTGTGGCTTTAATTCACTTGCTCTGTTTAATGTAATAAAGAAATACGTTTGAAAATACTCACTCAGTAAGCCAGATATCCAGAGAATCTCTGTGCGCAGTGTAAGAGGCACAAAGCAAGTCAAGTATACACATAATTGTGGATAGATCATTCACAAGGTCTTTTTTTGTTTGTTTAATTAAACGTCACCATGTATTTACATAAGATGGGAAGGAGTAGGAATGGGGAGGGGGAGGAGTAGGGATGGAGAGCCGAGAATAAAGGAATCAGCCTTATAGCCCAGTCATCATAAATAAAAATACATTGTTACAGTGACACTAATATTGTAGAAATCCTCCCAAAGTGAGAGATTTGTTATTCCTACATAGGATAATCCACAAGGACAAGTGATCATGTAGATAATGTGTTTTGGTGTGCATAAAAAAAAACGGTGTTATCGGTAAATTAACAGGCATTGAGGATTGAATATCCACTAGTAACACCATTTCTGTCATTACTGCACCTGTTGAAAAAATGACTGCACCCTGTAAAAATCCCCATACTTTCTATGGAGATTTAGCAGTAGAGGTAAAAAAAAACACTGTTCGGTGATTTAATTACCACACAAACAGCGATTAATTTAATGCTAAAAAACCCCAGTCTTAAATGTGCAGCAGCTATTTGCACATTTTAACTCTTTTACTGCTGTAGGTAACAAAAAATATTGTCCCTAAGTGACTGTAGGCCGACGCCAATTTGTTTTAAAAAATAGGGCTATTGTTCTGTGGCCCCATTACATTAAAATATATGCCCTCTAGGCATATCGCCTACCCGCGGCCCCATTAAAAATAACCTTTTTAGTTTGAAAACTCATATTACTTTCAATGCATATTATACATAAAAAATGGTGATTGTGTCTTTTTTTTATAAAACTCCTGGCACTTTACAGTGTGAGAGTTTTCATACACATCCCCCATTATTGGGATCCACGTGCACACAGGGATCCTGAACACAGGCCTGCACATGTGCCTTTGTATTACCCTTTGTCGAGGTGGGGTCTAAGCATGCATGGGAAGGCTCTATCATGTGACTTTCCATGATGAGAGTAGTGAATACTGACATACTAACAGTGGCATATTGATGGACAAATTGGCTATGGCATCTTAATGGGCAAATTGGCTGTGGAATATGACTAGACATACTAACAGTGGAATATTAATGGGCAAATTGGCTGTGGCATATTAATGAGCAAATTCACTGTGGCATATTAATGGGCAAATTGGCTGTGGCATATTAATAAACAAATTGGCTGTGGCATATTAATAGGCATACTAATAGTGGCATATTAATGGGCAAATTGGCTGTGGCATATTAATGGACAGACTAAGTGGCATACACAATGACATACTAACAGTGGCATATTAATGGGCAAACTGGCTGTGGCATAATAATGGGCAAACTAACAGTGGCATATTTATTGAAAAATTGGATGTGGTATATTTATGGGCAAATTGGTTGTGGGATATTAATGGGCAAAATAACAGTGGCATATTAATGGACATATTGGCTGTGGCATATTAATGGGCCAACTAACAGTGGCATATTAATGGGCAAATGTCAAATCTAGGAGTGCATTAACAAGTGGGGCAGACTGCCAAGTCTGTGGGGCAGATTGGCAAATAAGGGGGCAGAATGGCAAGTAAAAGGAAATCAAAACATTACATGAATTTTCTCAATCATAGGTTGTATTAAATATGGGGGAAAAAATGTTTACATGTGAAATATTGTTTGCTAGTACAGGTTGAGTATCCCTTATCAAAAATGCTTGGGACCAGAAGCATTCTGGATGACAGATCATTTTGGACAATCAATCATTTTCACCAATACGATTTATTAAAGTCTCTCAGCACTCATGAAATACAACAGGCAAATGGCAAATGATTTAGCTAAACTAGAAAAATGGTCAGAGCAGTGGCAACTGGCATTTAATGTGGACAAGTGCAAGATTATGCACCTTGGGCGTAAAAACCCAAAAGCAGAATATAGACTATTTGGTACAGTCCTAACCTCAACATCTGAGGAAAGGGATTTAGGAGTAATAATTTCAGAGGACTTGAAGGTAGGTAGGCAATGCAATAGAGCAGCAGGAAATGCTAGCAGAATGCTTGGTTGCATAGGGAGAGGTATTAGCAGTAGGAAGAGGGAAGTGCTCATGCCATTGTACAGAGCACTGGTGAGACCTCACTTGGAGTATTGTACGCAGTACTGGAGACCTTATCTCCAGAAGGATATTGATACTTTGGAGAGAGTTCAGAGAAGGGCTACTAAACTGGTTCATGGGTTGAAGGATAAAACTTACCAGGAAAGGTTAAAGCATCTTAACATGTATAGCTTGGAGGAAAGACGTAACAGGGGGGATATGATAGAAACATTTAAATACATAAAGGGAATCAACACAGTAAAGGAAGAGAGTATATTTAAAAGAAGAAAAACTACCACAACTAGAGGACATAGTCTTAAATTAGAGGGGCAACGATTTAAAAGTAATATCAGGAAGTATTACTTTACTGAGAGGGTAGTGGATGTATGGAATAGCCTGCCAGCAGAAGTGGTAGAGGTAAACACAGTCAAGGATTTTAAGCATGCGTGGGATAGACACAAGGCTATCCTAGCTATAAGACCGGGAACGGGGGACTAATAAAAGTACTCAAAAAATAAATAAAAAAATTGGGCAGACTAGATGGACCGAATGGTTCTTATCTGCCGACACATTCTATGTTTCTATGTTTCTATGTAACAGTATCAATGCAAATACTGTATATAATTAATCACTTTTACTGAGATGTAGCTGTGGTGTGACCAAAACTGTCATTGTCGTGAACCTGCCATTGGCATGTCAGCAGGGCCAATTTAAGACCCTAGGGGGCCCTGGGCAAAGTCTTTAGCAGTGGGCCCCCCTTGACCCAATTTTTCTAAAGTCGCAATGTAAAAAAACTATATGTAAATGTAAACTTTTTAATATTATTTGCAACTTTTTTCATATGACATTCAACTATTTGTATATTTAATAAACATGTTATTGAAAAATTACATTTCTTGTTTTTATTCCCTTTTTCTGCATCCACATTGCACCTAAAGGAGTTACCACAACACCATACCGTATCCACAGCACTTGCAATGCACTTATATTGCACACACAGCACTTGACTTGCACAAACATGATTTGGCATGCCAGTGCCAATTTGCCATACAGAGCATACCACAGTGTCACTTTGCCTCATGGAACTGTCCCTGCAGAACATGCCACAGTGTCACTTTGCCCCATAGTACATGTTATTTTGCCCCACAGAGCATGCCACAGAATCAATTTGACAATTTAAATGAGCCACAGTCATTTACCAATTAACATGCCACAATCTGTTTGCCATTAACATATTAAACAGCCAGTTTGCCCATAAAAATGTGCCACCGTTTGTCCACTAATATGCCACAGCCAATTTGCCCACTATTATTCCACAGTCGATTTGCCGCCTAATATGCCATAGCCTGTTTGGCCACTAATATGCCACTTCCACGATGCCCACCAATATGCCACTGCCAGGATGCCCAGTAATATTCCACTGCCAGGATGACTAGGAATATGCCAATGCCAGTTTGCCCAATAAAAAATCCCCACTCCCCAGGTCCGAGTACTTACCTTGCTGCTGCTCTCTCTGCCGCCTCCTCCGCATTCTTCTCTCCATGCACGCTAGGTCACCCCCTCATGATTATTAATAGGGTCCCCACCCGCCGCTCATGAGTGGGGACCGGGTGGGACACACTAGGTCCCCCCCTCATTATTATTATTAGGGTCCCCACCCACCGGCAATGGGTGGGGACATGGGAGGGGGACACTAGGTCCCCCCCTCATGCTTATTAATAGAGTCCCCACCCGCCACTCATGGGTGGGGACCAGGGGGACACTAGGTCCCCCCCTCATGATTATTAGTAGGGTCCCCACCCCCTGCTCATGGGTGGGGACTGGGGGGGACACTAGGTCACCCCTCATTAATATTATTAGGGTCCCCACCCGCCGCTCATGGGTGGGGACCCGGGGGGCACTAGGTCTCCCCCTCATTATTATTATTAGGGTCCCCACCCGCCGCTCATGGGTGGGGACCAGGGGAGGGACACTAGTTCCCCCCCTCATGATTATTAATAGGGTCCCCACCCGCCGCTCATGGGTGGTGACTGGGGGGGACACTTGGTCATCCCTAATTATTATTATTAGGGTCCACACCCGCCGGCAATGGGTGGGGACCGGGGGGGACACTAGGACCCCCCTCATGATTATTATTAGGGTCCCCACCCGCCGCTCATGGGTGGGTTCTGGGGGGGACACTAGGTCACCCCTAATTATTATTATTAGGGTACCCACCCGCCGGCAATGGGTAGGGACTGGGGAGGGGGACACTAGGCCCCCCCTCATGATTATTATTAGGGTCCCCACCCCCTGCTCATGGGTGGGGACTAGGGAGGACACTAGGTCACCCCTCATTATTATTATTAGGGTCCCCACCCGCCGGCAATGGGTGGGGACCAGGGGTGGGACACTAGGTCTCCCCCTCATTATTATTATTAGGGTCCCCACCCGCCGCTCATGGGTGGGGACCGGGGGGGACACTAGGTCCCCCACTCATTATTATTATTAGGGTCCCCATCCGCGGCAATGGGTGGGGACAAGGGAGGGGGACACTAGGTCCCCCCATCATGATTATTAATAGGGTCCCCACCCGCCGCTCATGGGTGGGGACCGGGGGGGACACTAGGTCCCCCACTCATTATTATTATTAGGGTCCCCACCCGCCGGCAATGGGGGGGGACCAGGGGGGGGACACTAGGTCCCCCCCTCATGCTTATTATTAGGCTCCCCACCCGCCGCTCATAGGTGGGGACCGGGGGGGACCCTAGGACACCCATCATTATTATTATTAGGGTCCCCACCTACCGGCAATGGGTGGGGACAAGTGAGGGGGACACTAGGTCCCAACCTCATGCTTATTATTAGGCTCCTCACCCGCCGCTCATGGGTGGGGACCGGGGGGGACACTAGGTCCCCCCATCATGATTATTAATAGGGTCCCCAACCGCCGCTCATGGGTGGGGACCGGGGGGGACACTAGGTCCCCCACTCATTATTATTATTAAGGTCCCCACCCGCCGGCAATGGGTGGGGACCGGGGGGGGGGACACTAGGTCCCCCCCTCATGCTTATTATTAGGCTCCCCACCCGCCGCTCATGGGTGGGGACCGGGGGGACCCTAGGTCCCCCCCTCATGATTATTATTAGGGTCCCCGCCCCTTGCTCATGGGTGGGGACTGTGGGGGACACTAGGTCACCCCTCATTATTATTATTAGGGTCCCCATCCACCGGCAATGGGTGGGGACCAGGGAGGGGGACACTAGGTCCCCCCCTCATGTTTATTATTAGGCTCCTCACCCGCCGCTCATGGGTGGGGACCGGGGGGGACACTAGGTCCCACCCTCATGATTATTATTAGGGTCCCCACCCCCTGCTCATGGGTGGGGACTTTGGGGGACACTAGGTCACCCCTCATGATTATTAATAGGGTCCCCTCCCGCCGCTCATGGGTGGGGACCGGGGGGACACTAGGTCCCCCCCTCATGATTATTATTAGGGTCCCCACCCCCTGCTCATCGGTGGGGACTGGGGGGGACACTAGGTCACCCCTCATTATTATTATTAGGGTCCCCACCCGCCGCTCATGGGTGGGGACCGGGGGGGCACTAGGTCCCCCCCTCATTATTATTATTAGGGTCCCCACCCGCCGGCAATGGGTGGGGACCAAGGGTGGGACACTAGGTCTCCCCCTCATGATTATTAATAGGGTCCCCACCCGCCGCTCATGGGTGGTGAATGGGGGGGACACTAGGTCATCCCTTATTATTATTATTAGGGTCCCCACCTGCCGGCAATGGGTGGGGACCGGGGGGGGACACTTGGACCCCCCTCATGATTATTATTAGGCTCCCCACCCGCCGCTCATGGGTGGGGACCGGGGGGGACACACTACCTCCCCCCCTCATTATTATTATTAGGGTCCCCACCCACCGCTCATGGGTGGGGACCGGGGGGACACTAGGTCCCCCACTCATTATTATTGTTAGGGTCCCCATCCGCCGGCAATGGGTGGGGACAAGGGAGGGGGACACTAGGTCCCCCCCTAATGCTTATTATTAGGCTCCCCACCCGCCGCTCATGGGTGGGAACCGGGGGGGACACACTAGGTCCCCCCCTCATTATTATTATTAGGGTCCCCACCCGCTGCTCATGGGTGGGGACCGGGAGGGACACACTAGGTCCCCCACTCATTATTATTATTCGGGTCCCCACCCACCGGCAATGGGTGGGGACCAGGGAGAGGGACACTAGGTCCCCCCATCATGATTATTAATAGGGTCCCCACCCGCCGCTCATGGGTGGGGACCGGGGGGGACACTAGGTCCCCCATTCATTATTATTATTAGGGTCCCCACCCGCCGGCAATGGGTGGGGACCACAGGGGTCGACACTAGGTCCCCCCCTCATGCTTATTATTAGGCTCCCCACCCGCCGCTCATGGGTGGGGACCGGGGGGGACCCTAGGTCTCCCCTCATTATTATTATTAGGGTCCCCACCCACCGGCAATGTGTGGGGACCAGGGAGGGGACACTAGGTATCCCCCTCATGATTATTATTAGGGTCCCCACCCCTTGCTCATGGGTGGGGACACTAGGTCACCCCTCATTATTATTATTAGGGTCCCCACCCACCGGCAATGGGTGGGGACCAGGGAGGGGGACACTAGGTCCCCCCCTCATGCTTATTATTAGGCTCCTCACCCGCCGCTCATGGGTGGGGACTCTGGGGGACACTAGGCCACCCCTCATGATGGGTGGGGACCACAGGGGTCGACACTAGGTCCCCCCCTCATGCTTATTATTAGGCTCCCCACCCGCCGCTCATGGGTGGGGACCGGGGGGGACCCTAGGTCTCCCCTCATTATTATTATTAGGGTCCCCACCCACCGGCAATGTGTGGGGACCAGGGAGGGGACACTAGGTATCCCCCTCATGATTATTATTAGGGTCCCCACCCCTTGCTCATGGGTGGGGACACTAGGTCACCCCTCATTATTATTATTAGGGTCCCCACCCACCGGCAATGGGTGGGGACCAGGGAGGGGGACACTAGGTCCCCCCCTCATGCTTATTATTAGGGTCCCCACCCCCTGCTCATGGGTGGGGACTCTGGGGGACACTAGGCCACCCCTCATGATTATTAATAGGGTCCCCACCCGCCGCTCATGGGTGGGGACCGTGGGGACACTAGGTCCCCCCCTCATGATTATTATTAGCGTCCCCACCCCCTGCTCATGGGTAGGAACTGGGGGGGACACTAGGTCACCCCTCATTATTATTATTAGGGTCCCCACCTGCCGCTCATGGGTGGGGACCGGGGGGTCACTAGGTCCCCCCCTCATTATTATTATTAGGGTCCCCACCCGCCGGCAATGGGTGGGGACCAAGGGTGGGACACTAGGTCTCCCCCTCATGATTATTAATAGGGTCCCCACCTGCCGCTCATGGGTGGTGACTGGGGGGGACACTAGGTCATCCCTTATTATTATTATTAGGGTCCCCACCCGCCGGCAATGGGTGGGGACCGGGGGGGGAACACTTGGACGCCCCTCATGATTATTATTAGGGTCCCCACCCGCCGCTCATGGGTGGGGACCGGGGGGGAGACACTACCTCCCCCCCTCATTATTATTATTAGGGTCCCCACCTACCGCTCATGGGTGGGGACCGGGGGGGCACACTAGGTCTCCCCCTCATGATTATTATTAGGGTCCCCACCCCATCTCAAGGGTGGGGACCAGGGGGGGTCACTAGGCCCCCCCTCATGATTATTAACAAGGTCCCCACCAGCCGCTCATGGGTGGGGACGGGGGGGGACACTAGGTCCCCCCCTCATTATTATTATTAGGATCCCCACCCGCCGGCAATGGATAGGGACCAGGGAGGGGGACACTAGGTCCTCCCATCATGATTATTAATTGGGTCCCCACCCGCCGCTCATGGGTGGATACCGGGGGGGACACACTACCTCCCCCCCTCATTATTATTATTAGGGTCCCCACCCGCCTCTCATGGGTGGGGACCGGGGGGACACACTAGGTCCCCCCCTCATTATTATTATTAGGGTCCCCACCCGCCGCTCAAAGGTGGAGACCGGGGGGGGGACACTTGGTCCCCCCATATGATTATTATTAGGGTCCCCACCCCCCGCTCATGGGTGGGGACCAGGGGCGGTCACTAGGTCCCCCCCTCATGATTATTAATAGGGTCCCCACAATCCGCTCATGTGTGGGGACCAGGGGGGGGACACTAGGTCCCCCCCTCATTATTATTATTAGGATCCCCACCCGCCGGCAATGGGTAGGGACCAGGGAGGGGGACACTAGGACCCCCCTCATGATTATTAATAGGGTCCCCACACCCCGCTCATGGGTGGGGACTGGGGGGGGACACTAGGTCCCCCCTCATGATTATTATTAGGGTCCCCACCCCCCGCTCATGGGTGGGGACCAGGGGGGGGACACTAGGTCCCCCCCTCATGCTTATTATTAGGCTCCCCACCCGCCGCTCATGGGTGGGGACCGGGGGGGACACACTAGGTCCCCCCCTCATTATTATTATTAGGGTCCCCACCCGCAGCTCATGGGTGGGGACCGGGGGGACACACTAGGTCCCCCCCTCATTATTATTATTAGGGTCCCCACCCGCCGCTCATAGGTGGAGACCGGGGGGGGACACTAGGTCCCCCCCATATGATTATTATTAGGGTCCCCATCCCCCGCTCATGGGTGGGGACCAGGGGGGTCACTAGGTCCCCCCCTCATGATTATTAACAAGGTCCCCACCCGCCGCTCATGGGTGGGGACCGGGGGGGGACACTAGGTCCCCCCCTCATGATTATTAATAGTTTCCCCACAATCTGCTCATGTGTGGGGACCAGGGGGGGGACACTAGGTCCCCCCCTCATTATTATTATT
Organism: Pelodytes ibericus; assembly: GCA_036172795.1. Lineage (NCBI taxonomy): Eukaryota > Metazoa > Chordata > Amphibia > Anura > Pelodytidae > Pelodytes > Pelodytes ibericus. The sequence goes on from CM069857.1 coordinate 238,803,775, forward strand.
AGGATCCCCACCCGCCGGCAATGGGTAGGGACCATGGAGGGGGACACTAGGTCCCCCCCTCATGATTATTAATAGGGTCCCCACACGCCGCTCATGGGTGGGGACTGGGGGGGGGACACTAGGTCCCCCCTCATTATTATTATTAGTGTCCCCACCCCCCGCTCATGGGTGGGGACCAGGGGGGGGACACTAGGTCCCCCCCTCATGCTTATTATTAGGCTCCCCACCCGCCGCTAATGGGTGGGGACTGGGGGGGACACACTAGGTCCCCCCCTCATTATTATTATTAGGGTCCCCACCCGCCGCTCATGGGTGGGGACTGGGGGGGACACACTAGGTCCCCCACTCATTATTATTATTAGGGTCCCCACCCGCCGGCAATGGGTGGGGACCAAGGGTCGGACACTAGGTCTCCCCCTCATGATTATTATTAGGGTCCCCACCCCCTGCTCATGGGTGGGGACAGGGGGGGACACTAGGTCACCCCTCATTATTATTATTAGGGTCCCCACCCGCCGCTCATGGGTGGGGACCGGTGGGGCACTAGGTCCCCCCTCATTATTATTATTAGGGTCCCCACCCGCCTGCAATGGGTGGGGACCGGGGGGGACACTTGGACCCCCCTCATGATTATTATTAGGGTCCCCACCCGCCGCTCATGGGTGGGGACCGGGGGGGGACACTACCTCCCCCCCTCATTCTTATCATTAGGGTCCCCACCCACCGCTCATGGGTGGGGACCGGGGGGACACACTAGGTCCCCCCCTCATTATTATTATTAGGGTCCCCACCCGCCGCTCATAGGTGGAGACCGGGGGGGGGGACACTAGGTCCCTCCCTCATGATTATTATTAGGGTCCCCACCCCCCGCTCATGGGTGGGGACTGGTGGGGACACTAGGTCACCCCTCATTATTATTATTAGGGTCCCCACCCCCGGCTCATGGGTGGGGACCAGGGGGGGTCACTAGGTCCCCCCCTCATGATTATTAACAAGGTCCCCACCCGCTGCTCATGGGTGGGGACCGGGGGGGGACACTACGTCCCCCCCTCATGATTATTAATAGGGTCCCCACACGCGCTCATTTGTGGGGACCAGGGGGGGGACACTAGGTCCCCCCCTCAATATTATTATTAGGATCCCCACCCGCCGGCAATGGGTAGGGACCAGGGAGGGGGGCACTAGGTCCCCCCCTCATGATTATTAACAATAATCCCCCCCGCTCATGGGTGGGGACGGGGGGGGACACTAGGTCCCCCCCTCATGATTATTATAAGGGTCCCCACCCCCCGCCGGCAATGGGTTGGGACCAGGGGAGGGACACTAGGTCTCCCCCTCACTATTATTATTAGGGTCCCCACCCGCGCTCATGGGTGGGGACCCGGGAGGACACACTAGTTCCCCCCCTCATTATTATTATTAGGGTCCCCACCTGCCGCTCATGGGTGGGGACCGGGGGGGGACACTAGGTCCTCCCCTCATAATTATTATTAGGGTCCTCACCCGCCAGCAATGGGTGGGGACCGGGCGGGACACTAGGCCCCCCTCATGATTATTATTAGGGTCCCCACCCGCTGCTCATGTTTGGGGACCGGGGGGACGACGACACTAGGTCCCTCCCTCATTATTATTATTAGGGTCCCCAACCACCGGCAATGGGTGGGGACTGGGTGGGACACTAGGTCCCCCCTTCATTATTATTATTAGGGTCCCCCGCGGGCAATGGGTGGGGACATGGGGGGGGGGTTATTTTACTAGTGACTGGGCAGCAATAGCTGTCTAGTCACTAGTAAATTTACATTTATGGCCATATTAATCGCCGAACTCCAACCCGGACATACAGTGGAATGTCCGTGTTCGGGTCCAGGGTACAAAAATCGTAATGTTCGTTATGTTCGCTCAACACTACTCATCTGCCTTTATATTACCCTTTGTGGGTGTGGGGGAATCTGCACATGCATGAAAAGGCTGGATCAGAGTTTAAGGGGGCTGGACGCTGAATAAACTCCTGTGCACTTGTATTCTGACAGCAATTTACAAGTTGTGCAAAATCCTATTTTGGATAAGGGATAATCAACCTGTAAAACTTTTTTTTCCTGTAAGGTTATCTTATATTTATTGGGGTCCTCACAATACCTGGAGCCTACACTGTCCTCATCTGACCCTGTTCTTACTGTGCATTTAGAACATAAAAAAATGATTGAAAATGATCTATACATTGTGTTAGCAAAATTGCAAGTAGATGCCTAAATTTTAAATGTGTCTGTGGAGTCTATTGCTTATGACATCACCTGTGGCCTGATATGCAAATTACACACATTGAAAAGCATTACATTTGTTTTTCATGCCACAGGTGATGTCACAAGGAGTTTCCACAAACACATTTAAAAAACATTTTTTTCCTAATTTAGGCATTTGCTTGCAAGTTTGCTAACACAATGTATAGATAATTTTCAATATTTATTTTTGCTCTACATCAGTGTTTGCGGACGTTTTTGGGCCTTTTTGACCTAAAAGTGCCAACACCGCATACACAAACACATACACACACACTTATACTCACACACACATATACTCACACTCACACACTTATACTCATATTCACACTCACACACTTATACTCATACACTCACACTCTTTTACTCATACTCACATATACTCACACTTATACTCACACACACATATACTCATGTACTCACACACTTATATTCACACTCACACACTTATAGCCATACTCACATATACTCACTCACACACATATACTCACACACTTATATTCACACTCACATACACTCACACACACAGCCAGTTTCACCTCCCACCCCTGCTCTACATGGACAGTAAAAACAATATTTAAGTTATACAGTCCCTTTAAGGGGGCTGGGTACTGAATTAACTGTTTGCATTCTGATAGGTATGTGTGGAATTTTCTACTTGTGGCAAAATCCGAAAAAAAACATTTTGTATAATGGATCATTTTGGATAACGTATTTCTGGATAAGAGATACTCAACTTATATTTAATGCAGGTATACGTTTACACTGTAGATTGGTAGACAACGTGTTCTTTCTGTGGTCAGTGAGGGAAGCAGCATTGAATGAGATGTTGGAGACACTGAATTAACTTCCAACTCAGGTATGATTAATCATGCAATTCAACTTAGAGCTTATACAATTCTTGGACATAGAAGTTTTCGAAGCTGGACTCAAATTGGGATATTGTTTAGGAAAGACATATTGCGACTTTACTTAAGGCCTCAAGTTTTCATCTAACTGCAAATAAAAGTGTCATTACAATTGTCCAAATTCTTAAGAGTGACTCAGATGCCAGCCTTATTGGTGCACAACTAACAGAGATGGTAGGAAGATTTGAAGAAAGAGGATATTCTAAATCTTTTAGCAAGCAAGCTTTAATTAAAGCCAGAGAGTACTATACTGATCCTTCAGTTAATCGGAAAAAAACAGATTGCCTAGTTCTCACATATAATATAAGTAAAGCAGTTAAACAAACGTCGAAAATATTGGCCAATGATAACACCATATGATTAAGCACTTGATGGGCGAAACGCGTCATGCTGTGAACCTTTTCTGATCTTCCCCCACCTGTTGCTGTGATGAACTTTGATTCTTTCTGTATACCATTAAATCACTTCGTTTTTCACTGGATTCTGTGAGTGCCGCTTTTTCTGCGTTTTCTTACTTGCATACTTTGGATAGTATGGTGATAGCCACGTACCAGCAGAGGCACCAGGAAGAAATGATTGGAGCTAAATGTATTATTCTGCCAAATACCACTTACTTGCGAGCCCATATTCCCCTTGTTTTCTCAATGATAACACCTTACCTCCTATATTCCAAGAAGCCCCAATTATTGGATATAAAAGAGGGTGTAACCTATGTGGCCAGTTAGTTAAATCAGATCCAGGACACTGCTCCAGTAAACAACATATGGATTATAAATACCAATGACTTGGTGAAATGCTTAGGCTATGTGTCTTTTTCACACATCGCACAACAGACCACGTTATCTACATGATCAATTGTCCTTGTGGATTGTCCTGTGAAGAAAAAACAAATCTATCATTTCAGGCCCGAATCCTTGGCCACCGGTCGTCCATCACTACAGCATATCGGGACTCTAAATCAGATAAACCTGTAGACAAGCACCTTTTGACAGCTCATCATCGACTTGCAAAATTTTGATTTATGGCCATATTCCACGTCCATCCATGAATTGGGGGTGATTGCTCAAATACTGTAGCCCCAGTCAACTAAATGAACAGCATTCACTAATTTCCTTTCTATCACCATGCCATGTTGGTACAAATGTGGTAGTAGAGAGTTTGCAAATTTCTGTATATCTCGCATGTATTCTACATACTAGTGCTGAGATTTTGGCTACTAGGGCAATGTTTATGTTTATGTTATTTATTCTGTTTTCTCTGGGGCTACGGGTTGCTTGGACCGGATTGTTGCATGTTGCTGTTAGTTCACCTTAGTTTTAGTGACATGTTTAGAAGTATATTTGCTCTGCAGCAGTGTAATAAATAGTATACAAATAATTACATTGTTTGACCTGCTCTATACCTGCTGAATAACTTATAAAGCAATTAAGTATTGCTACCTGTGCAGTGATTACTATGTAAACATAATGGGGTCCTGTATAAAAACTCCCGCACTGTAAAGTGTTGGGTGAGGTATAAAAAGGCGCATTTGCAGTTTCTTATGTATCATGGTGACTGCACCTTTTTTTAACTCACGACATTTGTCAGTGCAAGAGAGAGAACTCTACAAAGGAACGCCAGCAGATCCAAAAAGTACTTAATCTGCGAAGGCGTTGCAGATGCAGACATTTGTTGGACATCTGTTTTATATGTAAGCGCACAGTCCGACAGCACAATTATTTGGTACCATCTGCATGACCCCCAGTGTGTTACTATGGAAGGGAAAAATCTCCAGGAGTGAGGCCTTCTGAGAAAGGATGTGTCGATATTGCTGATTCTGTCATAACAGCTACATGTATATATATATAGCAGGAAGTCGCAAAGACCTGGGTTTGAGATATTACTGTCTTTGTGTGATGATCTAGTTTCAGAGCTCTAAGCACCCTATGACTGTTTTTGCACTGCACACTTATTGTGAAGTCTTACATTCTCCCCATCTTAAGGATCCCAGAGGCTCTAGAATATATTGTCCTCTGAATTTAGTGTGAGATAACAGACCACAGTAGTGATTGATGGAAGCAAATATGACATAATATTTAGCAACAGTGAAAAAAACAAGCATTCTATAGCTGTGAAACTGTAAATTTATTGCATCCTAGCAACATTTTGGTGCCAATTTAATGTTTGATAATTCAGTATATATAGACTGGGTACAGGTTAAGTAAAAAAGTTAAAATAACAAAGAAAACATGTATTTTTACATTACTCTGGTAGCAGGTTTAGGTGCATGGCGGCATAATATATAGTCAGACACAATGGTTGGGAGGTAAGAAAGAGGGAGGTAAAAGAGCTTGCTGTCCCAGCCAGGAGAGTAACGCGTCCAGGGGAAAACTGCAGTCAGGGCATGTTCCATACAGTTCGTGACTTCATACAGTTTAGGATTGACTTTGTTTACAAATAATTCCAAATCCTTTGTATCTTAATACATGCAAAATAAAGAAATAGGAAAAAAGTATGAACATTATAATTCTAACTAAAGGTCATACAAAAGGTAATTCAATAAGAAACACAATATCAGTGAGATGCATTACCACATCTATAATAGTTGTAGAGAGTGGCAATCATAATTAACTTGCTTAAAAGGTGTCCGGTCCTAAATATTGTTTATACTGAGAACAAAAAATGTAAAGAAATTATCTATACATTGTGTTAGCTGAATTGCAAGCAGATGCATAGATTAAAGGGTCTACTGAATATAGACCAATTTTCTAAACCAAAATGATTGGCCCGAATTCCGGTATGATCCGGGACACATCAGGAGAAATCGGGAGCCGAGTTTTGAGCTACACAATATGCCCCGGCGTGACCCTGAATAACCTCACAAGTTGGACATCATTGATGATTACAAGCGGATACATTTCAAACTGAAAACAGCCAGAAAAGCACCGAACCAAAGTGGTCGCCATTATATCCAGGGGAGATTCTGGACAAGAGAAATATAACCTGTAAATACTGAAAAGAAGCCAAAATCCAACCGAAAATAAAAATGATTGCTAATAGGTTAATGAAATCAATACAAACATTAGGTAAAACCTACTCTAACCAAATCACGCATGAGTAATGTTTGCGTATATAAAGAGCACATGGCCACACCACCAATTAAGAGCAGGATTAGCAGTTAGCGGCACCTAAAAAAACAAGAGCTAATGAAAAAAAACCTTAAAATTATAGCAAGGCAGGGTGGGGATCAGGGCAATGGTAGAGGAAGAGGGGGGAAAGCAAAGCCTATGAGATACTAGCAGAGTTTCTCAGTGGAGTAGAACTCAGCATTGGTACATAAACTGCCAACAATACAACTGATGATAGGGGCAGTAGCTAAGAGGACAAGCCAAAAGGAGAAAAAAACGAACTCTTGCAGCATATTGCGGATGTTGTTAACGCAGTTGGTGGGAATAAAAGGTCCTATGTGGTGATGAAGAAAAGGTAACAGCATTTAAAATACTGGTAAACCATAGGTGGCATGTTATATAACACTGAAATCACACTTGTACTTCATAGAACAAATGTATTAACTGTGTTAAGGATACCTAAGGATGTACATTTAAGGGAATGTTGCATGTGGCTCCACACATGGAGAAGCTGCAAGGGTGTAAGTACAGAACTGTAGCTGGACAGTAGACATGTGCATTCATTTTTGAACGAATGCATTTTCGTCCGAAAATAGCATTTTCGTCCATTCGTCCGAAAAACGAATAACGAAAATACTAAACTAACGAAAGCCGAATGAACGAATGGTTAATAAACGAAAATCATTCGTCCATTCGTGCTATTGGCATTCTATAAACTGAAATAGAGTCGGTTTATAGAATACCAATAGCATTACATACATTCCATAAACCGACATAATGAACGACTTTTGGTTTATGGAATGCATATAATGCTATTGGTATTCTATAAACCGACTCTATTTCGGTTTATAGAAAGCCAATAGCACGAATGGACAAATGATTTTCGTTTATTACCCATTCGTTCATTCGTTCATAGCATTACATGCATTCCATAAACCGAAAGTCGTTCATTATGTCGGTTTATGGAATGTATGTAATGCTATTGGTATTCTATAAACCGACTCTCTTTCGGTTTATAGAAAGCCAATAGCATTACATACATTCCATCATTCCATAAACCGACATAATGAACGACTTTCGGTTTCTGGAATGTATGTAATGCTATTGGTATTCTATTAACCAAAATAGAGTTGAAATAGGTCAATTCGTATGAATGGGGACTCTATTTTGGTTTATAGAATACCAATAGCATTACATACATTCCATAAACCGAAAGTCTATAAACCGAAAGAGATGAATAAAATGAAACGAAAATAATGAACGAAATATATGTTTAAAAATATAATTATATGTTTAAAAATGTAATATATGTAAAAAAATACATGTACATCTGTGGTAACACATGTACATAGGTGTGTCTATACATGTATATGTACACATAAATATATACATGTAGAGATAGACACATGTATATGGGTAAATAAGATGTACAGGTGATTAATGATAGTATATCAATAGCAATGCTCCACTTTATATTTTAGGTATTCAGATATAAAGAGACAGGTGAAGAGGAAACTATCCAAGGTAGACACCGCTGCCAGAGCCACAAGTGGTGGTCCTCCTAAGCTGGCTGATCCAATGGATTTTGAGGAGGCGCTACTTTAGGTTATGGGGGCATGAGACAATCACGGTGGTTGAGGGGGTATGTGACACAGACTTGTAAGTATTGACCATTCATTGATATGTAATGTATGTCAACTGATATCACCTCTTTCCACCACCTCTTCCCACTTGCACATCTCTTTGGAACTCCCTTCCGCAGAGCATCCAGCTCTCTCCTTCCTTTTCAAACTTCAAAACATCCCTCAAAATGTATCTCTTTAATGAAGCTTACTACCCATCCAACTAGCATACTGGTTGATTTAACTCTAACTAATCCCACCTAGCTCTCGCTGTCCTTAATCACTGTAAGTATGAGGTAGGTTACAGCTGATCCAGCTAGAATGCACACAATTACTCTTTGGCCAAACCCACCTAGTGCCTCCCATCCACATTACTGTTACTACAACTACATTCCCTCTGTCCTCTTCACTCCCTTATGTGTTTCATGTACCCCATTCCCTCTAGATGGTAAGCTTGCAAGCAGGACTCTCTACCTCATGTACCAGTCTGTTCTAGTTTGTCTAACTTAATATGCAGTTCCCTTGTATGCTCTGTATTTAGCGCTACGTAAATTGTTGACGCTATATAAATAAATGTTAATGTAATGTATTAATACTGCTCTCTCACTTTCCTCCTAGCATCTGGTACTGTGCCCTGTCAACCCCAGCATCATCTGATGATGAGGCTTCATGACCTGCACAGGATGCAGAGTTGTTTTGAAAACATCCACCAGCAGCTGACCATTATGGTGGACAACTAAGAATGGTTCCATGCGAGTTAATGGAGACAGTCATATGCGGTAGTTGCGGAGCTGGGGATAATAAGATTGATGTACCAAACTAAGTCTGAGGCTACAGCTGAAGACCGCAGACGACTTGCAATACAAGTACTCCAAATTTGATGTGCAGCATGCTTTATTAGAGCGTACTGCTGCTCCTGCAGCAATTGCCCCACCTAACATTCCTCCATTAGCACAGGTGGTTGGTAGTCAGTCTGATGAGGGGGGACGCTGATACCTACATGAGCCCAGCATATCAGCCTCCTCCTCCTCATCATCAGAATCTGAATAGGTATCTAGAATTGTATGATTTTTATGTAAAAAATGTTCTGATCCGAAGGCCTCCGATGCTTCGGGTACCTAACGGCCAAACTGCCGTTGGAGGCAAATTCATGTATCTTAAGTAGCTGTATTTTGGCGATTCGTTTGATTCAGCTATAATGCCTGAATCCAATTCTGAAACAAACTGGTCTATATTGAGTAAAACCTTTAGAGAAAAATGTGTGACATTGCATTATGGCTTTATATGCAAATTACACTTATCCCATTTAAAAGTTGCTCATTTGCATATCAAGCCACAGGTAATATCATACACAATTTAAAACACATTTCTTTGTTAATTTATGCATTTGGTTGTACTTCTACTCACACAATGTAAAAATCAATTTTTAGTCTCTACTTTCACAATTTAATCAATGCTTAGGTAACACGTTACAATCGCTTAAAACTACTGTTGCCCCTGCTGTTTAGGGATAAAAGAAAAGGGTCTCACATTGCTGAAAGAATTGCTCTCCATATGACTCCTTGGCCTCTGTAGTCATATTGTTCCACAAATGTATTGAGTTCGTCCTGTGTTGCTCAAAGCAAGTAGCTAGGGTTTTGAAAGCCCCAGGCTCAATAATGGCAACCTTGACCCCAAAAGGCCTCATATCCCTTCTGCAATAAGAAAAGAAAATTCTCATCACTGAACATTAACTGCATTTTAGGTTCAAAGGACTAATAGTTATTAGCAAAGAAAAATTACTTGTTTTAAATAATTTTCATATATCTTTGGGCTAAACTGAAGTTAGCAATTTTGCAGGCATTGCAGGAGTATCCCAAAGATTGTAACAAAAGATTTTCCCTTCATTTGCCTAGAGGCACCTAAAATTGCCTAGGTAGTCAATCCAGAAAAGATTTCCCAGATGGGGAACATGTAAATGTAAGAATAAAATGGTCAGATTATTATAGCGTGCTAATACACATTAATATATTTATTATTGTATCTGGCTTGTTCCAGAATGCCAGAAGTTGCATAACTGGCATCCATAGCTTCCTTGCCGGAGTTCAATGATTATATCAAACCTAGAATTCATTACAGTAAGAGATGTTGACAAATCTAAAATTTCATGGGGTAGTAGGGATACTGCTGGTCACAGTGGCGTAACTACAGTGGTCTGTATGAGTCACCACCGGGACCGGGAACGACGATCCCTGTGACCATTTTGCTCCTAAGTGCTGCTTACTGTTGCCGCCAGATTATGGTATTGCATAGAATGCATAATCCGCACATAGCGCTAAGCACAATGAAGCTGTGGACAAAAATGGCACTGCTAAATAGCTTGTGGCAATGACAAGCTGCTTGAGGACAGATTTGCCACCTGTGAGCTATTTGGGTGCACATATGGCACTGACAAACTGTTTGGGAACAGAAATGGCACTGGAAGTTGTTGGTGACAAAGTTGGCATACACAAACTGTTTAAAGACAAGGCTTGCACTGGGGTGTTATTTGTGGAATAGATCACAGGGAAGCTGTTTGGAGACATACAAGGCACAGAAAACCTGTTTGGGGACAGATATGGCACTGGCCAGATGTTGATAAACAGAGATGGCACTGGTAGCGGTTTGGGGACAAAGCTGTTTGACTAGGCCTGGGGAAGAACTCTACAATCTCCCGCCCAAACAGAATTACACGAAGAATTTAGCCACCCTGCATATACACACCTAACCTTCTTAGGGACAAATGGTGCAGAGACAAGCAGTTTGTGGACAACAATGGCACCAATACATTTTTTGGGGTCAAATATGGCACTGACACGCTTCTGGGGGCAGACATAGCACTTGATGCTGTTTGCGGACAAAAATGGCAGATACGGCACTGGGAAGCTGTGCAGGAACAAACATGGCACACAAACTGTGGTCAAATATGACACTGACAAGATGCTTGGAGACAGATATGGTACTTGAAGCTGTTTGGGTACAAATATGGCAGAATTAAGTTTGGGGACAAATATGGCACTGACAAGATGCTTGGAGACAGATATGGTACTTAAAGCTGTTTGGGTACGAATATGGCAGAATTAAGTTTGGGGGCAAATCTGGCACTGAGAAGACCTTTTCGGACAAATTTGACATAAAAATTCTGTTTGGGGATAGAGTTGGCACTGATAAGACGTTTGGGGGCAAATATGAAAATGACCTTCTGTTTTTGGGAGATAGATGCCCTGGAATCTGTTTGGGGCGAAATTGGATCTGATAGTATTGAGGAGCATGGATGGCACTTGGATGCTGCTTTGGGGCAGAAATGGTACTTGAAGCTGTTTGTGGACAAATATGCTTACCGTAGCGTGTCAGAAAATGACTCCACACCACATTTTGAGATGCAATATGCACCTCCAAGAATTGATAGTCTCCCAACTGCGCTTGAAACATTGACAATACGTCCTTGAGCTTTTCTGATGAGAGGCAGCAAATTCAATGTCACGTCTATCAATCCCAGCAAGTTCACATTTAACACCTTAGTAAAATCTTCCTTCTTCTGCCATTCATTTGGTGCAAATACATAAACAATCCCAGCATTATTTACTAAACCCCACAGACCTGTAAAACATAAAATACAAACAAGCACAACATTATTGCGTGGTAAATGAACTAAACAAGCATATTGTCCAAAAACATGAAGCAAATATCCATTCAATGTAAGTGCCCACTACACTCAAAAAATGTTTTTACACTTAATTCTTACTTGCACCCTAACTAGCCATTCATTTCAATCACAGTTTCTGAATTGCAATCATTGTTTGCTATTAACTGGAAAAGATCTCACATTAATTCATCCTACTTCTTATTGATTGATGTAGTATTTATTTTCGATGGCAGCGCCCCCCAAAACTGAAAAAAAAAATGTAAAAAAAAATCTGGCCTTTAAAAAAAAAAAAAAGACTGCGCTTGCAGGCAGAGACGGAGGCGAGAGGGGTTCGGAAGATCCCCCCTCACCTTCCCTCTTCCGGCAGGCTGCACGGGGAGCCGAACAGGCAGCACAGAGAAACCTCCGTGCTGCCTGTTCGGCTCCCCGTGCAGCATGACACGGAAGTGCCGACAGTCACGTGACCGGCGCGCTGACGTCGTGGAGGAGACCATGCTGCCTGCCACTAGCCACCCGGGAAAAAGGTAAGTGCTGGGGAGATGGGGGATTTGGGAAAATTGGCTGGGGCTTATTAAATGGCAAATAACAGTGGCATATTGGGCAAATTAGCAGGGGCATATTAAATGGCAAATAACACTGGCGTATTATTGGGAAAATTGGCAGGGGCATATTAAATGGCAAATAACACTGGCATATTAGTGAGCAAATTGGCTGGGGCATATTAAATGGCAAATAACACTGGCATATTATTGGGCAAATTGGCAGGGGCATATTAAATGGAAAATAACACTGGCGTATTATTTGGCAAATTAGCAGGGGCATATTAAATGGCAAAAAACACTGGCATATTATTGGGCAAATTGGCTGCGGGATATTAAATGGCAAATAACACTGGCATATTATTGGGCAAATTAGCAGAGGCATATTAAATGGCAAATAACACTGTCATATTATTGGAAAAATTGGCAGGGGCATATTAAATGGCAAATAACACTGGCATATTATTGGGAAAATTGGCAGGGGCATATTAAATGGCAAAAAACACTGGCATATTATTGGGCAAATTGGCTGCGGGATATTAAATGGCAAATAACACTGGCATATTATTGGGCAAATTAGCAGGGGCATATTAAATGGCAAATAACACTGGCATATTTTTTAGCAAATTGGCTGGGACTTATTAATGGCAAATAACACTGGCATATTATTGGGCAAATTGCCAGGGGCATATTAAATGGCAAATAATACTGGCTTAATATTGGGCAAAGTGGCTGGGGCATATTACCGGTAAATGGCAGAATAACACTGGCATATTATTGGGCAAATTGGCTGGGGAATATTAATGGCAAATTATACTGGCATAATATTGGGCAAATTGGCAGGGGCTGATTAAATGGCAAATACTGGCATATTATTGGGGAAATTGGCTGTGACTTATTAATGGCAAATAAGACTGGCATATTATTTGGCAAATTAGCTGGGTAATATTAATTGCAAATAATATTGGCAATGTGTATGTAATGGAGTGATAGAGGCATGTAAATGGGGTGATGGATTATGGGTCATGTCGTGAGTGTGCATCGTGGGTGGGGGGGGGGTGCCCAAAATTTGTCTGCCTAGGGCAGCACAAAACCAAGATATACCACTGCCTACAGTACTGAAAGGGGTAATATATAAATGTTAATTGCATTAAGCTCTGCCTGTCTGTTCATAGGAAAGCATAGTCAGCATTTGCTAAAAGATTAGCAAGAACATGATGCTTCCTTTTCACATATGTTTCAGTTCAAATCCTTTCCCAGTTTGAAATCACTTCATGCTCCATCATACCATTTGCAATTTTGTTTGTTGGGTCCTCTGTATATATTTTGTTGTGCGGGCCCTATGCCTTTCCCAGTCATTTAACCAGTACCTATTGTAAGTGCAATCTCTTTAGGCACCTTCCACTGACTGCTATCTACATGTTAACCCCTAGGATGACCCTGGAAGGTATTCCCATGTAAGAGGTAAGTCAAGATGTAAGCTGGAATGTATACCTGCATCATTCAAACTGTAATGGCAATTCTACTTTCATAATGCCAAGGACACTAGTGGCATTCCTCAGCAACAGTAAAATTAACATTTGTACAACGTCAAGCTACTCACTACATTTGAGATGCGGATGAGGTAAACATCAACATTTAATCTCAGTCAGGTAACAATTGTTCTGTTCCACTTCAATGACTCACAGGTTGTACCCAGCCCAATGCATTGTAAGTCAGGGAGATGAAATGTGTACCAGCAACAGTGCAAAATGAGACATTTCTTATCAAAAATAGATTCTGATTTTATTTTGAGAAAAATAGATGGCTACTTCTTGGTAGATTTATTGTGTGTGCTCCTGGTGACCCTAGAGAGTCTGTGACCAGTCAGAGAGTCCCCAGGGGTTGCAATGGTGGAGGAGGATTAGGAGAATGGGCCATGTCAAGTGGCCAGGGACTCAGCTATCTCGGCATGTGTTGGTTCAGTCTCACTAGTTCTGGTATGACTCACTCCACTCATTCAGTAAGAAGTCATTGTTCCTGTCACAGTATCCTGGTCTGCATATTGACATGATGTAACATCTTTCTTTGATAGGATTCACTATCCCTGGCCAGATGGGAATAATAAAGATGAGGCTGCAGCAGTAGGTTCTTGAAGTCCAGCATAGGATTGTGAAGTAGCAGCAGCAGCAGCAAGTGCTGGCAGTCCTGATGAGGCAGCAGAAGGAGCAAAAATCCATTTTAGATGTTGTCTGAAGACCTGGGAGATGTTGGCTCATGGATATAGGGTCCAGTAGAGGACTATAAGCTGGTGGGATAAATTGTAGTGCTCTGGTGGGGGAAAACAATGGTCTGTTGTAACTGTTTGGAATTACATTGGGTCTGTTGGAATTACATTACATGCAGACAGAAAAAATATACATATGATCCCTCATTATAATAAATGGTACTGGCTAAGTTCGATTTAGTCCAGAAGGGCCTGCTCATGGGGAAATTTCCTGCTTCAGCCGAGAAGGTGAGATTGTAATGGGGTAAGAAAAAAAAAAGTCATGATCACTTCATAATAAGAATGTCCAAATTTGTTCTAGTCAAGCTACATGGTGGGAAATTTTACTGGGTTAATCTGCAGATGCTTTTCTGACATATGGCTCACATGAGGATGTTCATATATTAGTAGATGATTTATTAAAATAGTGGCATTTTTTATCATCTACTAATGTATGTAGGGATCTGTAGAGCTTTCAATTAAATCCATCTGTTTCTAGTCCTATTAGTCTGGGGCATCTAAGTAAATGTGATTCAGTATCAGTCAACAGAGTCATTTAAAACAATGTCTGAAAGGGTTTACTAAATGCTGAACAAAAAAGCTGATTTTTAAATGTAACTTTTGCATTCTTAGAAAACTTAGCATTACATCTTGTTTTTGAAGGTAAGAATGTGTTCTGTACCCAAGGCAGACAAACTAGGCATACTACCAGCTTCTCTAGTTTGTATCCACAGTTTTTTTTATTACTATTGTGTTGTTGTAAAACAAGTTTGTAATGACCTATGAATAAACTGCAATAATAGTTGGGTCCAGGAGATAACGTCTCCCAAGGGTTAAAGTCTCCAGTCGGAGTTGACATCTCCAGTAAACATCCCCATGGGGTAAATGCAACAGTAGAGTTACAGTCTCCTGAGAAAATCTTCACGGGGTGAATTCAACAATGTCTACTGTCATTGACCTGTACCTACATTCACTATCTGTCTCCATTATCATATCTATTGTTTGGTCACCTGAGTCTATCTTTCCACTGGGTTAACAATGTCAGAAGTTGGTGAAGGAGTAGTACTCACCTCATGCAGGATAGATGCGGAGAACCTGGACTGCTTCTCCTTCTTCAGTGCCCGCTATGGCTGTAGATGAGAGAAACTCTTTGATGATCTACTGACAGAGGTGTGTCAACCCCAGTGGCAAGTTGGGGCCTATTCTGCTCGCCAATCATGTTGTTTTTGGCCCGCTTGCACCCCCATATTTTTAGGATAGCCGCTCTGGTCCACTTGATTTGAATCATGGTGTTCTCTTCAGTTGCTAGACACGTCTCTTTTGATTGATGTGACCTTACCAGTGTGCTTACTGAATAGCAGGTTGCTGACAATAGTCTGGACCAGTTGTATGTTCTCCTTGTAGGAGAACAGATGACAGGCTGCATTTCTTCATGCTGCTCCTCAGCTTCCTTTTCATTGCTGGTGTCAGGATCATGTTCCTCCTCCTCCAAGTAAGTGCCATGATCTGCCACTTTAATTGTCTGAGTGGGCCTATCTCTCCACTTTCACTCAGTTTTGTTTTGGAGCTTGGAATGCCCGGCGTAACAGGGACTCGAAGGATTGGAATTATTGTTGAAGAGGTTTGTGGCATCACTTACTTTGACCAATGTCCCAGGCATACATGTTGTTTTCATTGATGGAGAAGGATGTCGAAGTTGAATGGAAGGTTTTTCTTCATTCCTGGTAATTCATCTTCCATTTCGCCAGTAAAGAATACATATTTCATGGCCTATTATTTTCCCTTTATACTCTATGGTCTTTATTTTGGAATAATGTGATGATTGAAAATGAGTACACCCATTGGGGGCAGCAATTATGCATAGTGGTTTGCCAGTAATTATAAAGTATTTATCATAAAAAGTAAATACATGGTACATAATCTCTGTAAACACAAGAAATGTTTTGTATCCTTAGCTCAGCGATGTAAAGTTTAGTTTAGGGAAAAAAAAGGAAGCAAAAACGGTTTGCGGAAGGAGCTCACAATCAAAGCAGGTATGTGAAAATAAGCCAGAGTTTAATGCTTACGTAAAACAGGCTAATACAAAAAAGGAAATGAACCACACAGTGAGAAAGACGCCTTACGCGTTTCGTGCTTCAAAAGCACTTAATCATGAGCCTATGAATAAGTGCTTTTGAAGCACGAAATGTGTAAGGCGTCTTTCTCACTGTGTGGTTCATTTCCATTTTTGTACTAGCCTGTTTTACGTAAGCATTAAACTCTGGCTTATTTTCACATACCTGCTTTGATTGTGAGCTCCTTCCGCAAACCGTTTTTGCTTCCTTTTTTTTCCCTATTGTACGGGCTAGATGGCCTGGCGTTGAGGGAAGCTCCACTTTGTTATTTCAACAGGCTGAAATCGGAGGGATTACTTTATGTTTGGTTTATCTGACCAGGAGGTCCTCCAGTGCTCTTTTACTGTAAAGTTTAGTTTAAACAAATCAAAATCTACATAATTCTATAGCCAAATTTATTTTTCCATAGGTTATTTTTTTTAAAGAATGTTTTCCAACCTTTTCACTTGTGCTTATGTTCACATACAGGTACCGTACATTATTTTAAATTGCAAATATAATCAGTGGTGCTCAATATAAAGTGCAGTTCTGTGGAAAAGATAAGCAACATTCCACTGGTATCAGTGGCGATTGTTCCACATTGCATTTTACAGGCCAGCTTGGCATTATAACCTGTGACCTACACCTTACCCATAGGCCTTTAGTACATTTACCACATATTATTATGACTATTATAGAGATAATAAGATTGTACTTACCTGACTCACCAACTACACTAGTAACCCACTTGGTAACAGAGGCCACATTTGTACTGTCAGTAACATCCAGGATTACTGTTTGCAGTCTGCTGGAAGCCTCTTTCTTTAAGTTTTCAGCCCCCTTATCTGTTAAACAGGCTGCCAGTACCCGCATCCCACGCCGATCCAGCTGCTTCGCCAACAGGTTCCCAAATCCAGTGTCACATCCAGTGATGAACACATATTTATCAGTGAGATTTGACAGGATCTGGCTTTGTCTGTGCCATCTGTACAGGAAAATCAGAGCCAATCCCACAATGAGCAGAGGAAGCCACATTATGGGAGCACTGAAATATAAATAAAGTACATTACTGGAAAGGAGCAAAATGAGAAGATGCACTTTTAAAAATGACCAGCTCTCTTGACCTCTACATCTGTAATGCTAACTTTATAAGGGTGGAACTGTTATTTCTACACAGTATGTAGACAATGACATTGTACTTACAACATGCTCATGCCTGGGTGCATCATATTATATATGTATAAAATGTGCCTTTCACTTCTGTGACAAGCTTAGCTTAGGGATACAACAGGTGGGGTTGAAGCAGCACCAGCATAGTTTAGTGCCCTAGACAGAGGCTCCAAAGTACAAATGAAGAAAAGCATGGATGGCTAAGCACTGGTAACGTGAAATGGAATGTATTCTGAAAACTGCCAATGTTTCGATCCACTGTGGCTTGATAAAGATCCATCGGGTCCAAAACGCCAGTTTTCAGAATGAATTCACTTACCAGTGCGGAGCCATCCGTCTTTTTCTTTAGTTAATCTTTGAGGAATGAGACAAAAAGGAAAGGTAATAAATAAAACCTAAATTTTATTGCTTGTAATAAAATAGTAAATCACGGAAATCCAATACAAAAATAGTGCATACATCAGTGACACTATTTTTGTATTGAATTTCCTTGATTTTCATTGTTTACTACAAGTCGTAAAAGCTATGTTTTAATTATAACCTTTTTTTTATATGTTCACTTCTATCTCTCCATTCCCAAAGGCTGATAATGACTTGACTAATTTGGAAAACTGTTGTCCAATGCCTCCAGATGTTTCAGCCCAAACAGCTGATTTGGACCCGAATTCCAGGATACTGATTAGCAGAACATCGACTAAATGTGAAATTCGTCTAAAGTGTCCAACCCGAATCCATTTTGAGCCAGATTGGTGTATATTGGGTAGATATAAAATGAAAAACAAAATCACGGTCTCTGCAACAACAGTAATAGAGAGGAACCAAATACCAGATATGGGTATATATATTGAGTAGACCCTATTGTTAATAGAGATCAAAAGGGATTTGGCTGGGGGAAGTACACAAAGGCTATTAAATTTAGTAGATTAGTTTTAGCTTTAGATGTGAAAAGGCATTTTTACAAGAGGTCCTATTGGACTTGGACTTTGACTTTGGGAAGTGGATAAACTTGACTATTATGGCTTTGTACCCAACTCCTTCTGATAGATTTTTTGGCCCAGGGGTAGTCTCTGAATGGTTTAAAATTCAGAATGGAACTAGGCAGGACTATTGTTGGCTCCTCTTCATTATATCATCACTTTGGAAACACATGCTATCAGGATAATAATATAATACAGGGTATACAGATCGTACACTCTAATTTTAAAATAAAATTATGTTGTCCAAACATAAACTTAACATTGTCAAATCCAATGTGCCATTTATTCCATAAAATTCATATTTATGAATATTTATTAAACTATAAATTAAATATTAAAAAAAAAATGCAGGCTATGTTGATTTCTGCAAAAGAGAAGATTAAAATAGATCCAGAAAATAAAATAGAATTTTAGTGCATAAACCAAGCCATAGAATATTTAGGCATTAGAATTCCATAATATGAATGAATTAATGAAGACTAACTTTTACCCTTTTTAAGGGACACGTAGCACAAGTTAGATAAGTGGATATCTTTCTCTATTTTCTGATTGGGCAGAATTAATATTAAGAATTAATAATAATTTCAGAAGATACCAATTAAAGTCTCTAAAAGCTGGATAGTTATAGTTGAAGGAATCTTTCTACGTATATTTGAGCAAATCAGAAACCTTGCATTTCTTGGGACACTTTGTTTAAAAATAACTATCATAGAGGATTGATTATGCCAAACTGTGTCATGATTTATTTAAGAAAAATAAAGCCAAAATGGAGAAGCCATGTATGAAAACCTAACTCACCTTATGATTCAGTAGCTTGTAGAACCACCTTAAGCAGCAATAACTTGAAGTAATTGTTTTCTGGATGACTCTCAGTCGTCTCACATCATGTGGAGATAAGTGGCCCACTCTACTTTAAAATGTTGCTTCAGTTCATTAAGGTTTGCTGGTATTTGTTTATGCACAGTTCTCTTAAGGTCCCGCCACAGCATTTCAATCGGACTAAGGTCTAGACTTTGACTTTATTCTTTTCTTTTTTTAGCCATTCTGTTGTAGATATACTGGTGTGCTTAGGATCAATGTCCTGCCGCATGACCCGATTCCGGCCAAGCTTTAGTTACTGGACAGATGGCCTCACATTTGACACACATTTTGACTCAATGACTGCAAGTTTCCGAGGTCCTGTGGCTTCAAAACAAGCCCAAATCATCACCCCTCCACCACCATGCTTGACAGTTAATATGATGTGTTTGTACTTATATGCTGTGTTTGTTTTTTGCCATATGTGGCGCTGTGCATTACGGGCAAAAATCCCCACTTTGGCTTCGTCTGTTTAAATACATTGTCCAGAAGTCTTGTGGTTTGTTTAGATGCAACCTTGCAAACCTAATCCATACTTTTATGTTCTTTTTAGAGAGAAGACACCTCCTCCTAGCATCCTTTTCAAACAAACTACTTGTTCAGTCTTTTTCTAATTGTACTGTCATGAATGTTAACATTTAAAATGCTAACTGAGCAAAAAAAAAAAAAAAAAAAGGCAAACACACACATCACAAGTGAAAATAGAACAAATTATACACCAACTGGACAGCAGCTCCCACAAAAGCTCTCCTCCAGCACTGAAAAATCTTGATACAAATCCTCACATACATACATACACATACATACATACATATAGGAGAGAAACCCCCCAGAACATAACTATTCCACAATGGAATACATCTAGAATGACATAAACAGGACCATCATATAAATGTAATTCTTTGTAAAACCTGGATAGTGCAAAAGCACAATGTATGATTGATTTTTAGAATTAATTTTATTTTTATTTTAAATATTTTTTGGATTACTTTCAATATTATTATTATTATTATTATTAGTAGGAGTAGTATATATATATTTTTTTATAGATATTTGGTTCATTTGTTTTGTTCTATGTATGTTTCATTTGGTTATGTATATTGCATAGTCTTCATAATTATACTTTGTATTATTTATTATTATTATTTATACCTCTGCCGCCTGTCTCCTATTTGCAGCTTAGACGTGTTCTCAGCCCAAGCATAGGGGGAAGGGGCCAGCCTTCTCTGTGTACATACACGGATCGGTGATTTCGTATTGGGACGCTTAGGGTCTGTTTGTTTGTAAGGGGGACCTTATGGAGAATAAGAACAGGCACTTTATTTTTATTGTTTTTATTATATATATATATATAGATATAGATATATTTCTACTTTGATTTAATGTTTTGACCTGATTGAGGGGTGAGGTTTGAAATATATAAGGAAGTATAAGAACACTTTCAAGTTATATTCACTTTAGACCATTTGAGTCTGAAAGGAGTTGCAATCACTTTTACTGGCAAGACGCAAGGACACCATACTTATCTCCTGAGCAAGCTTATTATTCAGTGAAATGAGTTGAGATTGAGACCATCCAAGGGGAACTTTCTACTTACAAAGAATTAAAGCATTAATATGATGAGCCCATTTATGTCATAGGAGATGTGAGTGCAATAATTACATGATCCGCTAGTTCATCTTTTCCCACAGTATTACCCCATATTTTTTATCCCTATTACCCTATTTTTTTTATATATGTATGTGTATTCCTCTGTGAGGATTTGCTAACATGCTAACTGAGGCCCGTAGAGTCTGAAATGTAACTCTTGGGTTTTTTGTAATTTCTGTTAACATAGCACTGTATGACCTTGGGGTGAATTTGCTGGGACATCCACTCCTTGGAAAATGGTCTCTTCTCTTGAATGTTTTCCACTTTTAGATAATCTTTCTCACTATGGAAGAAAGATCATTGCGGATGTCCTTCCTCCTTGACATTGTGTTAACACACACCTGAATGCTCCAGTTCCCATAACTTCCCATTTTGTGCAACTGTACCAGGGTGTAGTACCATCTGGTGAGAAATTTGTACTCAATCTCTAAGGCCTGAGAGAATATGGAGGACCTCCACACAGTATGCCAGATTTTGGACCAGGTGTCTACAGGAACATATTAAGTTTGTTCTCCCATTGGGCTAAATAAAAGGGAAATATGTATGAAATTGCTAAAATAGATTGTAAACATGTCAGCTTCCTTTACAAATAGCGGTCTTGCATCTTATAATAAAATGTAATATACAATAAAAACATCTGTCTTAAAATAATTTAGATTGTAAAGGGTAACATGCATCCAGTGTTTCTTGGTCAGTCCCCGCTTGGTACCGAACAGAGTATAACATTGGGGATATAGTGCATCATGTCCGGGAATCGAGATATCTCATAAATCGACCAGCCCCATGGAAAAACATGCGGACCTAATGGAGACGCTTGAGCCCCAAGAGATAATGTCAATAGTCAATGGTATATACCCAGGGTCCAGGTGATATGCCAAAGTGGAACACCTCAATATAGATATAATTATTACATTGCTAAAAAGTAGAGAGGCACCATAATACACCCCAATATGTTCAGTCCACAAGACCATTAATGTCATGATGGCTGACCCCATACACCACATAGGCCCACTGGACCCAGTCCTCAGACACTGGTAGTAACCCAAAATTTTGAAGTGTGTGTGTGACTTGTTGGTGGTTAAACTAGAAGGAATGTACATAAAGGGTATCAAAGCTGGGCACTGAAAATGGGGGATTTCTCTGTAGTTTTAAGTTAATGCGGCCTACATAGGTGGTCAAGGCGTTGCAGTAATAGTCCGTAGCATGAAGCTAGTCCTCACTCTTTAAACAGTGTTAGGTGAAGGGAGTAGGATTTGTAGACAGTGAATCGGCTCGTTCATATTGTCTGTCTTCTCCTAGAGGAGTGGTAGCAGCCGTAGGGCCAGGTCTCCCTCTGCGGAGTTTCTTGTAGGACATGGAGTTGGGACCACCTTGGTCTCTGTTGCAGCGGGCTGGCAGGCTGTCTAGAGCAGGGGTCCTCAAACTACGGCCCGCGGGCCACATGCGGCCCAGTGAGGACATTTATCCGGCCCGCGGGGGATGCTGCCGGCACCCCCCTCCGCGCTGTTTACCTTTTTTTTTTTTTTTCTGGCAGCCGCAGAGTATGTGATGTTACGTCACATCCGGATCCGGTAACTGTTTCCCTCCTCCGCAGGAGGACACTGCGCGAGACGTCCGGGGACACAGCAGCTGGAGGTAAGTGATGGGGAAGCGGGGAAGGAGGGAGGTATAACGAGCACTGGAATGGCACACTATTCCTGGGCATCTGACTGGCATAATATTCCTGGGCTCTGACTGGCATAATATTCCTGGGCATCTGACTGGCATAATATTACTGGGCTCTGACTGGCATCATATTCCTGGGCATCTGACTGGCATAATATTCCTGGGCATCTGACTGGCATAATATTACTGGGCATCTGAATGGCAAAATATTCCTGGGCTCTGACTGGCATAATATTACTGGGCATCTGATTGGCATAATATTCCTGGGCTCTGACTGGCATAATATTCCTGGGCATCTGACTGGCATAATATTCCTGGGTATCTAACTGGCATCATATTCCTGGGCTCTGACTGGCATCATATTCCTGGGTTCTGACTGGCATCATATTCCTGGGCTCTGACTGGCATAATATTCCTGGGCATCTGACTGGCATAATATTCCTGGGCATCTGACTGGCATAATATTACTGGGCTCTGACTGGCATAATATTCCTGGGCATCTGACTGGCATAATATTACTGGGCTCTGACTGGCATAATATTCCTGGGCATCTGACTGGCATAATATTACTGGGCTCTGACTGGCACACTATTCCCATTGAAATACTGGTAAGTTTGTTGATTTAACTTTACTTCATTTTAAATATTGTATTTGTTCCCGTTTTGTTCATAAGATATATGCAGTGTGCATAGGAATTTGTTCATAGTTTTTATTTTGACTATAGTCCGGCCCTTCAACAGTCTGAGGGACAGTGAACTGGCCCCCTGTTTAAAAAGTTTGAGACCCCCTGGTCTAGAGTCTGGGGTCAGTGTGTCTCGTGGGAAATCCATATGGTCTGTGATGCTCAAGGCAGCAAAGAGACTGCTGGCCATCTTTGAGATGTAAGATCGAGTGCAGTGTGCTGTTTTTTTTAACCATCAGGTATTGGGGGAAGCCCCATCAGTAGCATAAACTGTTTAAAATCAGCACCTTTGTGCAGTCAACAAGTGACAGTTTAGCCTTCTGCGCTATGGGCACTGTATATAAATGTAGCATGCAACAAAACCTCCACTGAGAAATGCTAGTTCCTCAAATCACATAGCATTGTGCCAGATACTATGAATCAACAGGCAAGTACGACCATAGCCTGATTATACATACTGAGTCCTCAAATCATGCAGCATTGTGCAAGCAACAGTGAATCACCAGGCAGGTGGATCCATACCCAGGTCAAACCTGCTGAGACCGCATCGTGTCAGATACTGGGTGTAATCGTACCCTGTTTATATGTGCACTCAAGGGTTTATTCACACATTTGCTTTAGGGACTTTCTTTGTGTATTTATGTGTATATGAAAGGCAGGTAAAAATAAGTTTATTTTGAATGCAAGCTTTCAACAGCATTAAAGGAAGGTACCAATGTACTCAGCAATAGGTATAACATGGTAGGTCCCTAGTTTGGGATAGTAGAAGCAGCTTCCTAAGACACCAAGGATGTGATCTCTCAACACAAAAATAGAATAGAAATAACTAAAATGCTGGCGGGAGAACGATTGGGAAAGACACAATTCTTACTTATAACAGGAAATTCAGTGCAGTGATCAATATCAGTAAATGTCAGGACCTGTATTTATGAATTTCATATCCTTGTTAGAACACCATTTGGTGAATGATTCAACCTTTAAATTTAGGTTGAATAATTCCCCATATGGCATTCTAATAGCCTCAGTATAAGGGTGGAGAATTAATACATGTTGATTATATGTAATTGTGAACATTGTTGTTTTTAAGATTGTTTATCTATTTTATGTCTCTTCACTTTGATTAAAAACGATATGACAATTTTTAACACAGGTCCTGCGATTTACTGATATTTGATCCCTGCACTAAATTTCCTAATAGAAGGAACAATTTTGTCTTTCCCAATAGTGCTCCCACCAGTATTTGAATGTACTCAACAATGTTAGTCTGGGGTATGGTCGCACTTGATAGTGGTAATTCTAGCCAATAAAGCGTATCAAATGCTATTTGTTTCCTGTATTGAATGCATGCAATTTATACGTTATAAATATGCAAACTGTTTCTAAATCTTAAAGTTGAAACTACTAGGGAGTAAGAGGAAAACAATAACAGCATCTTTTAATTTAAAAGATAATGCAATGAAAAGTTACTTTATTAAAAGGGTAGTAGGTGCATGAGATCGTTCAACAGGTTTCATGAGTTAATAAAGTTCCAAAATGTATTATAAGAAACAGCGAGATCTTGAATAGTACATAAACAGGATAAAGCTGCCTATTCACTAAAATTTGAACTGTAGTGAACTGACAAGTTAATTAATCAGGATTTAATAGCTCAGTTGGAAAATGTGTCTATCTTTCCAATTCATCGATTAAAGGCTGCTATTTGCACTTCAAGCAGAGTTTACCTGCCAATTCACCACTGTTCACCTTTTAGTGAATAAACCCTTGAATTCCAAAGTACAAAAAAAAAAAACCACATATATTTTGAATATACAAAGGGCACATTTATAGTAGACTCCAATGGCCATGTTGCTAAAAGAAAATATTTAAAATTGTATCTATAAAATTTTATAATTTTTTTTTTATAACTATAACTACATCAGTATTGTTTTACATTATTGATGTAATATAGTATCTTCCCACAATTTCAAATTGTGTTGACTTTGCTTTATCTATGTGTCAAAATGGTGCATGTCAATGCATTTATTGCATATACAAATCATTTTGTGAATGTGAAATCAAAAACTCACCTCCTAAAGAGTTCTAAAGTTGTGATAATCCAAAGAGTCTCTGTAAGGAGGCTGACAAAGGTTTGTTAAAAAAAAAAAAAAAAAAGAGGTGGTACAGTTTTGTACTTGCCTTGCGTATTTCACCAGAGGGTAAGGCGAGTAAAGTTCCAATTAAATGTGAAAATTTGTTTTAAATGTGTCTGTGGCGTCTCCTACTAATTACATCACCTGTGAAAACCAGTTCATTTGCCACTGGCGATGTCATAAATGGGAGATTTCACTAACACATTTAACCCCTTAGTGACAAGACATTTTCACCTTGACTTTCCCTTGGTGACAATGGCTGTTTTTACATTTCTAGGGTGTTTGTGTTTAGCTGTAATTTTTTTCTTTCTCACATACAGTACCCACACAAATCATATGTTGTTTTTATCATCATAAGAAGGGCTTTCATTAGATACCATTATGTTCATCATATCTTATAATTTACTACAAAAAAAAATCATAAAATATGATGAAAAAAAAAAAAAAAAAACTTTTTCTAACTTTGACCTAAAATATAATTTACACAAATAAAATCATTAAAAAATACCCCGTCTAAATAGTTTCTAAATGTTGTCCCGAGTTCAAAAATGTTTCCATATTTTTCAGTATTTTTTTGCGAGTTATGGGGCAAAAACCAAAAATAGTATTTTTTGTTTTTTTCCTATATTGACCTTTTGACCCCAACCCGAACCCAAAATTTAACCTTTACACTAAATTTAACCCCAACTCTAATCCTTATTATATGCCTTAATATTTTTTAATTTTAATTTAATTTTAACCCTATCCCTTATGCTAAAAATGATTTACATTTAACCCTATAGGCTAATCTATCTATATAACCTGTTTTTAATTAATTATATATGTATTTTAAATATTTTCCATTGCAATGCTACTTAACTACCACTAGGGGCAGTCAAGTAGCATATTCAGAGCGACGGAAGTGAAGTTACTTTCACTTCCGAAGCTCAGACCGGCAGAGGGCTTAGCCATATTGACGGAGCAGCATCCTCCGTCAATATGGCTCCCCCACGATCGCTCCGTGGGGCGATCGTGGGTGCCCCAAAACAGAAATTTTGGTGCTGGCTATTGCCTCGACATCGAGGCAATAGACCAGCACCGTTAAAGCGGTTTTCGCGATCGTTGATCAAGAAAACCGCTTGATTCACCGCAGGACGTGCCAGGCACGTCCTTTGTCACGAAGGTGTTAAAAAAAAAAAATCCCCTAACTTAGGCATTTACTTGCAATTCTGCTAACACAATGTATAGATAATTTTCAATCATTTTTTATTCACTACATGCACAGTAAAAACAATGTTTAGGTGGTATTGTCCTCTTAAAGGTGTTAGTCTTGTTTTATTTTGATGACATCATCATTTATTACCATATGCAAGAGGACTACTGCATTGGAGAATAATTACATTAACATTTATTTATGAAGCACCAACATTTCCTACAGTGTTTTGTGCAGTGCATAAAGAAGAGTTACAGAGTGCCAGCATTTAGCCATTTAATATTCCAGGATTTAGCCATTTAATATGCAAGGATTTAACACCTCAATATGCCTGGCTTTAGCCATTTAATATGCCAGAATGTAGATATTTAATATGCCAGGATTTAACCCCTTAATTTGCCAGGATTTAGCCATTTAATATGCCAGGATTTAGCCATTTAATATGCCAGGATTTAGCCATTTAATATGCCAGGATTTAACCCCTCAATATGCCAGGATTTAGCCATTCAATATGCCAGGATTTAACCCTTTAATATGCCTGGATTTATCCATTTAATATGCTGTGATTTAACCCCTCAGTATGCCAGGATTTAGCCATTTAATATGCCAGGATTTAGCCATTTAATATGCCAGGATTTACCCACTCCATATGCCAGGATTTAGCAACTCAATATGCCAGGATTTAGCCACTCAGTATGCCACGATATAACCCCTCAATATGCCAGGATTTAGCCATTTAATATGCCAGGATTTAGCCATTTAATATGCCAGGATTTAGCCATTTAATATGCCAGGATTTAACCCCTCAATATGCCAGGATTTAGCCATTCAATATGCCAGGATTTAGCCATTTAATATGCCAGGATTTAACCCCTCAATATGCCAGGATTAAGCCATTCAATATGCCAGGATTTAGCCATTTACTATGCCAGGATTTAACCCCTCAATATGCCAGGATTTAGCCATTCAATATGCCAGGATTAGCCATTTAATATGCCAGGATTTAACCCTTTAATATGCCAGGATTTAACCCCTCAATATGCCAGGATTTACCCACTCAATATGCCAGGATTTAGCAACTCAATATGAAAAGATTTAGCCACTCAATGTGCCATGATTTACCCCTTCAATATGCCAAGATTTACCCATTTAATATGCCAGGATTTAGCCACTCAATATGCCAGGATTTAGCCACTCAATATGCCAGGATTTTTGCTCGTTATCCACCTCCCCCCCTTTCCCAGCACTTACCTTACTTGCTGTTCTGTCTCCCGCTCGTCTCCTCTGTGGAGTCTTCCCTCCTGCATGGAGGCAGCGGCAGGAAGGCATTTTTTTTGTATCGAAAATCCTGGGGGGGGGGGGGGGCAAGCGCCTCCCCTTGCCCCCTCTGCGGATGCCCATAAAGAGGGAGGTATATAGATTTCCCACTTAACAAATATGAATCATACATTCTGCATGGCAGCATCTATACATTATATATGTCCCTTCATGCTTATAGGCAGTGCTGTAAGATATATATAAAAATATAATTGAATATATAGAGGAAAGAAAATAATACAGAAGAAATGTGTAATATATTTGCGTCTTGCCAATTAAGAAGAAAACTCTGTGGGCAAAAGGAGGAAGACGGTTGTCCGTTGAAACGCATTGAGAAATTGCCTCCTGGAACTTTTTGCTGCTGGCTGGCATATTTTTCCATATTTTGCTGCTGATTCAATTGTTTTTGTACAATGTGCATATGCAAATTCCTGATTGTAATTGCAATTACCATTCCTTTCCTGGTGTATTTGTGATACTATGCAATTGGGTTCTGAATTTTATATATGTTCGCCTTGAAGAATTTGATTATTTATATGATAAACCTGCTTGAGATTTTGGAGATGCGAGTGCAATAATTACCTCCATCACTAGTCCATTTGATTCTCCAGTACCACACTATGGTCTTTGCATATTTTTTCTCTCCTCTGCAGAAGGATGCCCCTCTGTGAAGATATGTACCTTGGTTTTTGAACGCTGAAGGAGCGCTCTTGTGAGTGCTGCTGGTTTGCAGGGAGAGTGTTGTTCATTATTTTCATATCATCCGTGGTGTGTGTGTCTTTGTTTTGAAAAATGATACATACATTGTGCTAGTACAATTGCTAGTAAAGGCATAACTTAAGAAAAAAACATGCTTTAAACATGTCTGTGGTGTCTCCTGTTAATGGCATCTGTGGCTTCATACGCAAATAAACTACTTTTCAATGTAAAGTCCATTTAATGCCAATTGCACACATTGCTCATGGAATAAGAAAGCCCTGGATGATAGATAGAAACATGTAGAAACATTCTCACCTATGTGATCCAACAGTTTACAATATCCATTCTATCAATATCAAAACTAACTCATACCAAAAATAAAATGCTGATATCAAGTTTTAATTAATACCTAAATGTAATTTTTCAATATAATATTTAAAAATGCTACTAAACAAAATCTCTGTATTTAATATAATATACTGATAATAGGTAACTTTAAATCCAAAGAAATGAGAATTCATATTTACTACATTCTCTATTGATCATCAATGTCTTATTTTGAATTTGCTGGGTTTTGGTGGCTTTGGGAAGGAACGAGTTAGCAAGTAGTCAGACACAATAGTTGGGAGGTAAGAAACTGGCAAGTAGAAGAGTTTGGTGTTCCAGCCAGTAGAATAGCGAGTCCATGGATGGACAGCAGTCAAAGCATGTTCCATGCAGTCAGTGACCTCTGTTAGTTGTGGATTGCATTTTGATAGTTTACGCTGAATTAATTTGCAATCTAAGAAAGAAAAAAATAGTTATGTTTACTTAAAGGACTACTGTCATTAGTAAAAAATACATTTAGCTAAAATCTTGCTATCATCTTGACTTAAAGGTACTGTACCACCTTTCCAATTAGGAGAAAATATGTGTCAAAGGTGTCTGTGGAGTCTCCTGTTTATGACATCACCTGTGGCTAAATATGCAAATTTTTATACACATATACACATTTCCCATGAAAAGCAATCACTTTGCATATCAAGTCACAGATAAGGCCATAAACGGGACACTCCACAGTCACATTTAAAACACATTGTTTGTCCTAATTAAGACATTTGCTTGAAATTTTGCTAACACACTGTACAGACCATTTTCAATCATTTCTATTCTATTCTCTATATTCACAGTAAAAAAAAACCCAAGCAAAACAAGTTTATGTGATAAAGTCCCTTTAAATTTTTTTCCTGTATTTCCATGGTAATTCAGTACTACACTTAAGTACAATGATAGGGGTAATTGCTCACAATCTAGAAAGTACTGTTGTCCATAGCTGTCCTGGATTTCTTGAGGAGTTCTGCTCCAAATGCTGTGGATGCTTTGTAGTGTTGTCTCCTGGTCTGTAGCTTGGGTTCTGTAGGAAGTGGGTTCAATGACAGATACTTTGACACCAAATGGCTGAAGTTCACGCCTAAAAAGTCATACAAGTTGGAACTATATTATAGCCAATTTCCACTATGCTAGCTAGAAAATGATTTGAAAAAAAAAATATAACACATCGAACTTCAATATATATCTACGGTTTTTCACTACACAGTCACAACCTTGCTTTTACCCCTTTGCGACAATGGACGTGCCTGGCACGTCCTGCGGTGAAGCAAGCGGTTTTCGCGATCAACGATTGCGTAAACCGCCTTAACGGTGCTGGTCTATTGCCTTGATGACTGCCCCTAGAGGCATCAACCAGCATAGCAATATTAAAAAAAAAAGAAAGATTTGATTAGCTTAAAACTTGTATTATGTTAGATTAGCCTGTAGGGTTAAAATTAAATAATTTTTAGCACAAGGGATAGGGTTAAAATGAAATTAAAATTAAAATATATTAAGGGATAGCATAAGGGTTAGAGTTGGGGTTAAATTTAGTGTTAGGGTTAAATTTAGGGTTTGGGTTGGGGTCAAAAGGTCAATATAGGAAAAAAACAAAAAACTCAATTTTTGGTTTTTGCCCCATAACTCTCAAAAAAATACCGAAAAATATGGAAACATGCATATTTCTGAACTCGGGACAACATTTAGAAACTATTTAGATGGGGTCTTTTTTAATGATTTGTGTGAATTATATTTTAGGTTAAAGTTAGAAAAAGTGTTTGTTTTTTTCATCATATTTTATGATTTTTTTAGTAGTAAATCATAAGATATGATGAACATAATGGTATCTAATGAAAGCTCTTCTTATGACGATAAAAATAACATATAATTTGTGTGGGTACAGTATGTGAGAGAGAAGAAAATTACAGCTAAACACAAACACCCCAAAAATGTCAAAAAAGCCATTGTCACCATTGTCACTATTGTCCTTGATGACATCCTGCGATACTTCTGGCACGCATGGATGAGGTGGTCCCCAAATATATATATAACTAGTTGCATGTATACTTATATGAACTTTTTAATATTATAATCAACTATTTTCATATGTAATAAAAATGTTATTGAAAAATTGTTTCTTATTTTTATTACATTCCTCTGCACTAACATTGCACCTAAAGTTCTTAACACAGCACTATACAGAACCAACAGCACTTGGCTTGTACTCATATTGCACCCATATAATTTGGCATGCCACAGTGTCACTTTGTCCCACTGAACTGCCCCTGCAGAACATTCCTGCAGTGTCACTTTCCCCCATAATACATGTTATTTTTACCCACAGTACATGCCACAGTATCACTTTGGCCACAGCCAATTTGCCCATTAATATGCGATTGCCATTTTCCCCATTAATATGCCACTATTAGCCTGCCCATTAATATGCCACAGACATTTTACCCATTAATATGCCACAGAGAATTTGTGTATTAATACACCATCCCCCTCCTCCCCCTTCCCCAGTACTCACCTGGCCGTCTCCTCCCTGTTCTATTTTGCCAATAACCCCTTGCCGACAAAGGACGTGCCAGGCACGTCCTGGGAGAATCTCCCTTAATGACAAAGGACGTGCCTGGCACGTCCTGCAGTGAATGAAGCGGTTTTCGCGATCAACGATCGCTAAAACCGCTTTAACAGTGCTGGTCTATTGCCTCGACATCGAGGCAATAGCCAGCACCGATATTTCTATTTTGGGACCCCCACGATCGCCCCACGGAGCGATCGTGGGGAGCCATATTGACGGAGCATGCTGCTCCATCAATATGGCTAAGTCCTCTGCCGGTCTGAGCTTCGGAAGTGAAAGTAACTTCACTTCCGTCGCTCTGAATATGCTACTTGACTACCCCTAGTGGTAGTTTAGTAGCATTGCAATGGAAAATAATTAAAATACATATTTAATTAAATAAAAACAGGTTATTTAGCTATATTAGCCTATAGGGTTAAAATTAAATATTTTTTAGCATAAGGGATAGGGTTAAAATTAAATTAAAGTTAAAAAATATTAAGGGATATAATAAGGATTAGAGTTGGGGTTAAATTTAGTGTTAGGGTTAAATTTTGGGTTCAGTGTGGGGGTCAAAAGATCAATTTAGGAAAAAACCAAAAAACACTATTTTTGGTTTTTGCCCCATAACTCGCAAAAAAATACCGAAAAATATGGAAACATGCATATTTTTGAACTCGGGACAACATTTAGAAACTATTTAGACGGGGTCTTTTTTAATGATTTTATTTGTGTAAATTATATTTTAGGTCAAAGTTAGAAAAAGTGGGTTTTTTTACATTTTTCATCATATTTTATGATTTTTTTTGAAGTAAATTATAAGATATGATGAACATAATGGTATCTAATGAAAGCCCTTCTTATGACGATAAAAACAACATATAATTTGTGTGGGTACTGTATGTGAGAAAGAAAAAAATTACAGCTAAACACAAACACCCTAGAAATGTCAAAACAGCCATTGTCACCAAGGGAAAGTCAAGGTGAAAATGTCTTGTCACTAAGGGGTTAAAATGCCAGTGTAATTTTACCATTCATTTGTCAGTGTTATTTTGCCCTTCATATGCCACTGTTATTTTGCCATTCATATGCCAGTGTTATTTTGCCCTTCATTTGCCAGTGTTATTTTGCCCTTCATTTGCCAGTGTTATTTTGCCCTTCATTTGTCAGTATTATTTTTCCATTCATTTGCCAGTATTATTTTTCTATTAATTTTCCAGTGTTATTTTGCCCTTCATATACCAGTGTTATTTTGCCATTCATATGCCAGTATTCTTTTACCATTCATTTGCCAGTGTTATTTTGCCCTTCATTTGCCAGTATTATTTTGCCATTCATTTGCCAGCATTATTTGTTAGTTAATATGCCAATTAAAAATCCCCCCCTCACCCCCCTTCCCCAGTGGATGCTGCTCATTCCTGGTAATCTCCTCCAAAGTGTTTCTGACTCGGCGGCTGTGACTAAAAGCTGGGTCCGCATCCGGTGGATGCGAACTGACAGCTGCTGCCCGATCGTGGCTGTCTCCATATGAGACATTCATACTGGCAGCGGAGGCCCACGGGGCAGCTGATTTGGGCCCCAAGAATGAATGGGCCCGGGGCAGCTGTCCTGTTTGCCAACACTTTTTTTAAACTTTTTTTTTTGCAGGGGTCGACAGGGCTGCCGGGCCACCTGGAGTGTTGGGACCGGTCGCAGCTGGGACCACTGCGACAACGATAGTTCCGCCACTGGTAAAAAGTGTATCCCCATGCTATTGAAGGTACGTGAAAATGGAATCCAATTATTTAAAGGACAACTAAACTTTTTTCCCTCTATAATTAACTTAAATGACCTCATTTCTCCCCATCCTCTGTTCTCTCCCCCTCCTCACCCATCTCTGTTCTCTGCCCCTCCTTTCCCCCTCCTCCCCATCTCCATTTCCTCCCCATCTCTGTTTTCTCCCCTTCCTCTGTTCTCTCCCTCTCTACTCCCCATCTGTTTTCTCCTCCCTCCTCCCCATCTGTTTTCTCCCTCCTAATCTGTTCTCTCCCCATTTTTCCCATATGTTTTCTCCCCCCTCCTCACTAGGGTTGCCACCTTTTCTTCAAAAAAATACCGGCCTTGGTACTGTCTCCATAGACTTAACATTGGCCTGATGCCAATTTTTTACTGGCCTGCCGGTAAAATACCGGCCAGGTGGCAACCCTACTACTCACCCATTTCTGTTCTCTCCCCTCCTCTGTTCTCCCTCCCCCTCCCATTCTTACTAGAAGCAGACAGCATAAGCTCCGTATGTTAAACACAAACGGAGCTCAGTAAGTGCTGCTCGCACTCCCCGCATGCAGTGGTAATGCAGGACATCAGAAATCCAATGCCCTGCATCATCACTAAGTGAGGGGGTGCGCAATTAGCACTTACTGAGCTCTGTGTTTGTTTAACACACAGATATTATTCTGTCCATGGCTTCCCATGAAGCATCACCCAGTGATGTCCGCACCTTCCCAGGAACCTCTGTGTGGCCGTGCAGAGTGCCAGCCAGTACCTCTACCGGCAGTTTTTTTTTTTTTTTAAAGGGGTGGGTGACCCATGGGGTGTTGCGCCCTTTGCACTCGCACAGGTCGCACACCCCAAAGGCCGGCCCTGGATGCATGTCATTGAAAATATTTAATTTATAAGTTGCATGACTTCTCTTGAGTTGGTGGAGTAAACTGTTCTATAGGGCTACAGAACATTATAACATAATAACTGAGTTAATAATAGCATTGATAATACAGTAAAAAAAAATGTGTGTTATGTATTCATCTGGTTTAACTTATTACCTCAAGCAGTCAGAAAATGCTTCTATTCCATGTCTGGAAATGCTGTATCCACCTCCAAGGAAGGCCAATCTACCCATGACACTGGACATAATAACTATACGTCCCTGGTTTCTTCTAATGAGAGGCAACAGGCTAAGAGTCACATTGATGGTCCCCAGCAGATTCACATTCAGTACTTTGAAAAAGTCCTCTATTGTGAGCCATTCACTTGGGGCTGCAGGACTTGTAATACCAGCATTGTTCACTAGGCCCCAAAGTCCTTTGATAGAAGAGAGGAGAGTTAGTTTTCATAAAATGTTTATGATTACCTAATCGCGAGTTGTGAATAGAATCATTGCATAATTCTAGATTAAATATAAGAAAAAGGGATGTATGACCAGGTGTTTTAATAACATTCAACTCACTGGACAAGGCCAGTCTAAGGTTGTAGTATAAAAACCCATTTGGCTCACATACTTCTTTATCATGTATCCTGGCCAACAAATGATAGCTTTACAGCAGTACCTTTACATTTATTATACATTTCTCCACGTGGCTATGTCTGTAACTGCAAGCCAAATTAAGCACTAAATTATTAAAATAACCATGGTAACTTTTAATTTTACATCTACTAATGATCACTTTTTCTTTCTCTAAATTAATGATTATGCACTGATTTTATGCACTTTTTCAATCACTTTAGATCACTTTACAGTGACATCAGCAATGGAGCTGGAAAGCAACAATTCAGTGTACTCTTATGTGTAGATTAAAAACAAAGTACATTGACTTGGCAAATTGTAAAGGTATTGAATACAAGATTGTCTGTAGTCCTGTCACTGCCAGTGAAATGGTTTATTGTGCCTTGCTGAACAGAGTAATAGTAGGTACAGGTTAATTTAATGGGACATTTGTGACTGGAACTGTTTATAAAAGCATCTAAAGGGTGCTTGAAGGAAACTAAAGCCAGAGAGCCAGTAGAAGCAGATTTAGTTTTGAAACATGTTGCTGATATCATCACAATAACATGTAAGGAGACATGTACTTGACCCTATCCAGCAAGTGGACTTTACTGGATATGTCCACTGCATGTTAATATGTGCAATAGACTTGTTTTTGATCATATTTATTCTGTTTGACAAAATTAAATACAAATATGAAAAAGTTTTACCCTACATGCCATCTCCATGAGTCTTTATGTCTTTGTGGCTTTTGTCCCACCAAAACGTATTAACCCTCACCTGATTGAGAATTCACAGTACAGCACAGCACTGCATTGCATGACATTCCATAACCTTTGTGGTATTTAACCCATGGAATGAAGAACTGTCCTGTGCATTCTATTTATGTTATGTTTCTCTTTACATGTTGGAGAATAAAGGAATATTACAAAATATGCCCCAGAGTTCCAGACTTGCAGTGAGAGTGACAGGTGGCCTAAGGATGTCTGTGTGCCTGGGCAGTGCACAAACATCCAGCTGCCTACCACTAGACACCAGGGAAGTCCTGCATGTGGAAGCTGAGTGCTGAAGAAGTCCTGTTTGTGCATACAGGGTGCTGGGCAATTTCTGGATATGCAATCTGGGTGTTGGAGCAGGTCCTGGGTGTGCAACCTGGGTGTTGGGGAACATTCTGTGTGTGTAATATGGGTGTTGGGGCATGTCCTCGTGTGCAATCTGTGTGCTCATGCATGTTCTGGGTGTTCACCCTGGGTATTGGGCATGTTCTGGGTTTGAAATTTGTGTGCTGGGTCATGGCCTGTATGTGTAATCTTGGTGCTGGGGGCATGTCCAGCATCTGCACTCTGGGTACTGGCTGAGCCATGTCCTGCAAAGTAAGGGAAAATTTGGGGGGGGACCCCCTTGCACTCCCCTGCAGATGCCCATGATGATATGGTGGACTACATATCCCATGATGCTCTCCCAACCTGGTAACTGGTGTAGCATAACTGAATATGCAGTCATCTTTAGTTGTACTACTTTTTAAAACAATTACCCCACTTACCCCAGCAGAGTGCTCTGCTGGCGGTCTACTGCAGCCTTTAAGCACCATGGACTGTTCCTCCTCACATACACAACCCTGTGCCTACAGACCATGCAGTGCCACAGTGTGAAGGAGAATGCAGGATATGATGTCAGGTCATATCCTATGCTCTCCTTAAATCAGCCTGCACACCACACCATGCAAGAGCAGTGTGCAAGGTCTTTGCTTTGGGAGTAAGGGGGCACACTTAATCCTGGTCGGTGCTGGAGACCTGCTTTCCCCGACCTACTAGGGTTGCCACCTCGGCTATTTTTGGCTGGCCACATATAACTTTTGCAAACTGCCTATGGGATATCTTTTAAATAGTACTTTGTATAAGTACCATTCAAACATGATCTAAAGCAGGGAGAAATTGCCTTTCATATATAAAAAAGACAATTTGGGGGTTTACACCCTCTTTAATCAAATTGAGATTTTTTGGCACAATATTTTTTTTTTTGTAAACTAAACTACAATTAAGGTCTCTTGGCAACAATAAATCACTAGCATGGAGGAACTAATAGTGTGAGTTATGGCCCATCACATTTAAATATATACTAACAAGTTTCCCAGGATAGAGGTATCAACTGCAGTCATACTCAGCCTCATCTGACAACTACACTTTCTCAGATGACCTACGAACAAATATAATAATTTCAATAGGTCAACCATCAGAATACAA
Organism: Pelodytes ibericus; assembly: GCA_036172795.1. NCBI lineage: Eukaryota > Metazoa > Chordata > Amphibia > Anura > Pelodytidae > Pelodytes > Pelodytes ibericus. The sequence goes on from CM069857.1 coordinate 238,840,960, forward strand.
CTAACCTTCATTTCTAACAATGTGCATAACCCACTTGGCAGCAGAGCTCACACTCTGGCTATCAGCAAGATCCAGGATTACAGTTTGCAGTCTTGGGGAAGTCTCATTCTTCAGCTTCTCAGCCCCATTCTCCGTCAGACAAGTGGCCAGTACTCGCAGCCCACGCTTGTCCAGCTGTTTCGCTAGCAGGTTTCCAAATCCAGTGTCACATCCAGTTATTAGCACATATTTATCTGTGAGATGTTCTAGTATCTGTCTCTGTCTGTGCCATCTATACAGGAAGAGTAGGATGAAGAGTACCAATAGAGGGAGCCACATGACAGGACAAATAGCTTGTTGCTGAAAGACATACATTAAGAAAAACTTTTCAATTCTCCGTGCAGCATTATTATAATCCAAAAACAGATCAGTTAGACTAAACTACAGCAAACAATTAACAATTGAAATTGAGGCAAATGTCACATATGAACTCTGTCCATCTTGTTTCAAAATACCCGACCTGTTATTATGATGATTGCACAATGCATTTCCACCACTCTAAAAAGAGCACATATGCTTGGAGCTGTTATACATATATTATACTAACCAGCTTGGTAGCAAATCATGATCAAAATATATATCTTTTTTTTTACGGTCCCTTTAAAAATGGGTCTGAAGAATATCATATTTCGTGGCACCATAATTTTTAATAAATACAAACACTTTGCATTGGTTTTATAAAGGATGTTCTGCTTTTGACATGTATTATCACACTTTAACAGTAGTTATGGAACAATACAGAGGAAAGCATCTGCAATGCACCTGGGTCCCTCCATGAAAAGTCCATTAAATGCTGTCCAGTATAACAGCCACAGTTAGCTATATTGGTATAATCATGGCCTTCGAAATTGTGTTCTGCATCAGGACAGGTTACAGTCTTGTTTCACCACTGAACTTTTTATGTTAACTGAAGCCAGGGGAATACTGGCAACTGTTGGCCTGGTGCCACCACATCAGCCCACCTGATATCATCAGAGATAGACACACACAGATGTGCAAGACAGATAATGTACAGAAATTGATAGGCAGACAAAACTGTTGGTTAGACATATCGAAATGATTACAGATTTGGGGTATTTAACACCTTGCCGACACAGGACGTGCTAGGTGTGGAGAGGCGTTAGTGACACAGGACGGACCTAGTCCGTCCTGTGTCAAAACGCGCACTGAAAGCAGATATTTTCCACTTTCAGTGCTCAAACGGTATTGAAACGTTGCTTCCGTATGGAAGCATCGTTCAATACTGAAAAAAATGCCCTTCGGCATTTCGATCGCAGCAGAGAGCAATAGAAATGCCAGTTTTAAAGGCACAGTGCCTTTAAAACGAGGGCATTCAAAAAAGAGCATAGGAAGCTAATTGAATCGCTTCCTATGCTCTGTAAGTGTTGCTGATTGCCTCACAAGTCGAGGCAATCAGTAACACTAAAAAAAAAGCACAATCTTGGTCACTGTGTAACCAGGATGGCGCTGCCCTTCTAAGGGCAAGAGCACAGGAGGCAGGAAGTAGCTGCTTCCTGTGCTCTTCAAGCAGTCACAGGATTGCCTCATCACAGAGGCAATCTGTGACTGCAGGCAGACTGACAAGCAGTGGGGATGCTCTGATGAGCACCCCCACTGCCTGGTCAGATCAATATTGACCCTATATTGATCTGACCAGTTAGGCTCTGCCTCCCTCTCCTCACATCTTTTTTAGTGAGGGAGAGAGACAGATCAAAGTAATAAAAGTAAGTTAAAGTACAAAAAAATAATTAATACACAACACACTAATAAGAAAACAATAAGAAAATGTTTATAAAAGCAATTCCCTGCGTTTAACCCCTTCCCTGTCACTGATCTTGCGTAAGCAGTGATCTTGCACATCAACGCATTTATTTTTGCTGTTTGTGCATTTTTTAGGGGTTAATTTATTTTGTACTGTAATTTATTATTTACTACAAAGGCTCTTCTAAGAGTTATTAACCTCTTCTTTGCCGGTGATCACTGCTTACGCAATGATATCGACGCCAAAGCAGTTTTTATCTGTCTGCATATGGGGTTACGTGTAAAGTAAAAAATATTTTAGATATTTTTAAAAGCTGTCTGAGCGCATAGCTGGTTCTTTTTGGGTATTTTCTACCTGGTCTCTGCATCCTTGTAAGTTTATTTAGCTATTGTTTACTTTTTACTTTTTTTGCTCTCCCCTATTTGGTACGATATGTATTTACTTTCCCATTTGATATATATTTACTATTATCAGCCTGAATTTGGTTTATATTTGACTGGTATTATTCTATTAATACTAATAGTATTATTAGTCTTGATATTTTAATGATTATACTAAAGGTTAATTTTTATGTTTGTTAAACCTGGTGTGCTGCCTTTTTGTATAGACGCATAGCGATCAGTAACAGCGACTTAGTGGCAAAGGCGGTGTGGTGATTGCTCAAATGAGCGGTCAGATCAAAATTGGTCGGATCAATATTCACAAATATTGAACTGCCTCCCTCTCCTCCAATACATTTTTGTGACGGAAAGAGACAGATCAGTATTAGTGATATAAAATAACATTTTATAAAATTGTCAGGTTTTATCAAAGGCATTCACTGTGTATTAACCCCTTCCCTGCCATTCATCACTGTATAAGCAGTAATCTTGCACAACAACAGTATGTTTTGCTGTCTGCACTTTTTTATGGATTCATTTCTTTGTACTGAAATGTATTACAGTACTAGATAGGCTCTTCTAAGAGCTATTAAACCCTTCTTTGCTGTAGATCACTGCTTAGGGACTGATTCTGAGGCTGCGGACTCAGGCTTCGTTTTTGAGCCCTGGTTTCTGATACATCATCTAGTGATGTATCGGTGGCTACTGAGCCCTTGCCACAAGGAGAGATGGGTGTCTACTTTTAAAAAATATATCATTTGGTGGGGTTAAATTACATTGGCTGACTTCAAAGATATATCCCATATAGGACACAGACGCAGGTTGACTACATGTCAAAATTCCAAATTGGAATCTTGAGATGCGCACCTCACAAATGTTGCCTTCTAGCCAAAAAACAAACCAACAAACCTATGCATGGGTGAATTCATGCCTGAAGTACAATGCATGTGGAAACAAAAACTCAAAAAAATTACTACCACAAACATTTACAAATACAGTATTAAAATACCACTATTTGAAATACCTTAGGATGTCTATTTTCCAAAAATATATGGTATGATGGGGTAAAATACATCGTACGGCTTCAAAAATGTTCCAAATGGAACATGGGCGCAGACTGACTACATGTCAAAATTCCAGGTTGGAAATGCGCACCCCCTAAATGTGGCCTTTTAGCCCCATAACAAACCTATGCATGGGTGGTATCCCTGTACTCAGGAGAAGTTGCTGAACACATATTGAGGTGTTGGTTGGCAGTGGCAAATGCCAGAATCTGAAAATTCATGCCTGAACTATAATGTGTGTGGAAAGAAAAAAATGACATCCCAACCCTTTGACATAGGTTGGTGGTAGAATTAGTACTTGGAAAGTGTTAAAATACCACAATTTTAAATACCCTAGGATGTCTAGTTTTCCAAAATATATGGTTTGATGGGGTAAAATACTTTGACAGGCTTCAAAAGTGTCCCAAATGGAACATGGACGCAGGCTGACTACATGTCAAGATTCCAAGTTGGAAATGCACCCCCCCTAAATGTGGCCTTTTAGCCCCCAAACAACCCAACAAACCTATGCATGCGTGGTATCACTGTACTCGGGAGATGTTGCTGAACACATATTAAGGTGTTGTTTGGCACTGACACATAACAGGATCTGTGAATTCATGCTCAAAGTACAATGTAGGTGGAAACAAAACATTAAAAAATTACTAACCTAAAATTTGACAAAGGCTGGTGGTAGAATTAGTGCATGGAAAGTGTTAAAATACTACCATTTGAAATACCCTAGGGTGTCTAGTTTGCAAAAATGTATGGTTTTGTGGGGTAAAATACACATTCTGGCTTCAAAAATGTCCCAAATGGAACATGGGAGCAGGTTTTCTGCATGTCAGGATTCCAAGTTGGAAAACCAAAAAGCGCACCTCTCAAATGTGGCCTTTTAACCCCCAAATAATTTAACCAACCTACACATGGGTGGTATCCCTCTACTCAAGAGATATTGCTGAACACATATTGAGGTGTTGTTTGGCACTGACATATAACAGGATCTGTGAATTCATGCCCAAAGTACAATGTATGTGAAAAAAAATTACTACCCAAAACATTGACATAGGCTGGTGGTAGAATTAGTGCATGTAAAGTGTTAAAATACTACCATTTGAAATACCCTAGGGTGTCTAGTCTTCAAAAATATATGGCTCTGTGGGGTAAAATACACTTTCTGGCTTCAAAAATGTCACAAATGGGACATGGGCGCAGGTTTTCTGCATGTCAGAATTCCAAGTTGGAAAACCAAAATGTGCACCCCCTAAATGTGGCCTTTTAGCCCCAAAACAAACCAACAAACCTATGCATGGGTGGTATCCCTGTACTCAGGAGATGTTGCTGAACACATATTGAGGTGTTATTTGGAAATACCCCTTCACATTTTACGGTAATGTTTACCTAAATTGCAATCAATGTAAAAAATAAAAATATTTTTTTTTTTGCTGCAAACTTTGGCAAAGATTGATGGTAAAATGGCTGCATGAAATGTGTCAAAATACCCCAAGTTAAATGCCCTGAGTGGTCTAGTTTTCAAAAGTATGTACATGTTGGGGTCATTCATGGATTTAGTACAGATATCAGTGTTACAATGTCACTATCTCTAATTTTGAAAAAAAGGATTTTAAAATAGCTTTTCACTACTTATAGTTCTGGCCCTGTAACATGAATAAAAAAGCACAAAAACATAAAACATGGGCTATTTCTGAACTCAGGACATATTTTAGAAACTATTTAGCAGTGTTTTTTTTTTGTTGTCTCTTGTACATGAGTATACGATTTTTAAATAAAAGCCATAAAAACATTTTTTCTTTCATTTTGTTGCCATATTTTATTATTTTGTTTACATCAAATTATATGCTATTATCAAAATAATGGTATCAAAAGAAGGCCCTTATTATGATGATAAAAACGATATATAGTTTGTGTGGGTACACTAAATGAGACAGAAATAAATTATAGCAAAACACAAACACCTCAGAAATGTTAAAAAAGTCCATGTCACCAAGCGTCAGACAAGCCAAAAAAGTAATGTCACTAAGGGGTTAAAAGTGAAAAGTGGTGCAGCCTGAGCACATTGAATGAGATGCCTCTCCTTACTGAAGCACATTATGCTGGTTAACCCTAACTGATATTAGGGTTGACATTTGACACAATATGATATATCACACTACCCAGTCACTACTAGAGTTGAATCACAGCCCATACTCCAAAATAGAATCAGAAATATTCATCATTAATTATTTTTGCCTTAAAGGGACAGACTAGTCCCCAAACTCTTATAGAGGCAACGAGCATATACATTTTTGTTTCATGAAGTCACTTCCTGTGCTCCTCAAATTGAATACATTGTGTAGACTGTGATAAACGTGCTCTTGTACTCAGCAGGATCTTTTAACAGTGCTGTAGTTTCACAATTTTATCTAGCTGCAAGTATTTTAAATTTCAAACAATGCAGAATGTAAAACATGCAATTTAAAGCAGGGGCATCACTAAGGTTGGTGTCACCCGGTGCGGAAACTCATGGTGTCACCCCTCTGGATTTCCTCCAATACAATGCCAAACAGATTCCTTAGTAATGCCAGTTAGATTGCCTATTAACTATGCCACACACAGGAGCCCAGTAACTATGCCACACACAGGAGCCCCATAAATGATGCAACACCAGAGCCCCATAAATTATGCCACACCAGAGCCCCACTATTTATGCCTCACCTCTGCCCAATTAATTATGCCACACACACAGGTGCCCCATAATTATGCCACACACACACAGGTGCCCCACAATTATGCCACACACAAGAGTCCCTTAATTACGCCACACAAAAGAGTCCCTTAATTATGCCACACATGGGGCACAACAAATATGCCACACACAAGCGCCCCATAATTATGCACACATGGGACCGACATTAATTATGCAACACACAGGAGCCCCACGAGGTGACAATTGTACAATTATATATACCAGTAATATTGTGCCAGTCAGATACCAGTAATATTGTGCCAGTCAGAGCCCAAAAATATTGTGCCACTCAGAACCCAGTAATATTGTGCCAGTCAGATACCAGGAATATTGTGCCATTCAGATACCAGGAATATTGTGCCAGTCAGAGCCCAGTAATATTGTGCCGGTCAGATACCAGTAATATTGTGCCGGTCAGATACCAGTAATATTGTGCCAGTCAGAGCCCAGTAATAGTGTGCCAGTCAGAGCCCATTTATAGTGTGCCAGTCAGAGCCCAGTAATATTGTGCCACTCAGAGCCCAGTAATATTGTGCCAGTCAGATACCAGTAATATTATGCCAGTCAGATACCAGGAATATTGTGCCATTCAGATACCAGGAATTTTGTGCCATTCAGATACCAGTAATATTGTGCTGGTCAAATACCAGTAATATTGTGCCAGTCAGATGCCAGTAATATTGTGCCAGTCAGAGCCCAGTAATAGTGTGCCAGTCAGAGCCCATTTATAGTGTGCCAGTCAGAGCCCAGTAATATTGTGCCTCTCAGAGCCCAGTAATATTGTGCCTCTCAGAGCCCAGTAATATTGTTCCAGTCAGATACCAGTAATATTATGCCATTCAGATACCAGTAATATTGTGCCATTCAGATACCAGAAATGTTGTGCCAGTCAGAGCCCAGTAATAGTGTGCCAGTCAGAGCCCAGTAATAGTGTGCCAGTCAGATGCCTGTAATATTGTGCCAGTCAGAGCCCAGTAATAGTGTGCACATCAGAGCCCAGTAATATTGTGCCAGTCAGAGCCCAGTAATATTGTGAAAGGCAGAGCACGGAAATATTGTGCCAGTCAGATACCAGGAATATTGTGCCAGTCAGAGCCCAGGAATATTGTGCCAGTCAGATACCAGTAATATTGTGCCAGTCAGATGCCAGTAATATTGTGCCAGTCAGAGCACAGTAATAGTGTGCCAGTCAGAGCCCATTTATAGTGTGCCAGTCAGAGCCCAGTAATATTGTGCCAGTCAGAGCCCAGTAATATTGTGTCAGTCAGATACCAGTAATATTATGCCATTCGGATACCAGTAATATTGTGCCATTCAGATACCAGGAATATTGTGCCAGTCGGAGCCCAGTAATAGTGTGCCAGTCAGAGCCCAGGAATATTGTGCCAGTTAGATACCAGGAATATTGTGCCAGTCAGAGCCCAGTAATAGTGTGCCAGTCAGAGCCCAGTAATAGTGTGCCAGTCAAAGCCCAGTAATATTGTGCCAGTCAGAGCCCAGGAATATTGTGCCAGTCATATACCAGTAATATTATGTCATTCGGACACCAGTAATATTGTGCCATTCAGATACCAGGAATATTGTGCCAGTTAGAGCCCAGTAATAGTGTGCCAGTCAGATGCCTGTAATATTGTGCCAGTCAGAGCCCAGTAATAGTGTGCCAGTCAGAGCCCAGGAATATTGTGCCAGTTAGATACCAGGAATATTGTGCCAGTCAGAGCCCAGTAATAGTGTGCCAGTCAGAGCCCAGGAATATTGTGCCAGTCAGATACCAGTAATATTATGCCATTCGGACAGCAGTAATATTGTGCCATTCAGATACCAGGAATATTGTGCCAGTCAGAGCCCAGTAATAGTGTGCCAGTCAGATACCAGTAATATTATGTCATTTGGACACCAGTAATATTGTGCCATTCAGATACCAGGAATATTGTGCCAGTTAGAGCCCAGTAATAGTGTGCCAGTCAGATGCCTGTAATATTGTGCCAGTCAGAGCCCAGTAATAGTGTGCCAGTCAGAGCCCAGGAATATTGTGCCAGTTAGATACCAGGAATATTGTGCCAGTCAGAGCCCAGTAATAGTGTGCCAGTCAGAGCCCAGGAATATTGTGCCAGTCAGATACCAGTAATATTATGCCATTCGGACAGCAGTAATATTGTGCCATTCAGATACCAGGAATATTGTGCCAGTCAGAGCCCAGTAATAGTGTGCCAGTCAGAGCCCAGTAATAGTGTGCCAGTCAGATACCAGTAATATTGTGCCAGTCAGAGCCCAGTAATATTGTGCCAGTCAGATACCCGGAATACTGTGCCAGTCAGAGCCCAGTAATAGTGTGCCAGTCAGAGCCCAGTAATAGTGTGCCAGTCAGTGCCCAGTAATATTGTGCCATGCAGAGCCCAGTAATATTGTGCCAGTTAGATACCAGGAATATTGTGCCAGTCAGACCCCAGTAATAGTGTGCCAGTCAGAGCCCAGGAATATTGTGCCAGTCAGAGCCCAGGAATATTGTGCCAGTCAAAGTCCAGTAATAGTGTGCCAGTCAGAGCCCAGTAATATTGTGCCAGTCAGAGCCCAGTAATAGTGTGCCAGTCAGATACCAGTAATATTGTGCCAGTCAGAGCCCAGTAATATTGTGCCAGTCAGATACCAGGAATACTGTGCCAGTCAGAGCCCAGTAATAGTGTGCCAGTCAGAGCCCAGTAATAGTATGCCAGTCAGTGCCCAGTAATATTGTGCCATGCAGAGCCCAGTAATATTGTGCCAGTTAGATACCAGGAATATTGTGCCAGTCAGACCCCAGTAATAGTGTGCCAGTCAGAGCCCAGGAATATTGTGCCAGTCAGAGCCCAGTAATATTGTGCCAGTCAGAGCCCAGGAATATTGTGCCAGTCAGAGCCCAGTAATAGTGTGCCAGTCAGAGCCCAGTAATATTGTGCCAGTCAGAGCCCATTAAAATTGTGCCAGTCAGAGTCCAGTAATAGTGTGCCAGTCAGATACCAGTAATATTGTGCCAGTCAGAGCCCAGTAATATTGTGCCAGTCAGAGCCCAGGAATATTGTGCCAGTCAGAGCCCAGTAAAATTGTGCCAGTCAGAGCCCAGTAATAGTGTGCCAGTCAGATACCAGTAATATTGTGCCAGTCAGAGCCCAGTAATATTGTGCCAGTCAGGGCCCAGGAATATTGTGCCAGTCAGAGCCCAGGAATATTGTGCAATTAATGGGCTCGTTTTCAACCACCCTCCTCCCCACTTCCCCATCACTTACCGAGTAGCTGGTGCTCCGTGTCCCCGGACGGACGCCTCCTCCGTGCAGTCTTCCCTCCTGCACATCCAGTCGCTGTGATTTTTTTTTTTCTTTTTTTCCGGCGGCCGCATCCAGCGGATGCGGCTGGCAGAAAAGAAAAAAAAAGTTAAGCAGCGCGATGCGGGGGGTGCCGGCAGCACGAGTGTCACCCTCGCTGGAGGTGTCACCCGGAGCGGTCCGCACCCCCCTCGGGACGCCACTGATTTAAAGTACTTTGAAAACACATTAATATGCATAAACTTTTGGAAGATGCATTTTGGGCACTAGACAGTGCCTTTAAATATTTATCTCAACGTTCTATTTACATGAAAACTGGTAATTGTGGCAGAATAGTATGACCAGTCACATTCCCCCACCTTCTTTTCCATAAGTGTCAGTATTATACTAAACTGCAATGATGCTAAAGCCACAAATATGTTATTAGCTATTTCATAAATGAAAAAGCAATATGAAAAACTTTATGTTCACAGACAGACACAGAGGGGTTATTCAGTGTACCCCTTAAGCCAAAATCCATACACATCTACATGCTAAATTGTAATAAGGAGCAATACTTTTACACTGAGCCATATTATATTCTGTATAGTTATATTCTACTTATATACTAAATATATAAAAGAACTGAAAACATGTTTCTCACATGGGATAAAACAGTTCAACATATCATACCTTAATACTGTTCTGGTAGAGACTGACAGGCTATGATTTAAAGAAATTATTTTGTTATGCTTTATGTTCTTGCAGTTCATATGTAGCTAATAGTCCTCTTTCTGTGTCTGATGTACCTCTTTTTCCATTAGCTACACTGCATTAAAATGCAAGGTAATGTGATAAAAAATAGTTTATATTTGAAATAACTAATATGGTTTTACAAAATGTAACCAATGATTTGTCACCTTACCTATAAAAAGTAATTCCCTGCTCCTGGTTTCACATTTGTTATTGTTATTTAAGCACATTATAATTTTACATAAGGGTCTGCACAATAAAGATAGAACTGTTGGAAATTGAGATGGGAATTTTAAACTTTAGGTTAATGGGATGCTTTTTAGTTGCCAGGTTAAGATTACAGGTGTGTTAATTTTTCGGATGGCCCCTACTGTACTTAATTTCTGATACCTTTCCACATTAGTATCACTTAAAAAATAAGAATTTCCTGTGCTTTGTAACATCACCCCTGATGAGTTTTTATACAGTTAATGAGATACTTGATAAATATTTTGATTGCAAACATACACTGTACCCAATATATATATATACTATGTAATACATCAACAGAACATTGATTCTATCATAACTCACCTTAATGATGTCACAATTCAAACCGCTGGAAAATCAGACATTCCTACAGTAGCCAAGTCCCATTGTCCAGTCTCTCCAGGTACTTACTGAAATTGGATCTTAATACAACTGAGAATACTGGATCCTAAGAGATCAATTCTCAAGCTTCTCATTCCAAAATCTCATTCTATTGGTCCTCCAGGTGGGTTTCCAGCTGTGTCTTGAATCACAAGGCTGGATGGGTTTTCAGTGATTATCATTGACTAACACTGGCAGAGGTGCTTATAGGAGGACAATGATCTTTTGTGTTTGCAGGAAATGCCTCAAGGAGGCAAATAAAACAAGCTTTAAAACAGAGTGCCAAATTTATTTCAAAATTAATCCAGAAATAAAAAGAGAACATAAAGCGTATTTGCTAAGTTTGAGTACAACAAGTCTCTGACATTTAAAACTGAACCAAAAGCAGTATGGATTGAATAACTGTGTAAAAGTTATTTTTAATTGAACAATTACACAAGGCATTTTGAAATGCAATGTTTTAATGAAATAACACAAATTATTGAAGCCTCTCTGCTTTTACCTTGGGTCGAAATAAGGAAGATCTAATTCATCTGACCCAAGATTCTAAACAACATGTCTGACCCCCTGATAAGCATCTAGGACAGTTATTTCGGCTGTTTCACTGCTGACAGTACAGCGCGGCAGTTTGAACACGGCAATGTAAGCGCTGAGAGCGTAGAATATCCGACCCCCTAAAAAATTAAACACCCCTAATACTAACCCTGGCCCTAACCGAACCCTAGTAATAACTCTGCCCCCGAACCCCAATAGTAACACTATCAAACGAACCCTTATACTAACACTAACCCCCCAGAGCCCTAATACTAATACCAAACACATAATAATACTCACCTTGTCCGATTCTGTGATGAACTGTCCCGTGAAGAAAGGTCCGAGGATGACCTCTTGCACGTTGAACTGGCAATCGAGCAAGAGGTCACGGTGAAGCGACTGTGTTCAAGCAGCAGCGAGGAACCGTCCCATCCGCCCCCCCCCCCCCCCCCGATAATGCTTTCATTAAAGCATTCCTAAAATGCATACAGTCAGTTAACCCCTTAACGACAGATGACGTGCCAGGCACGTCACGGCAAATCGAGGACTTGCCGACAGGTGACGTGCCTGGCACGTCATGCACTAAACTGAGTAAAGAAAGCGACCAGCGGTCGCTTTCTTTACTCTAACGGTGTTGCTACAATGCCTCTAGGTAGAGGCATTGTGCAACACCCCCCAAATGTGCAGGGGCGCGCTACGATCACTCCACGGAGTGATCGTAGCAGCCATTTAAAAATGGCTGCGCCGGCTGCACACATGTGCTTAGAAAGCGAACGATCGTTCGCTTTCTAAGCATCTCCGGTGTTGTTAAAGTGCCTCGCCTGCGAGGCACTTAACAACACCTTCAGGCTGCCCAGAGCCGATGGTGGTCGCTCTCCTGAGCGACCCCATCGACTCAGTAGAAGGGAACGCTGCCTATACAGGCAGCGCTTCCCTTCTAATGGCAAGAGCATCGGAAGTGAAAGTATTTCACTTCCGATGCTCTAGGGGGAGCCAATCGATGCCGGCACAACAGATCTATGTGATCTGTGTGCAGGCATGTATGGTAAGTGCTCTGATGAGCACTTATCATACTGTCAAAGGCAATATTAGCAAATATTGCCTTTGACAAGTATTGATCTGCCTCCCTCACCTTACTAGTTATAGTAAGGGAGAGAGACAGATCAGATCAAGTAAAAAAAATAAAATAAAATAATAAAACAAATATTTAATACAATTTTAAACACCAAGGGCTTTTATAAAAGCCATTTAACCCCTTCCCTGCCATTGATCGCTGTGTACGCAGTGATCATACACAGCAGCCCATTTTTTGCTGTCTGTGCATTTTTTAGATGTTAATTTTTTTTACTGTAATTCATTACAGTATAAAAAAAAGCTCTTTTAAGAGAGATTAACCCCTTTCTTGCTGTAGATCACTGCCTAAGCAGAGATCTGACGCAAATGCAGCAATCTTGCTGCAGAAGCATTTTTAATTTTTTTAAAACTTTTTTATTACACCCGTCACGTGTTAATTATACCCGCTAGGGGACTACGTTTAACGTAATTTTTTTTTTAAATAAGAGCTATTAACCCCTTCCTTGCCGTATATCACTTCCTAAGCAGCACATATGGTCACTGCCTAAGCAGTGCATATGGTCACTGCCTAAGCAGCGCATATGGAGCAATCTAGTCGCAGAAGGATTTTTTTTTGCTATCAGCATTTTTTTTGTCAGACTCGCTAGGGGTTAATTATACCCACTAGGGGATTACGTGTATTCCTTTTGAAGCTGTCTGAACACGTGTATAGCGATCAGTAACAGCCGATCAGTGGCAAAGGTGGTTTGGTGATTTCTCAGATGAGCATCACCATTCGTCTGGTTCGTAAATATTGTTCTGACCCATATGGATCTGCCTCCCTCTCCTCACTTGAGTTTTAGTGAGGGAAAGAGACAGATCTGTATAACATAATTTTTTAATTGTAATAAATTAAATAAAATGTAAAAAAATTGTGAGTCCCAAGGGCTTTTATAAAAGCCATACCCTTTGTATAGTGTAGTGTATTAACCCCTTCCCTGCCACTGATCACTGCACAGCAGAACCTTTTTTCTTGTCTGTGCATTTTTAGGGGTTAATTTTTTTGTACAGTACTACAAAGGCTCTTATAAGAGCTATTAACCCCTTCCTTGCTCTACATGTTCAAATTCCAAGTTTGAAAATCAAAAAGCGCACCTCTCAAATGTAGCCTTTCAACACCCAACAAAGCTGACAAAGCTATGCATGGGTGGTATCCCTGTGCTCGGGAGATGTTGCTGAACATATATTGTGGTATTGTTTGTCAGTGACACATACCGAAATATGTGAATTTGTGTCTAAAGTACAATGTATGTGGGAAAAAATACACAATAAAATGACTACCACAAACTTTGACAAAGGCTGGTGGTAGAATTGGTGCATGGAAAGTGTTAAAATAACACCATTTAAAATAGCCTAGGGTGTCTACTCTTACAAAATATATACTTTTTGGGGTAAAATACACTGTCCTACTTTAAAAAAAAGTCCCAAATGAAAGATGGGCTCAGGCTGGCTACACGTCAATATTCCAAGTTGAAAATGCGCACCTTCACAATGTGGCCCTTTTAGCCCCCAAACAACCCAACAAACCTATGCATGGGTGGTATCCCTGTACTCAAGAGATGTTGCTGAACACTTATTGGGGTGTTATTTGGCAGTGACACATACCAAAATCTGTAAATTCATGTCTGAAGTACAAGGTTTGTGAAAAAAAAACACAAAAAAATGACTACCACAAACTTTGACAAAGGCTGGTGGTAGAATTAGTGCATGGAAAGTGTAAAAATACCACCATTTGAGATAGCCTAGGGTGTCTACTTTAAAAAAATATATGGGTTGATGTGGTAAAATACACTGGCTGGTTTCAAATATGTCCCAAATGGGACATGGGTGCAGGCTGTCTGCATGTCAAAATTTCAAATTGGAAAACCAAAAACTTCACCTCCCAAATTTGGCCTTTTACCCCCCAAACAATCCAACAAACCTATGCATGGGGGGTATCCCTGTACTCAAGAGATGTTGCTGAACACTTATTGGGGTGTTATTTGGCAGTGACACATACCAAAATCTGTAAATTCATGTCTGAAGTACAAGGTTTGTGAAAAGAAAACACAAAACAATTACTACCACAAACTTTGACAAAGGCTGGTGGTAGAATTAGTGCATGGAAAGTGTTAAAATACCACCATTTGAGATAGCCTAGGGTGTCTACTTTTAAAAAATATATGGGTTGATGGGGTAAAATACACTGGCTGGTTTCAAATATGTCCCAAATGGGACATGAGTGCAGGCTGTCTGCATGTAAAAATTTCAAGTTGGAAAACAAAAAACTGCACCTCACAAATTTGGCATTTTAGCCCCCAAACAACCCAACAAACCTATGCATGGGTGGTATCCCTGTACTCAGGAGAAATAGTAGAATCTATTTAGCATGTTTTTTCGTTCGCTATTGTCGATGAGGAGAAGTTGTTTCAAATAAAAACAAAGAAATTTGTGTATTTTTTTTTTTTTTACCATATTTTATTATTTTTTTTTAATAATATGATAAGATATGATCAAAAATATGGCATCCATAGAAAGCCCTTTTTGTCCCGATAAAAACAATATATAATATGTGTGGGTACAGCAAATGACGAAGAAGAAAATTACTGCTAAACACAAACAGCACAGAAATGTTAAAATAGCCATTGTCCAGAAAGGACAAAAATGTTTCAAAGGCTCTGTCCTTAAGGGGTTAAACATAACTTATTTTTTTGCAGACAGTTGTTCTTAGCGTTTAATTCTGTGAAGGGAAATAAGCTGCCAGTTATTTAAACCATACTTTATGGATACCATTCTTTAAACAATTGTTCCACTGTTGCCATGCAATTACTGGGAGATATGAGATTATTTAGTTGATATAGTTTAAGATTATTGCTTCATGTGTGTTAACTTTTTGTAAAGTGCCTACTATACTTAAGTTGTAATACTTTCCATTTTAGTTGCCGTTAAAACTATAATCTCCATACTGATAAGCTATATTTAAAGCTGTGTCCTCAGGTCCTACAGGAACAAATCTTGCCTAGATCCCCCTGTGATGAAGATAGGTAAACTTGATACTCTATACAATATACACTGTGCCGATTAATCCTCAAGTGCCGTTATAACACACATCACTGCAATATGATGGCTAGACTGGCTGATGCTTGTCTCCAGCTGCACTCTCCTCCTAGCTTGCTTAGTCCACGACCACCACCCTGGAAAGCTCCCCCCCCCATCTGAACATTATGCTACTCTTACTCCCTGCACATCCTATAATACCAGATCCAGCACCAGGCACTTACTAGCTGTCCCTTACTTCAAAAAGGAAATAGGTCCTAGGAACAAATGCTGTCCTAGAGTTAAGTAGAGAGTACTTTATGCCAGGAGGGGGCAATACATTTCCAAGATAAATTCACATGCATGGTTTGCCATAAGAAGTATAAACCAGGCCTGGGAGTCTGGGACAAATGCATTGGATATGCAAGCATTTGCACACTGAGCTTTCTTGCTAGCACTAATTACACCAACAGTATTTCAGTTATAATGGGCTTGCTTCCAACTCTGTAGTGTTTTAGTTATGTTGCGATGTATACAATATGTGCATTCTAAATAAGTTTACTTTAGTATTCTTATGGTGTATAAACATTTTCATTGTAGAAAGAAGAAAGTGTAATAATTAGATATTACACACAAGGAAATGCTGCCTCTCTGATACAATATTATATTTAAATCCTAGCCTTTATTTAAATATGCATAGTAAAAGACTAATTAAATTCATAGAGTGATGTTGGGAAAAGTGCGAAATAAGTGTGAAAAAAGTTCACATAAATACATCAACACTCTAACATGTGTTAGATGGCTACCCTAACACATGTTAGGGTAGCCACCTGGCCAGTATTTTGCCAACAGGCCGGTAAAGAAAAAATGGCTTGAGGCCAATGTTATGAGGGATATAAAACATAAAAGGAATGAACAGCAAGAGGGCATAAGGATCGGGTATAGGACAGTTAATCGCTGCCATTTCACTGCAGTGTACTGACAGTTCAGAGCTTAACTGTCAGCGCTTACAAAAACTAACCTGTAACCCCGAACCCTGATACTAACCCTAATACTAAGCCATAATACTAATCACTATTACTAACCCTGATACAAACCCTAATACTAAGCCATAATACTAATCACTATTACCTACCCTGATACTAACCCTAATACTAAGCCATAATACTAATCACTAATACTAACCCTGATTCTAACCCTAGTAATAAGCCATAATACTAATCGCTATTACTAACCCTGATACTAACCCTAATACTAAGCCGTAATACTAATCGCTTTTACTAACCCTGATACAAACCCTAATACTAAGCCATAATACTAATCACTATTACCTACCCTGATACTAACCCTAATACTAAGCCATAATACTAATCACTAATACTAACCCTGATTCTAACCCTAGTACTAAGCCATAATACTAATCGCTATTACTAACCCTGATACTAACCCTAATACTAAGCCATAATACTAATCATTATTACAAACCCTGATACTAACTAAACATGTGCATTCATTTTCAGAACAAAATAGCATTTTCGTCCAAAAAACAAATAACGAAAATGCTAAACTAAGGAAAGCCGAATAAACGAATGGCTAATAAACGAAAATCATTCGTCCATTCGTGCTATTGGCATTCTATAAACCGAAATAGAGTCGGTTTATAGAATACCAATAGCATTACATACATTTTATAAACCGACATAATGAAGGACTTTCGGTTTATGGAATGCACGAAATAGAGTCCCCATTCATACGAATAGATCACTTTGCCTATTCGTATGAATGGGGACTCTATTTCAGTTTATAGAAAGCCAATAGCATTCCATGTATTCCATAAGCCGAAAGTCTATAAACCGAACAACATTCGGCTTATAGACTTTCGGTTTATAGAATACATGTAATGCTATTGCTATTCTATAAACCGAAAGCCTATAAACCGAATGTCGTTCAGTTTATAGACTTTCGGCTTATGGAATACATGTAATTATATTGGCTTTCTATAAACCGAAATAGAGTCCCCATTCATAAGAAATTCTTATGAATGGGGACTCTATTTCGGTTCATAGAAAGCCAATAGCATTACATGTATTCCATAAGCCGAAAGTCTATAAACCCAACGACATTCGGTTTATAGACTTTCGGTTTATGGAATGTGTAGGTCAATTGATTCGTACGAACGAATAAAACGAAACGAAAATAATGAACGAATTTCGTCTGAAACGAATGCAGTAATGAACGAAATTCGTTTTAGACTAAATAAATAAAATTTTCGTCCGAATGGACAAAAACAAAACGAAAATTTTAGTTTTGCACATGTCTAATACTAACCCTAATACTAAGCCATAATACTAATCGCTATTACTAACCCTGATACTAACCCTAATACTAAGCCATAATACTAATCATTATTACAAACTCAATTTGAGGTCAGATTATAAGAAGACCTCGATTATAAGACGAGGGGTAGTTTTCAGAAAAAAATTTCTGAAAAAAACCTTGTCTTATAATCGAGCAAATACAGTACCCTGATTATAAGACGACCCCCCAAACTTTGGATATTCCATTAGGAAAAAAACTAAAATCCTGAATATAAGACTACCCTATAGGAAAAAAGTTCAACTTGTATATATTCACATGTAAATTGCTTTTTTAATAAAAAATTATGATATCAAAAAATGTATTTCTAGTTTTTATTTCTTTTTATGTGCCAATGCTGCCTTTCTCTTTCCCTTGCCCCCATTTTTCTTTCTCTCCCCCCTCCCCTTGTCTGTCTCTTAACCCCCTCACTCCCCTTGTCTCTGTCTCTTAACCCCTTCCCTCCCCTTGTCTGTCTCTTAACCCCCTCACTCCCCTTGTCTCTGTCTCTTAACCCCTTCCCTCCCCTTGTCTGTCTCTTAACCCCCTCACTCCCCTTGTCTCTGTCTCTTAACCCCTTCCCTACCCTTGTCTGTCTCTTAACCCCCTCACTCCCCTTGTCTCTGTCTCTTAACCCCTTCCCTCCCCTTGTCTCTGTCTCTTTACCCCCTCCCTCCCCTTGACTCTGTCTCTGCCCCCCTCCCTCCTCCCTGTCTCTCTGTCCCCCCTGTCTCTCTGTCCCCCTCCCTCCCTCCCCCTGTCTCTCTGCCCCCCTCCCTCCCCCTTACCTTGATCCCTGGTGGCTAGTGGGGGCAGCCAGGGGATGTCTGCACGATACTTGCAGACATCCTCCATGCTGCCCGACACGGCAGTCTATTATGACGGACAGCTGTCCGTCATAATAGTCTGCCGAGTCGGGCAGCATGGAGGATGTCTGCACGTATCGTGCAGACAACCCCCAGCTGCCCGCTTTTCCCTGGTGGCTAGTGGGGCAGCAGAGGAAGTCTGCGCGACGAGCGCAGACTCCCCTGCTGCCGCCCGGCACGCTCGCCGGGACTTCTGTGACGAAAGCGGAAGTACCCGGCTTCTTCACAGAAGCCCCGGCGGTCGTGCCGGGCGGAAGCAGGGGAGTCTGCGCTCGTTGCGCAGACATCCCCTGCTTCTAGAGAGGGGGATCCAGGTCCCCTGCAGCTCTGCTGGGGACCTGGATCCATGTCTTATAATCTGACCTCAATTTGAGGTCAGATTATAAGAAGACCTCGATTATAAGACGAGGGGTAGTTTTCAGATTTTTTTTTCTGAAAAAAACCTCGTCTTATAATCGAGCAAATACGGTACTAACCCTAATACTAAGCCATAATACTAATCGCTATTACTAACCCTGATACTAACCCTAATACTAAGCCATAATACTAATCGCTATTATTAACACTGATGCTAACCCTAATACTAAGCCATAATACTAATCGCTATTACTAACCCTGATACTAACCCTAATACTAAGCCGTAATACTAATCGCTATTACTAACATTGATACTAACCCTAATACTAAGCCATAATACTAATCACTATTACTAACCCTGATACTAACCTGCTTTAAACTGTGCTATGAACTGTCCACTGAGCTGCTCGTCTTGTGTTGAAGTGGCTGCGAGGAATCAGCCACGATAAACTCTCCCCTCTCCTAAGGGTCTACTCAATAAAGAGAGAATTGCAGGGAATTGAGACGCTGATTTCAAACTTAAGGGCAACATTGTTGCGCAGTAAAAAATCTCCAGTTCAGCTGTATTGGAAACGTTTTCCAAATTTGCTACATTGGCCTAAAGTTTGAAATTCCAATCTATATTCCCTGCAATTCTCTCTTTATTGAGTACACCCTACAGTCTTAAATTACAAAAGGTTTAATAATATCAGGAAGTATTACTTTACTGAGAGGGTAGTGGATGCATGGGATTGTCTTCCAGCAGAAGTGTTAGCGGTTAATACAATGAAGAAGTTTAAGCATGTGTGGGATAGGCAAAAAGCTATCATAGATATAAGATAAGGCCAGAGAGTAATGAAAGTATTTCGATTTAGTATTTTACAGAAATTAGGCAGACTACATGGGCCACATCATTCTATATTTCTATGTGTTTGGGAACCAAAGCATAGCTGGTGTTTTTTTTGAAGAAAACGTGGAAACCCTAACTTTTAATGGTCTCTATCTTTGTTTTGAATACATCCCAATAGGTGATTGCTTAGCGGAACAGAGGTCCAGGAATATTCTAAAGTTTTCTAAATATGTTTATGTTTCTCACAAATATAGTGTTAGCAGCAGTGTGCCTCCCCATGTGATCCTTATAACTTTAATACTGCTAGAACATAAAACCTTATTATTAGAGTGCTACCTACTGCTGTTTGCATGGACAGCTGATTATTTTGGCGATTGAGACCTCCCATATGTAGGCACACGTGGACTAACACATTGGCTGTATGCTTGGGGGGTGGCTGTATAGGAGTGCCCTTCTTTGGTTGCCACATGACAGACAAATAAAAGCACAAATGTACTGTATCTAATTTACGTTAACATTTCTTCTTCCATGTAGGTAATTTGCTTCCACTGGATCAACAGCAAGATGTGTGAAATGTTAAGCTTGATAACCTACGAGGTCCTGGTCAGACAAATAGTACATTCCTCCATTCTACATTTTACTTTCCACAGAGATTCACCCTTGTAGTATACATAATTACTAATTTAAATGAACATTAGCTTCTTAACCTTGTAAATGAATGACCCCTACACTATCTATATATCCTACCAATTATTTCTTTTTCAGATTTTATTTGTGCTACCTCTAAAGATACTTGTACTGGTCCTCAGCTTCATCATCAACCGCTGTGGACTTCCAGGCAGATTATTTAGTCATTGATGGACAGGTTCACCAAGATGTTCAAAAAACATACCCATGACACACACATTTCTGGTGAAGTGGCCCAGTGCAGAAAACGCATGGACACCCCCTGATCTAGCTGTATCAAGGACCATATTTACATTAAAAACAATCCCACCACCATGC
The DNA here is from genome assembly GCA_036172795.1 of Pelodytes ibericus. Classification (NCBI taxonomy): domain Eukaryota; kingdom Metazoa; phylum Chordata; class Amphibia; order Anura; family Pelodytidae; genus Pelodytes; species Pelodytes ibericus. The sequence continues at coordinate 238,861,665 of CM069857.1, forward strand.
CATCAATAAATGAATAGAATTAAATACTTTGTGGATCAGGAAGCTTCAAGCATCACGGTGCTTTATGGGAAATCCTGTCTGGTGAAGGGTTAGGTTGACCCAGAAACATTGTGCTGATGTATATTTTTGCTTAAAGGGACGCTAAATGGTATTTTTCACTTGTGCTTCTAATATAGCAGCACAAGTGAAATGTCCGTTGTCCCTAGAATGAGGATAAACTGGTTTTATTAGTTTTGTGGATTGATATGTGCAATGTATGTTTCTGTATCAGTATGCATACTATTATTGTAATCCTTTAAATACATTGTGACTATCATTATCACTTTCAAAAATTAAATAAACAATAATAATACAAATTAAAATTGTATGATAAAATTGTGCATATTTTGATTAGTAGCTTATATTAGCTTTCCTATGTATTGTAACTTTTCCCGCTCCATTCCCTTTTAATTCCAACAAAGTAAATAACTTCTTTAATAGCATGTGTTTTTTGTCATATCACTTAATAACAAAGGAGGAAATGAGATTCATTGCTAATAAGGCTTCCTACAAAAAAATGTAATTAAAAAAAGTATTTTATAAATGTTTGACGTAAGAACTGACACAAAGAATTCTGGGAGAAATAATATTTCATAAGTATTTTTTGTAAGACTTTTTAGACATTCCGGCTATATCATGTAAGCCCAGCTGAGAAAAAAAACTGCTTTAATTTTTAGTATTGCAAAGTATATATATTTACAGATATACACAGGGTCAAGATAAAATTTGAGACAAACAAATGATCATAAACATTGTTAAGTTATATCCTATTTTGCCATAGTACATACAAATAACTTAAACACACCTTTGTCTTGCTGTCCTCTGTCCTTGTTAAATCCACCTTCAGGAAGGTATGAGTGAGCTTGATACAAAGGATGTGCGCAATGCTGTTTTAGATGTTGTAGGCCACAATTAGAAAAATATTACCAAATTTTTATAGCATTTCCAAAACAAAAACATGCCACAATAATATGCACAGCTTGAAAGCGAGGGACGATGGAAAATGGTATATTCTATACCGCAAGGTAATGGGAGGAAATATCTTTCATAGAAGAGGAAGTGCTAAAACAAGAGGGTATGCTTTGAAAATGGAGGGTAAATACACTCGAGGGAACAAGCAAGGAAGTACTTTTTTACGGAAAAGGGTGTTGTATTCACGGAATACCAACCCATCAGAGGTGGTACAAGTGAGTACAGTCATAGTTCAAAAGTGTCTCATATTTAAACAATGCTATAATAAATATGACGAAGACTAAATTATAATATTATTATTATAGACACTTATTTATATAGCGGAAACAATTATGCAATACTTGACAACATACTTACCGTATTTGCTCGATTATAAGACGACCCTGATTATAAGACGACCCCCCAAACTTTGGATATTCCTTTAGGAAAAAAACTAAAAGCCTGAATATAAGACTACCCTATAGGAAAAAAGTTCAACTTGTATATATTCACATGTAAATTGCTTTTTTAATAAAAAATGATATCAAAAAATGCATTTCTTGTTTTTATTTCCTTTTATGTGCCAATGTTGCCTCTCTCTTTCCCTTGCCCCCAGCTTTGTCTCTCTCCCCCCTTAGTGTTGTCTCTCTCTCCCCCTCCCTTTGACTCCCCCCTCGCCTCTGTCTCTCCCCCCCTTGTTTCTCTCTGCCCCCCCTTCCCTTGTTACTCTGTGCCCCCCTCCCTCCCCCTGTTGCTCTGTCTCTTCCCCCCTCCCTCCCCTTGTTGCCCTGTCCCCCCCTCCCCCTGTCTCTCTGCCCCCTCCCTCCCCCTGTCTCTTCCCCCCTCCCTCCCCTTGTTGCTCTGTCTCTTCCCCCTTCCCTCCCCTTGTTGCTCTCCCCCCCTCCCCTGTCTCTCTGCCCCCCTCCCTCCCCCTGTCTCTCTTCCCCCTCCCTCCCCCTCACCTGTAACTCGATCCCAGGTGGCTAGTGGGGGCAGCACGATACGTGCAGACATCCTCCATGCTGCCCGACACGGCAGTCTATTATGATGGACAGCTGGTCCGTCATAATAGACTGCCGTGTTGGGCAGCAAGGAGGATGTCTGCACGTATCGTGCAGACATCCCCCAGCTGTCCGATTCTCCCTGGTGGCTAGTGGGGCAGCGGAGGATGTCTGCGCGATGACCTCCCCTACTGCCGCCCGGCACAACCGCCGGGACTTCTATGACGAAGCCGGAAGTACCCGGCTTCATCATAGAAGTCCCGGCAGTCGTGCCGGGCGGCACCAGGGGGAGTCTGCCCTCATCGCGCAGACATCCCCTGCTGTTAGAGAGGGGGATCCAGGTCCCCTGCAGCTCTGCTGGGGACCTGGATCCCTGTTTTATAATCTCACCTCAATTTGAGGTCAGATTATAAGACGACCTCGATTATAAGATGAGGGGTATTTTTCTGAAATTTTTTTCTGAAAAAAACCTCGTCTTATAATCGAGCAAATACGGTATTAGGAAAAACTGACGTTTTAGGTATAAAAGGGCCTGGTTCCTAGGCGTCCAACTGTGGCCTTCCAACTGTATCTGTACTACAACTACAATTATTCCCTGCCATTCTAGAAAGCATGTAGGGAGTGATGTGGTTTGTAGTTCTGTAGCAGCTGGAGAGTTGGATGCCCTGGGCCTAGTTGAAATGAATCCTAGCTCTACTTTGAAAACATTCTGCTGTACTAAAACATTAAGGGACTGTGTGTCCCTGACGACAGCATTTGAATACAAATGTTTACTTAAACACAACACAAGCATAACTGAAGAAACCCTTTTACCCTCCTAGTCAGCACCTGGCTAAGTGGTATTGTTGGAAAGTAGAAGCATTTAAGAACAATAGCAACTCAGCCATGAAGCAGAAGACCACATAAAGTCACAGAGTGGGGACACAGAGTGCTGAATTGTATGATGCATAAAAGTCCCCAATGCTGATTCCATATCTGAAGAGTTCCAAATGTCCACGGACATTAATATCAGCACAAAAGCTGTATGGCAGGCGCTTCCTGCACTGAGCAGCTGCATGCAAACTTCACATCAACAAGCACAATGCCAAGCGTCAGATCGAGTGGTGTAAAGCACACCGCCACTGGACTCTTCTGAACTCTTCTGGGTTTGGTGGATGCCAGGAAAATGTTACCGGCTTAATGGCATTGTGCAAACTGTAGAGTTTGGTATAATGAGGTAAGGGTATGGTGCTGCTTTTTATTGGGTTGGGCTAGGCCCCTTACTTCCAATGATACCTTAATTCTTCAGCATACCAAGGCCCTTTTCTATTCCATCATGACAAGTGCTAGAAGACCACAGTATAGCATACATCGGGGACCATGGTAATTTGACTTGCCCCCTCACCTACTGATGAACAGGAGTTGCCCAGTATAATAAAATGAAACCCCCTGGGGTCAAATGGCTGTTTAATGAAAAATGGAATATCTGCTGTGTACAGTAACAGCCCCAGTTGTTTATATTATCTTGTTAGGAGAAGTTCATTGGGATCATCATACATCTATAATGTAACAATGACCCATGTTTGCAGTTCTCCTTCTGTTCTTATCAATGAATTACATTTGCAGTTCTCATTTGGTTAACATGCACCTGCTAAATGTGTACTGGATTTCACTCTCTGAGCATATATATTCACCGCTGGGGTCCAGATGCCTCCAGACTGCATGTAGCAAAATAAATATCCCCCCCCCCCCCAGAGTCTGACTAAATGCCCCCAGTCTCATATAATAAAATGAGGGGCTCCCCAAGTCTTGGGGCTGACCAAAGATTGATATCTAGACCCGATGAAGTGAATGAAAATAAAATTAATTCCTACCTTACCTCTCTGCTTTTACCGTGCCCAGGTAGGGAGTGACGAATCTTTAAATGACGTGTTGAAAATCACTGCCCACCCCCTAGTGCCCTGCAAAATAAGATGTATACTTTTTTTAAAAGTATCATCTTTGTCCCAGGGAAAGGGGCCCCCCTTAAAAATAAAAGGCTTAAAGGAGGAGTGTTGCAAGTAAATCTTAAAAAAAAATACGTTTGAAGCTTAAAATTAAAATACTCAGGCTTGCTGCAAAAGAGGGGAGCGGAATAGCTGTTTAACCAGTCTCAGCCATCTGCATTAGATCCGTAACGTGTGTAGTGTCTCCATGGTATCAGCTGGAGAGGATTTTAGCATTAAACTTCCGTGGTGGGCATGGCACAACACATTTCGCCTATCGGATCATCTGGTGCCAAAGATTGACTTGCAACACTCCTCCTTTGATCCTGTCTTGCAAGTTGATTGGACCAGCTGATCCATCCCCTGGTTGTGGGCTCCATGTACTGATGCTATTGAGCAGTATATTTGCTCCATCCCAAGTGAGTTATACCCTGAGGGTGGCAATCTGGGGACTATTAACCCTGGGATGTTGTGCTATGTGTATTTTTCTCTTTACTATTTATGAATATCCCCTGTGAGAACGTACTGGGACAAAACAACATTCTTCAGGTGAGGCCTGGTAGAGTTTCCTACTCTGTCTCTTTGTGGATTTGTTGAATTCTGTGGAAAAATTTTTTAGAAGCTATTTACATATTAAAATCACAAATACCTGCGCACATGTTCAGGAGCATTTAATTCAGTCGATCTTATAAATACCCAAGCAGAAATAACAGTGGAAGTACCTTAGTCGATTTTTAATTCTAGTTAGGTCGTGATGCAAATCATGGACATACAGTTCGGACCTGGATATGCAGTATGAAATTATTGTTACATTAAATTAAGGCGCTTTGCATATTGGGCTAGGAGCAGTGAGAGTTAGCAGATAGTCAGACAGCAGAGTAGGCAGATAAGATACAGGAATAAAGAAGAGTTTGGCGTCCCATCCTGCTGAGTAACGTGTCCATGGATACACGGCTGTCAGGGCATGCTCCATGCAACTGGTAACTGGGGTTAGGTCGGTATTGCACAAACTTAAAAAATTCTTCTCCATATCAGCCACGTCTATATAAAGACAAAAAGGATACCAAAGTCATTAAAGTAGAAATATTTATTGGACAGAAAATTCTTGTTGCATGCATACAGTTATAACTTGATTGAAACCGAGTATTAATCAGATAAATGAAAAATTGAATATCTGCTGTGTACAGTAACAGCCCCAGTTGTTTATATTATCTTGTTAGGAGAAGTTCATTCGGATCATCATACATCTATAATGTAACAATGGCCCGTGTTTGCAGTTCTCCTTCTGTTCTCATCAATGAATTACATTTGCAGTTCTCAGTTAAATTAATTCCACCACCTTCTCCTACAGCATGAACCTGTTCTGAGCTGATAAATTATGAAGCTTCATTCACTTAATGGGCAATATGGGCCCTAGTGGGATCCAGAGATCCAAATATCATTTAAGCATGCCAATTCCTGGTCAGCCATATTATGGTCAATAAAACTTAAAATGTATAAAATATAGGACATTCAGTTACTTACAGTCCTGAAAGTACCGTATTCCGTAGCTTTGTTGAACTTCAGGGCTGACACAACTCCAGATGTGCTGTAGGCTTTTTTTCATACAATCTAGATCATTTAAGTGGGTCTTGAAGTATCCAGGCTCTATAATAGAGACACTAACCCCAAATTCTCTTAGTTCCCGTCTGTAATGAAACAATTACAATATAACTTGATTAATATATTTTAGATTATTACTAATAATTAGTCTGCTTTTATATGTAACAATTATTTTTTAAGGAGATGCCCTAATTATTAATTAATTAACTGTGTGGCTAGCTAGGAAATAACACTTTATGTATATACTACTATCTAATCTCCCCTGTGAAATTTAATTTTGCTATTTAATGGATAATCCGGCAATTATGAATGTTCAATGCATATTTTACTCATGTTAAACAATGTCAAAAATATTACGTGTAACATCAAATAGTGTGTACTAAGCAGGGCCACCATCAGAAATTGTGGGACTCACAGACTCCCTACTCCATTCTTCTTTTGTTATTACTCCCACATCCATTGCCACAGCATCACCTTGTACATCCAGAACATGCTGTAGCACCCACATTGCACACCCAGGACTTACTCCAGCAACCCCAGGAAATATCCCATGACCCACAATTGACAACCAGGACTTAACCCAGCACATCACCCACATTGAACACCCAGTCACATACAAGGATATTGCACATGACCACACTGCACTCCTAGGACATCTTCTTATCTCCCGAGCCAGCACCTCACAAGCAATATCTGGCTCAATATATTTATATTATCGCAGCACATGTTAAAAATTTCATGTTACAAAAATGCCCTATACTTGTAATGGCTTGTCACGGCACCGCTTAAAAACACCAGAAGCAATGAGATTACTGCACCCATTAAGAAAACCATGAAAACACTGGAAACACATGTTAATCTCCACATAACCAGCGATCCTATTAACCCCTTGGCGACACAGGACGGACTAGGTGCCGAGTCCTGTGTCAAAACGAGCACTGAAAGCGGAGTTTTTCCGCTTTCAGTGCTCTAATGGTATTGTAACGATGCTTCCGTGTGGAAGCATCGTACAATACTAAAAAAAATGCCCGTCGGCATTTCGATTGCTCCGGAGAGCGATCGAAATGCCGGTTTTAAAGGCACAGAGCCTTTAAAACACGTGCATTAAAAAAATGAGCATAGGAAGCGAAACACAAAAAAAAATGCACGATCTTGGTCACTGGGTGACCAAGATGGCGCTGCCCTTCTAAGGGCAAGAGCACAGGAGGCAGGAAGTACCTGCTTCCTGTGCTCTCTGGCTGTCACACGATTGCCTCTTCACAGAGGCAATCAGTGACTGCCAGGCACACTGACAGGCAGTGGGGATGTTCTGCTGAACATCCCCACTGACTGGTCAGATCAATATTAACCCTATATTGATCTGACCAGTTATGATCTGTCTCCCTCTCCTCACATTTTTTTTAGTGAGGGAAAAAGTTCTAAAAGTAAGTAAAAGTAAAAAAAAACAATAAACACACAACACACAAATAATAAAACAATAAAAAAAAATTATTAAAGCAATTCCCTGCGTTTAACCCCTTCCCTGCCACTGATCTTGCGTAAGCAGCGATCGTGCACATCAGCGCATTTATTTTTGCTGTTTGTGCATTTTTTAGGGGTTAATTTTTTTTGTACTGTGATTTATTATAGTGCTACAAAGGCTCTTCTAAGAGTTATTAACCCCTTCTTTGCTGTCGATCACTGCTTACGCAATGATATTGATGCCAAAGCAATTTTTATCTGTCTGCATTTTTTTTTTTTTTACACATACCCGCTAGCGGATTACATGTAAAGTAAAAGTATTTGAGATTTTTTTTTTTTAAGCTGTCTGAGCGCATAGCGATCAGTAACAGCGAATTAGTGGCAAAGGCGGTTTGGTGATTTCTAAATTAAGTTCACCATTCGCCCTGATCAGATCAAAATTGGTCGGATCAATATTCACAAATATTGATCTGCCTCCCTCTCCTCACTTACATTTTTGTGACGGAAAGAGACAGATCAGTATTAGTGATATAAAATAACATTTTATAAAATTGTCAGGTTTTATGAAAGTCTTTCACTGTGTATTAACCCCTTCCCTGCCATTCATCACTGTATAAGCAGTAATCTTGCACAGCAACAGTATGTTTTGCTGTCTGCACTGTTTTATGGATTAATTACTTTGTACTGTAATGTATTACAGTACTAGATAGGCTCTTCTAAGAGCTATTAACCACTTCTTTGCTCGAGATCACTGCTTACGCACTGATTCTGAGGCCGCGGACTCAGGGTTCGATTTTGACCCTGGTCAGCTTTCTGATACATCATCTAGTGATGTATCGGTGGCTGCTGAGCCCTTGCCACAAGGAGTGATGGGTGTCTACAGTTAAAAATTATATGGTTTGGTGGGGGTAAATTACATTGGCTGGCTTCAAAGATATATCCCATATAGGACACGGACGCAGGTTGACTACATGTCAAAATTCCAAGTTGGAATTTTGAGATGCGCATCTCACAAATGTTGCCTTCTAGCCAAAAAACAAACCAACATACCTATGCATGGGTGCTATCCCTGTACTCGGGAGATGTTGATGAAAACATATTGGGTTGTTGTTTGGCAGTGACATATACCAGAATCTGTGAATTCATGCCTGAAGTACAATGCATGTGGAAAAAAAACTCCCAAAAAAGAACTACCACAAACTTTTACAAAGGCTGGTGGTAGAATTAGTACATATACAGTATTAAAATACCACCATTTGAAATAGCTTAGGATGTCTATTTTCCAAAAATATATGTTATGATGGGGTACAATTCATTGGACAGCTTCAAAAATGTTCCAAATGGAACATGGGCGCAGGCTGACTACATGTCAAAATTCCAGGTTGGAATTGCGCACCCCCTAAATGTGGCCTTTTAGCCCCAAAACAAAGCAACAAACCTATGCATGGGGGGTATCCCTGTACTCAGGAGATGTTGCTGAACACATATTGAGGTGTTGGTTGGCAGTGGCAAATACCAGAATCTGAAAATTCCTGCCTGAACTACAATGTGTGTGGGGAAAAAATGACATCCCAACCCTTTGACATAGGTTGGTGGTAGAATTAGCACTTGGAAAGTGTTAAAATACCACAGTTTTAAATACCCCAGGATGTCTAGTTTTCCAGAATATATGGTTTGATGGGGTAAAATACTTTGATAGGCTTCGAAAGTGTCCCAAATGGAACATGGGCGCAGGCTGACTACATGTCAAAATTCCAAGTTGGAAATGCACCCCCCCCTAAACGTGGCATTTTAGCCCCCAAACAACCCAACAAACCAATGCATGGGTGGTATCCCTGTACTCAGGAGATGTTGCTGAACACATATTGGGGTGTTGTTTTGCACTGACACATAACAGGTTCTGTGAATTCATGCTCGAAGTACAATGTATGTGGAAACAAAACATTAAAAAATTACTAACCTAAAATTTGACAAAGGCTGGTGGTAGAATTAGTGCATGGAAAGTGTTAAAATACTATCATTTGAAATACCCTAGGGTGTCTAGTTTGCTAAAATGTATGGTTTTGTGGGGTAAAATACACATTCTGGCTTCACAAATGTCCCAAATGGAACATGGGCGCAGGTTTTCTGTATGTCAGAATTCCAAGTTGAAAAACCAAAAAGCGCACCTCTCAAATGTGGCCTTTTAACCCACAAATAATTTAACTAACCTACACATGGGTGGTATCCCTGTACTCAGGAGATGTTGCTGAACACATATTGAGGTGTTGTTTGGCACTGACACATAATAGGATCTGTGAATTCATGCCCGAAGTACAATGTATGTGAAAAAAAATTACTATCCATAACATTGACATAGGTTGGTGGTAGAATTAGTGCATGGAAAGTGTTAAAATACTACCATTTGAAATACCCTAGGGTGTCTAGTTTTCAAAAATATATGGCTTTGTGTGGTAGAATACACTTGTTGGCTTTAAAAATGTCCCAAATGGGACATGGGCGCAGGTTTTCTGCACATCAGAATTCCAAGTTGGAAAACCAAAAAGCGCACCTCTCAAATGTGGCCTTTTAACCCCCAAATAACCTAACCAACCTATACATGGGTGGTATCCCTGTACTCAGGAGATGTTGCTGAACACATATTGAGGTGTTGTTTGGCACTGACCTATAACAGGATCTGTGAATTCATGCCCAAAGTACAATGTATGTGAAAAAAAATTACTACCCAAAACATTGACATAGGCTGGTAGTATAATTAGTGCATGGAAAGTGTTAAAATACTACCATTTGAAATACCCTAGGGTGTCTAGTGATAATAAATATATGGCTTTGTGGGGAAGAATACACTTTCTGGCTTCAAAAATGTCCCAAATGGGACATGGGCGCAAGTTTTCTGCATGTCAGAATTCCAAGTTGGAAAACCAAAATGCGCACCCCCTAAATGTGGCCTTTTAGCCCCAAAACAAACCAACAAACCTATGCATGGGTGGTATGCCTGTACTCAGGAGATGTTGCTGAACACATATTGAGGTGTTATTTGGAAATACCCCTTCACATTTTAAGGTAATGTTTACCTAAATTGCAATCTATGTGAAAAATTAAAAAAAAAGATTTTTTGCTGAAAACTTTGGCAAATATTGGTGGTAAAATGGCTACATGAAATGTGTCAAAATACCCCAAGTTAAATGCCCTGAGTGGTCTAGTTTTCAAAAATATATACATGTTGGGGGTCATTCATTGATTTAGTACAGAAATCAGTGTTACAATGTCACTATCGCTAATTTTTAAAAAAAGGATTTTAAAATAGCGTTGCACTACTTATAGTTCTGGCCCTGTAACATGAATAAAAAAGCACAAAAACATAAAACATGGGCTATTTCTGAACTCAGGACATATATTAGAAACTATTTAGCAGTGTTTTTTTGTTGTCTCTTGTATATGAGTATACGATTTTTCAAATAAAAGTCATAAAAAAAAAAAAAATTTTTTACATCAATTGATATGCTATTGTCAAAATAATGGTATCAAAAGAAAGCCCTTCTTATAACGATAAAAACGATATATAGTTTGTGCGGGTACACTAAATGAGACAGAAATAAATTACAGCAAAACACAAACACCTCAGAAATGTTAAAACAGCCCATGTCACCAAGCGTCGGACAAGCCAAAAAAGTCATGTCACTAAGGGGTTAAGAGCGGTAATCATTAAGGGGAGATTTTCCCAAAAAAGTACCACCAGGCAGACCATGGCTTAACTGAGATGGTACCTGTTAAAAAAGGTTCACAGTAATTTTAAACCAAACAAGTCACCTATGTACAAAATTAACCAATCACACATATGTAACCCATAGCAATGCTAGATTAAATTTAAAACACATTTCAAACATATTGGTGAACAAAGATGCACAATCACAGGATGACTACGCATTACAAAAGAAAAGTTCAGAAATATGAAAATAATTTAGAAACAAAACTAGAACAGATGCAGATATTCAGCTATGCATCCAGAAATATACATTTCAAGGATTTACTGTACTGTCAGTAAATCGCAGTCTGAGATATCCACATTCCAATGGAATTAATGATACAGAGAAAAAAGAATACACACACTTGGAAATTAGCTGCACCTCTGTGTGGACATATAAATGAGTACAAAGATGAAGTCTAAACAAGCACATAAATTCTCATATGATGAAAATAATGCATTAATGTGGGAACTGGTCAAATATTACCATGATGTCATTAGAGTCACTGCAAGAAAGACCAGCCTTTAGATATGTAAAACACCCTGCAACTACTTTTGAATCTCAAGATGTGTTCATTACAACATCTTCAATTGCAAAGTACATGTTCAAATACTTCAACAAGTTTTAACAAGATAAAGAAGGTAAAATGTACGTGCTGCATGGTAAGAAAAATAGACGACATCAGTGGAAATCAATCTCCTGTCTTGTAGATCCGTCTGTGGAACAAGAGGACAACATCTTCCTCAGTGTGGAGTATTCAGATGTTGAAGATCAGCCAGGCACATCAGGAGCATGTTTAGGGTGATGGTAGAGAATTCTCTCAAACACAGAAATACTTCTCCAAAACATGTATCAGACCCACAACTTGCAAGAGATCCGTACAATTCGTAGTGACTTAGCTGTGTTAGTTGCAACACTGACCCGTCTAGGGGACCCATCCCCATAGGATTGCCTTTGATAAGTAGTTAATTAGCACCAACTGAGTGGCTGAACCCCCAGTGGTAAAACCTCAATTTGCACAAAGGGTCTAAAGATAGTAAAGTGATGAAGATACAGACACACATAGAAGGTTTCCTAATCTGTCATTCACATCTGATGTTCAAAGATACCTTTTCTCCCAATAAAATGTTTTGATTCCCATTATCCATAGTGTGTATGTCATTATCACTGAACAATTTGCGTCTCACTCAAATACACTGGTGACATGAGCAGTTCTATCAGTGAACATACCTGCTGACATGTGTTCTGGGCCCTAGATGATGCAGTACTGCTAACAATCTCACCAGCCCAGATATTGAATGGTTCCTTCCAGTCAGAGGCTCCAGATCCATGTGCTTGTATAAACCCAGGATGGCCACACAGGACAGCCTAAACTCCCTGAGAATGTGGTGGTCAGAGTACCTTGTCCAGGTGTCCCTGTCAAACATGTGTCTAGGCATGTTGACCCTATCAGGATCAGTCAGAAATGCTTCCTTGTTGGCATCCCTCCAAGAGGTAGATGGCATACATGATATATATATATTCCTTGTAACTGGGGGTAACAATGGGTGTGGTTGTGAAACTCACTCTTTTTTATCCTGGTTGGGCTCTGTGAATCTTTATAGTCTATAGATCTGATTGGTTTCTTCCTTTTTAACAGCTCCATCATTTGACACACTTTTTGAGTTCCTTTAGCGTGTTAACAGGCGTTTTTGACTTGGAGCTGCTCCTTTAGTTACAGATCCGTTAACATATAGCGATCGTTAGTTTCCGTGGAATTGTGGCAGATGAAATATTCCAGGTAAGATAATTAGCGGGGGCCATAGAATCTATGCCATCATTCTAATAATGTTTATTCTAATATTGCCTTATTTCATTTTATTTTAAGATAAACTTATCAAAACAAATATAGTTCTTACTATCCATACAATAAATTAACATTAAAACAACATGTAAAAAACATTCCAAACAAAAAATGGAGTTGAGATAGATTCTACCTAGAATGAATACTGTGTGGAATAGAGACACCCATTTTCAGGTTATATTTAATTATTAAATAACAATAAACCATATTTTGTCCAAGCTCTCCAAACATCATCCAATTGTCACCTCATGTTCCGAAATAACCCTTCTGCATATTATACTGCTCCTCTATTTAAGATATAATTTCTTCCTTCTTTCCTCAAGTTTCTGGTTATTACCAATTTCATTGCTAGCATCGCATGGATAGCTAGCTGTTTTTTTTACTCTTAACTATATCTTGCAGCTCTAGATGGAGAAGAGCCCGTTGAGGGGCACAGCTCCTGCAAATGAAAAACAATGGTTTTACAAGTATGTAACTACGAGCTACTCCAGTGTTTGGTCTGGTATCTAAGATCTAAGTCATGTTTCCAGGATTGCCATACTTTCATCATGGGATGGAGGAGATGTAGTTTCCAGCATTTTATGGACAATCTTTAATATGATTTGTTTCTTTGTCATGTCAAACACGTTAGAAAATTGCTTAAATAATGGGGAATCATTCAAAATAAGTACTTTTTTTTCAAGTAATGGATTACACTTATATAGGTATTTTCCTCTGTTCTAGGAATAGTAAAATGCTCTAATATCTGAGAGAGTGATTTTGTTCCAAACTTCAAAAAGTCCAAAATGACTATTCCATTTTCTTTACAATTTTTAGATTTATGTCCTGAATTTTTGTTTCCAGAATTTTAACTGCGCAAGCCGGATCTAATTGTGTTCATGTGCCCTCTGCATGCCAGATCTTCTAAATATTACATTGTGTCAGTATGTCATTTATCAAATTGTTTAACATATTATATAATTTATCAGAATTATTTACAAAGTATATGATATCAGATATACAACTTAATATTAATAACAGGATGAAAAAACCCTCAAATAAATAAAATAGAGGTTTATAATTAGTTAATTAATAATTAGATAATTCCTAGACATGGGAAGTTTAAACTATGTTACTGGCCAGAAGAGGCAAAAAAAAAGTTTTGGCTTGGAACGTTTAGTTCCTCTCTTATACCGTATTTGCTCGATTATAAGACGAGGTTTTTTTCAGAAATTTTTTTCTGAAAATTGCCCCTCGTCTTATATTCTAGGTCGTTTTATAATCTGACCTCAAATTGAGGTCAGATTATAAAACATGGATCCAGGTCCCCAGCAGAGCTGCAGGGGACCTGGATCCCCCTCTCTAGCAGCAGGGGATGTCTGCGCGATGAGCGCAGACTCCCCTGCTTCCGCCCGGCACGACCGCCGGGGCTTCTATGAAGAAGCCGGGAACTTCCGCTTTCGTCACAGAAGTCCCGGCGAGCGTGCCGGGTGGCAGCAGGGGAGTCTGCGCTCGTCGCGCAGACCTCCTCTGCTGCCCCACTAGGCACCAGGGAGAATCGGGCAGCTGGGGGATATCTGACCAGCTGTCCGTCATAATAGACGGAGGTGTCGGGCAGCATGGAGGATGTATGCACGTTTCGTGCAGACATCCCCCAGCTGCCTCCACTAGCCACCAGGGATCTAGGTATAGTTAAGGGAGGGGGCAGGGAGACAGGGGGAGGGAGGGGGCAGAAAGACAGGGGGAGGGAGGGGGCAGGGAGACAAGGGGAGCAGAGCAACAAGGGGAGGGAGGGGGGAAGAGACAGAGCAACAAGGGGGGGAGAGACAGAGGGAGGGGGGACAGAGCAACAAGGGGAGGGGGGCAGAGAGAAACAAGGGGGGAAGAGACAGAGGCGAGGGGGAGTCAAAGGGAGGGGGAGAGAGACAAAGCTGGGGGCAACGGAATGAGAGAGGCAGCATTGGCACATAAAAAGGAAATAAAAACAAGAAATGCACTTTTTGATATAATTTTTTTATTAAAAAAGCAATTTACATGTGAATATATACAAGTTTAACTTTTTTCCTATAGGGTAGTCTTATATTCAGGCTTTTAGTTTTTTTCCTAAAGCAATATCCAAAGTTTGGGGGGTCGTCTTATAATCAGGGTCGTCTTATAATCGAGCAAATACGGTAATTTAGTTTAGTATGGTGTAGTTTAGTATAGTATGTGTGATTAATAGAATATGAATACACCATAAACACGATGGGTAGAGTAGATATAAGGCCAAACGTTATTATTTTCTCTTTCTTGTCAGTTTTCCATACACAGATTTAGAGCTTGGCAGAGAAGCACATATTTGGTTTGGGGGAACAATATATAATATTATTTTTTCATTTTCCAAAGTCTTCTGTTGGCACCCAGATGTTCCCTAAAGGTATGAATGATTTGTGCTATAAAAAGATGCAATTAAAATAAGCCCAAACGAAAGAAAGAAAAACGATCTGATGTGGTATGATTACGGAAACATAATGATTATTTTCACAATGTGTTTTAGGGGATCCAATCAAAAATATAACAAATCCTGAAGGGCACAACAATGGTCACAGCTGGAAACATATAACTGATGTTTCCTCATTAGAGGACATCCTCACTTGCCAACAACTATAAAAGCAGTTTTAATGGATGTTTTGGGCTCCATTGGAAAAGAGGATATACCCTGCGCAAAGGTGAATGGACCCAAAACCATGAGGTTACACTGCAGAAAATACTAAAAATAAGATGTATAATATAGGAGGAATGTGCTTTCAGAAAACCTTTGATATGCAAAACATTTTATTTTAGTTTTAATTATCATGATATAACATAATGAACGTGGGTGTGTATGGGTGGGAATTCTTTTTTTTTTTTGCCAAGGCGAAATTAAATGAAAAAGTTAAAATATAATAAAAATAAAAGCCCAACCCCCTCAGGCAAGCAGACTTCTGCTGGCACCATAAATACATTTAAAAAAAAACCTGCACCCACCCAAGGATACTAGCCCTGGCACCACCTAATTCTAACAGGGCTCGGAACCAGCAAAATGGTTCCCAGCCCCTAAAATTTGGAAGCAACCCTTACCCCCCAATAAAAAATGGGATCCCGGTCCCCGTTACATATATATGGGGGGTTAGGGCAGATAGCTCTGATCCCCCACTATAATAAATTGGGCCCCCAAAAAGTACATTGATGGGCCAGAGCTAGTAGCTTTGCCCCCCCCCCCCCAACAGTCACAAGGCTAGGATCTGCCTAAATGGGACCGAGCCCCCCTAAAATAGATTCCAGCCCCCCTAAAGTACAATAAAAGTATGCCCCCAGACTCTGTTAATAAATAAACACCCCCATTTGAGCAGCCTCTGGACCCCGCTAATAAATCAAATAAAAGCCCCCCTTGGAGTCTGGGGCTGTCTGCTGGCACCAAACCCAGATTAAAAATAAAATATGTAGCCCCATGTGGTCTGAGGCTGACAGCGAGAAGTTCTAGATCTCACAGAGACTGTTAATTTTATTTTTATTTAGGGTCTGGGTCCAGCAGTCGGTCCCAGACCCCAATGGGGGCTTTTATTTTATTTATTAGTGGGTCTGGGGCCAGCAAGTGCCCCCAAATTCCCAGGTTTATTAAAATGTATTATGGGGATCATATGGGTGGCTCCTGACCCCACTACTATTAGGGGAGGTATGTCTACTAGCCCTGGACCCCCAATGTATTTCTAGGGGGCTGGGAGTACTTGCCCAGCTCCCAGCCCCACTTATTATGGGTGGTCAGGGCTACTTATAGCCAAATTCATCTCGAAATGTGCTTTCGGTTTCTAAACCATTCAACGTGTAATTGACCATGGTGACCAAATTGCGAGGATATTCAGGGGTCACATCTCTCCATATTGTGTAGCTAAAAATTACACTTCTGATATGCCCCCGATGTACTCTGCATCTTTCCGAACTTCATGCCAATTACTTTTTTGGGTCTCTAGTTATGGGATAAAAACAGTTTAACATATACATTTTGTAAGTAAAAGTGACTTTAACAGTAATTGTACAAGGACATTCAATGCAATTATGACAAGTTATGTCAAGAGTATGACAAGCTATCATGAAGTAATTAAAAAGACCCATAAATAAAATACTAAAAGAACAACAACAACAAAATGAGATGGTTGTTTTAAAGACATACAGGCTATTATGAACAGCAATTGATTATTGTCATATGTTAATGTTAATTTATGTTAACATTTACTAAAAATAATTTTTTCTGCTGTTAACAGCACACTTTCCTTGAAGATATACATAGGATAAAAAAAAAATCCCATTTAAAAGATAATGACTATAAACAAAACAAATAAAAGGCACTATAGAGAGCTGCATACCATAAAGTTGAATTAAAGGGGTAGCCTGGTCCCTCTTCTGTTAAAACTAAGAAGCACTATTTTCTGCACAAATCTAATTTATTTGGACTTTTTTGTCATTTTATTTAAAAAAAAAAGCTGTCTTCATACCTTAAGCTATCAGAAAAGGCTTCCACACCAAATTTGGAGACGCAGTAGCCTCCCCCGCAGATTGTCACCCTTCCTACGATACTGGATACATTAACAATTCTTCCTTGTGATTTTCGAATTAGTGGTAGGAGATTGAGGGTCACGTCAATTGGCCCAAGCAAGTTCACATCCAGAACTTTAGCAAAATCATGTTTCTTCAGCCATTCATTGGGTGCACCAGGCATCCCTGTTCCAGCATTATTCACCAATCCCCAGAGACCTAAAACAAAGGAAGTTTAATTAGGAGTGATTAATTTCAACAAGTATGTTACAGGGAAATGTAAAGGCAGAAGAAATATGTTTGCATGAGCAGATTATTCATGGAAAATGTGAGTTACTTTAAATCACCATGGACATGAAAGTATTTGTTTGACTGTAAGGCAATAATATGCTAGGACAGCAAAAAAACATAGAAGGCGTTAACTGAAATTCTTTGGCAATATTTGCCATTGACATGTGATTGACACCTTATCAGAGAGGATCTGACCTTTGTCACCAACTGTATGGGTGACCCACTTGGCAACAGAGCTCACACTCTGGCTACTTGTAACATCCATTATAACTGTTTGCAGTCTGCTGGAGGTTGCCTTCTTTAGGCCTTCAGCTCCGCTCTCTGTCAGACATGCTGCCAGTACTCGTAGCCCACGTCGGTCCAGCTGCTTTGCCAGCAGGTTCCCAAATCCAGTGTCACATCCAGTGATCAACACATATTTATCTGAGAGATTCGACAGGATCTGCCTGTGTCTGTGCCATCTGTACAAAATGAGAAGAACCAAAAGCAGCCCAAGCAGGAGGAGGCACATCATGGCTGCCAGATGTATCACTATAAAACAAAAATGGTTGAACTTGAAAAATGAGCCATTATTTTTTATTTCCAACTCTAAAATGACTAAAATACTATGGGGTGCGTGTATAAACACAGTGCTATTGCACAGTGGCAGATTGCGCCAATGTATAAAGTAGACTCCCGCCAAATTTCAGGAGTCTATGATATCAACGCCGAATGTTTACATTTAGGATGTGTCGGTGCTCGTTGAGCCGGCGCAGCCTATGTATAAAAAAAATCAGGCGCTGTTATAAAAAATATACATAACAAACGGCGATTTTGCCTTTTTATAAAACTTTGCAGAGCGCAAGTATTTATGTAGCAAATTGGCTTGATGCCAACATTAAGTCTATTTAAGAAGTAGCATAGCTGGTGTCTTTTCTTCAAGAAATGGTGGCAACTCTACTAAGGATACTATTTTACTTTTAGCTGTTTCCTCTTGTCATCAATATGTTCAGACTAAACATAGCAGGCATTATCTGGTTAACCTAAAACAGTATCTAAACCTCTAATGTGAATGGCAATCTGCAATCTGTAATCATTTGGAGCATTTCACTTTAATGATTAAATTAAGTTAGATTGAATCCTGCCTGTTTCCATCAGGCAATGTAACCTCCACCCAACTGAAACAATTTCACAGTCTGCCATGAGTTCCTTCCGTTACAGCAATGGAACAGTCATGAACCCCTTAAAGGAACAGGCCAGGTGCATCTGCTGCGCCCCCTGCTGGCCCCAGCTTATCCTATTTAAAGTCACCATCACTGATGCAGCATAGTTACCACTCTGTGAAATACACATGCATGAGTTACCTCAATATGCTTGGTTTGTCTGGTCTCCTCACTATTCAATGTAATCCAGCACTCCTAGCTTGATGTGGTGCCTCAGAAGAAAAGGATGTCAACTTTACTATTTTGACATAGTTTACTCTACTGTTCTAGTTTGTCTGCAGATCATTAACTACAGAAGATCTCATGATCTCATCAATCTGAACTCAGTGAGAACAGGTTGTAGTCAGATTGTTATAGAATAATTCTGTGATAGGTTCATATTCCAATACACATTCTATATTAAGATTGCTTCTGTGAGTGTAATCACAAGTTGTTTTCAGAGAGATTTCTTAAAAATTGAACTCAGTACTGAGCCTACATACAGTGGATTTAATTTAAAATGTAATTATTGGCATGCTTGCAATATTTTATATATTGTGAGTATATATTTAGGATGTTTTTAAATTTATAATTTCCGTACTTCAGTCTTGGCCCTTTTGATTGTGATGAGATTTGGCACTATAGAGTGTAAGCGAGGTCTGGGAGTAAGATAGTTGAGGAACATAACATATGGCACTTTTTATTAAGATAAAGCAAACAATGGATAGAAAATGGGTGGCATTATTAAAAAACATATTTTAAATGAATATTATCAAACATATTTGTTTTGCAGGCTGTTGGACAGATTTAAAATCTATGTTTCAATCTTACGGACCACAAGATACATCACACAACCCTTTTTAGTAAAGTACCATAGAATTAGATACAATCAATTTTTAGGCTCAAGTATCAATCAGAGTTTTAAGTGCACGGAAAATCTTTTTATTATATAGAATAATCACATTAGTGTGTATGTTTGCTGATAGAGCTGCAAATAAGGTAAAAACACAGGGTACCAAGGACAACTTTTGTGATAATTTGTACCACATGTGGTCACCTGCTCATTTTGCCACCTGCTCATGTTAAGTTAGCATTAGAAATTTGCATCATAAAATAACACCCACATACGTCGCCTGGTGTCCTTACTTACAATGCTGTTACACATGCGCTGTAAGTTAGGATACCAGGCGATGGGCTTTCCAAGCAACATGGCAAGGATGGTCATGGAACACCTGGGCAGGTGTAATCTGTGTTTTTATGACCAGGGGATTAAAATCATGGGCAGAAACTAATAATACTCTTCAGCACCCTAACTTAAATTCAATAAAATATTGTAGCACACCACGCTGCCATCTAGAATTAAGGAATTTGTTCACAGAATATTCTGTATGAGTGCATCCAACTGTAAGTATATTTCATATATACCGTATTTGCTCGAATATAAGACGAGGGTTTTTTTAGAGCAAATGCTCTGAAAAACCCCTTGTCTTATAATCGAGGTCGTCTTATAATCTGACCTCAAATCGAGGTCAGACTATAAGACATGGATCCAGGTCCCCCGCAGAGCTGCAGGGGACTTGGATCCCCTCTCTAACAGCAGGGGAATGTCTACGCGATGAGCGCAGACTCCTCTGCTTCCGCCCGGCACGACCGCCGGGGCTTCTATGATGATAAAAGTCCCTGCGGTCGTGCCGGACAGCAGCAGGGGAGGTCTGCGCTCATCGCACACACAGACAAGGGGAGGGAGGGAGGGGGGAGACACACACAGACAAGGGGAGGGAGGGGTGGAGACACACACAGACAAGGGGAGGGAGGGGGGAGACACACAGACAAGGGGAGGGAGGGGGGAGACACAGACAAGGGTAGGGAGAGAGAAAAGGAGAGGGGGGATAGAGAGAGACAAGGGGGGGATAGAGAGAGACAAGGGGAGGGGGAAGAGATGAGGGAGGTGGAGAGAGAGAGAGAAGTTTGGGGGGGAGGGGGAGAGAGGCCGCATTGGCATATAAAAGGAAATAAAAAACAAGAAATGCATTTGTATAATATCAATTTTTTATTAAATATTAAAAAGCAATTTACATATATACAAGTTAAACTTTTTTTCCTATAGGGTAGTCTTATTTTCAGGCTTTTAGTTTTTTCTTAAAGGAATATACAAAGTTTGGGGGGGGTCGTCTTCTAATCAGGGTCATCTTATAATCGAGCAAATAGGGTACATATACCAGGTCATCCATGAGATTATGACCAGGGGGTAAGCCACTGTCCTGCTGAGCTCTACCTCTGTCTCAAAAACTGTGACAGCAGGACAGAGTTTCCACCTCAGGACTGTCACATGCAAAACAGCACAGTTGGGAGGCACGCACTAATACCAAGTTAGTTTATCAGCGCTACCACTTTAACTGTGTCCAATCGTGTATTTTTCCAAATAAAGCGTAAATCCAATTAATGCTGGGCTCCACATTTTGTAATTGAAAGGGTTAGGCACCATAAACGGCATGAGGTTAATTTCATTGCATGGTGGATAAAACTTGGAAATTCCCTCATATCCTATCCTGGCAAGAAAACCAGCACAGGGAAAAAAAGAGAAAAATAATGTCCAAAGTTCACAAACAAGAGAAGGTCTGTTTGGTTTAATGCTGGGGCAATGCTGGGTTTTGTACTGTGCTCAACCTGCCTGCAAAGTGTTCTATTACAGTGTGTATTTAGGGTGAGTCTGTAACAGGAAAGCAACATTAAATATATTTCATGGAAGATAATAAAAGGGACATTCCTGAAAATGCAAAGGAAAGGTGAACTCAGCTAAGGGTTTTGAAGGTGCTGTCCTAATGTTCTTTATATAAATATTTTTCTTTCACAAATTGCTTTTTTTGACTTTGACAAATGTTTGACTTTGTTTGACATTTTCTGTTTCCGCAATAACTTTAAAAAAATGATAGGCTTTTTTCTTTGTGATGGTTCTAAGCTAATCACATCTCTGAACCCTGCCTGCATAAATCCCAAGTGGTATTGCTTTTTGGGATTTACATTTTAACCACTACAAATTGTATTCTCAATCCAACCTGACTAAATATTTCCTCAACCCGTAAATAAACAGAATATCCCTGCTTAAGACCAAAGAAACTCAGGATCATTTTTAGGAGGTAATTAATTCCAATACTGGAATATTGAATAGCAAAATAATACTGGCATATTGAATGGCAAAATAATACTGGCATATTGAATGGCAAAATAATACTGGCATATATTAAATGGCGAAATACTGGCATATTTAATGTCAAAATACTGGCATTTATTAAATGTCAAAATACTGGCATATTGAATGGCAAAATACTGGCATATATTAAATGGCAGAATAATACTGGTAAATTATTGGGGAAATTTGCTGTGGCTTATCAATGGTAAAATAATACTGGTATATTATTGGGCAAATTGGCTTTGGCTTATTAATGACAAAATAATACTGGCATATTATTGGGCAAATTGGCTATGGCATATTAATGGCAAAATGACTCTTGCATATTATTGGGCAAATTGGCAGTGGCATATTAAATGGCAAAATAATACTGGATTTTAATTGGTCAAATCGGCTGTGGCATATTAAATGGCAAAATAATACTGGCAAATTATTAGGCAAATTGTCTGTGGTTTATTAACAGCAAAATAATACTGGCATGTTATTGGACAAATTGTGGTTTATGAATGACAAAATAATATTGGCATATTATAGGGCAAATTGGTTGTGCCATATTTATGGGCAAACACTGGCATATTAATGGGAAAACTTGTTTATTTTAATGGCAAAGTGATGCTGTGGCATGGTCTGTGGGGAAAAATAATATGTACTATGGAGAAAGTTACACTGGCTAGTTATGTGGGCAAAGTGACACTGTGGTATGTTCTGTGGGGCACTGACACTGTGTCATGCCAAATCGTGTAGGTGCAATATGAGTGCAAGCCAAGTGCTGTGGATGCAATAAAGGTGCATGGCAAGTGCTGTGGGTAATGTATGATGCTGTGTTAAGTCCTTTAGGTGCAATGTGGGTGCAGAGGAAGGGAATAAAAACAAGGAATGCAATTTTTCAATAACATTTTTATTACATATGAAAATAGTTGAATATAATATAAAAAAATTCAAATAAGTATAAATGCAACTAGTTATAGAAAGAGAGATAGAGAGAGATGTCTGTGTTTATAGATATGTATTGTTCTAGAATTATACAATTGTCACCTCGTGGGGCTCCTGTGTGTTGCATAATTAATGGCGGCCCCACGTGTGGCATTTTTATTGGGCCCCATGTGTGGCATAATTAAGGGGCTCTTTTGTGTGGCACAATTATGGGGCGCTTGTGTGTGGGCTCCCCTTTGCAGCTATAACAGCTTCCACTCTTCTGGGAAGGCTTTCTACAAGATTTTCAGAGTGTTCCTGTGGGAATGTTTGCCCATTCATCCAGAAGAGCATTTGTGAGGTCAGGCACTGATGTTGGACAAGTAGGTCTGGCTGGCTGTCTCCGTTCCAGTTTATTCAAAAGGTGTTCGATGGGGTTGAGGTCAAGACTCTTTGTGGGCCACTCACGTTTTTCTACACCAAACTCACCCAACAATGTATTTATGCCTTGCACATAAGATCAACCCCTTGAAAACCCAACCCCATACCATTATCTCTCCTCCATCAAACTTTGCATTTGGCACAGTGTAGGGATGAAAATTTGCAAACTGACTTTTTGCAGAGGTGGCACTCTATCACAGTACCATGCTTGAATTAACTGAGTTCTTCATTACCCATTTTCCCCCCACAAATGTTTGCAAATGTAGACTGCATGGAGGGGTGATTGATTTTATTCACCTGTGAAAATGGGTTTTAGTGAAACACCTGAATTAATAATTGAGATCGGAATTTCAAACTGTATGCCAAAGTAGCCTAGTAATTTCGAAAAATTCCCCTACTCTGCTTTGGAGAGTTTTTTAAACTCTGCTACTTGAGTGCAAGGATCAGTAGGAGCAGCAAATATATGTGTGGGTAAATTAAATATGTTTAGAATATAAATATTCTAGTTTTAATAAATGCATATGTTTTTGTAGTTATATAACTTTAACATGCATTTATCAGATCTGAATACTCAGGTTTATTGAATAGAATATGGAGAAAATCTTGGAATTACACTTAATCTTATTGCTTGAACTGCACAAGAGCAATAATTGTTGGAGCCTGTGCGTGCATGACAAAGGTGGACACCTTTCCCTTAAAGGATAGCTGCCGCAAAAAAATAAATTATGTTTAAGTGCAAGATTGCATTAAGTGTATGCATTTTCTCTATAACTGCTTTAATGAGTGAGTTCCTTAGTGAGCCCGCTTGTATAGATTTATCAGGGGGCTGACATGTTGCTTAGTATCTTGGGTCAGATGGAAGTTCTAACCCATCTGACCCAAGATGTCTGCCTCCTGAGAGAGCTATACAGACAGAGAGGGCTCGATGAGGTAATTTATTTGTATTATCTCATTTATATACTTAAAATGACTAGATTACATGCAGTCTTTCAATTAAACATAGGTTCATTTTTTTGCTGACAGTTGTCCTTTAAAATCTGGTTTACAGAGGGCAACACCAGCCAAACACTGGCCATATGTCAAGATACATTGTGGGTGTGGGTTCATCAGGCAGAGGCATGCAGGGAGGTTCTTGTTGCTGTGAATTGCAGTTCCTATCATGCTCTACATCCACATTTCTATATAATGTCACTCAAATGAGGTACCTTGATATTGCCTTCAGTTCAGTAGTGAGGGTCACAAATTATTCAACTGTTCACTGAAAAGAGTTAAATAATCTAAACTCCATGTGATGCTTTATGAGGCAGCCATGTGACTCATGGAATGCTAAAAATGAACCTTTCAGATAAATAATCAATATTAAGATCATTTAAATAGTATATCCCTGACAACATTATTTGCCATAACACTGGGATTTGATGCTAACGTTCATTTCAAGGCACAAGGCACAAAAATGAGTCAATGAATCAGTAATGTGCCTTAATCTTTTATCTCCCTTACTCAGCAAATTTGTGTTTTTTCGGGGTCAATGCTGAATGGTATCCTTTCCGGAAGTATTGTATCTTAGTTGGCAGCTTCCTTGTCTCACTGATTTTTTCTTCCTGTCTCCCTCCTTCCCAGCAATATCTTGAAAGTGAAGCTTCCAGGAATTGTTATTTTCAACCTATGCTTTTCACTCTTGCTCCCTGACCTATTGGAGTGTTCGTTTAGCTGAGGAACATTCAGTGTGAACCATGAACAGACATTATTACCATGTTACATTGGAACATTTTACTATTAATTCCCTTAATCCTTTTCTAGAATCAACTGTTAAAGACTGGAAGCAAGTCAGACTGAAAATGGATTTAAATTGGAGATGGTCTCCGATCTTGTCATGGATAGGGAACCCAAATTTTTATGGCTTGGTCAGAGATCCTTACCAAAAATTGGCAAAATATGAGCTATTTACTATTAACAGATGTATTAACGGGACATCATAAACAGTGTCTCAAGATGTTTCCTAACTTCAGTATTTTCTTTCAATTTTTCAGTTGAAGGGGCTATATTAAAAAGGTTTGCACAGGCTGATTGGTCTAATGCACGTTACACTTTAATTGGACAAACCACACTTAAATTATATTCCACAAGAAATATATACACAGTGCTGGGAGAATGTGCTAACCAATCACATCTTCACAGACATTTCTAATCTGGGCAGGAACATATGCCACAATTAAATATTTCAGATATCATTAAGGTCACTAACTATTCCTTTAAACTTTGGCCTGCTTTCACATATAGGGATATGCACCATAAGGTAAGTCAATATGCAGAAATGTCTCCATTGTCCTAATTTATACAAATTGATAGTGATTGGTTTCATGTCTATAGACATGCCAAGCGATCAAAAAGATTTTGGGGAGAAATACTATTTTTTTTTGTAGCAGACTACTGGGTTTTGAATAGAGATGGGAAAAATTAAAATTTTCGTTTCGTTTTCATCCATTCAGCCGGGTCCAGGTCCCACACAAAGTTCAGCTCGACATCCTGGTGCAACCTGAGTTCGGCCATTGTCTCGGATCATGCTAACGGGCAAACCTAGCTGTTGCGCATGCTTGTGAAGTCCAACCAATTCAAGTTCATCTTGGGCTTTTACTACCACTTTGGTTTGCCCACAATCTTCCCACTGCTTCAACAGGTTATGGTTTCTCTTTACGAGTTGCTAATAAGCAGACGCTGCAGCATGTGAACATTGTGCAGCAATTTTACCCTTTACCATTTTTAAATCGTTGCGGACAACCAGTAACATTTTCAACTCGCCGCTCTCTCCTATAACACTTCAATCCCTGCATCATTCTCAGCCTTAGATCTGATGGTCTGTGAGCAGCTATACCGTCCACGCATAGTCCAGCCTAAAAAAAAACCACTGCATGCTATTCCAGTTGCTAGGGTAATAGTTTTAGAATTGGATAAATAATCCATGTCGAAAGAACCAACAAATTACAGAGGGAATGACATTAGTCTTCTGACTTTGCATAAACATTAGTGTGAATCGATTAAAACAGAATAACATGAAATAAATCCAATTAGTTTGTGTAAAAGAATAAGCCCTACAAAAATCCAGTAACTTATCTGAACTGGTAATGTGGCCCACTGACTAAAATTGTTTTCCTGACCTGAAATGCCTTTTTGTACAAAGGGTTAAATAAGAGGAAAATTGTCAATAAAATTAATATATTGAGAATATAACATGACTTTACTAATGATCACACCATTTTAAGACAAAATGGAATGTTGATCCAACACAGGGCCACGTTTGCTGTGTAAAATAGTAATTGAGCAGAGCACCCATCTACATTATACAAGAGATGTTTACATAAAATCCCAGTAAGACCAAACCTTCAAGGCTGTCATCTCACAGAGCGGTACCCAAACAGTGTGGTCAATCATTGGTGTGTAAATGTGTCCAACAGGTATTGATGTGCCACACACAACCTGCTAGGTGAAACCCAGCTCCTCTCGACTAAAATATGTTTTCGGCATATCATAGTTATGATAAAATGTAATCTTTCCCAGCCTTGTTTGAAGCATTATCAGGAAATATGTTCTTTCAAGATTGAGGCTAAAAGAAGTTCAATGTATTATAACATTAGGTTTTCACCCATCTTTTATTGTCTATTCTGCACAAATCAGTTGTATTGTTTTATGTATACCCTATTTGTATATAAAAAGATTTTGATTGTTCACTTATAAGTCCCTGTCCATTTAAAAAGATGCTTACAGCCTTCTGTGTAACCACTGAGAGAAGGGCGCAAACCTGATCTGTATTGTGTTGAGTAGCTGCAACTGTATTTTTTTGCCACAGATGTACATGGTTATAACCAGTGCCAGACTGGGAACAAAAACCAGCCCTGGGAATTTTTACCAGCCCCATAGCATAACGTCATTATACCAGCCCCATAGCATAACATCATTATACCAGCCCCATAGCATAACATCATTATACCAGCCCCATAGCATAACATCATTATACCAGCCCCATAGCATACCATCATTATACCAGCCCCATAGCATACCATTTTTTTTCTTCATAAAAAGGAAAACCATGCCTTTTAACAGCACATCTGAATAGTGATTTATTTATAGATAAGTGATATTTACCCCTGCTTAGGGCAATATATATCCCCAGTATGTACACAAGGTTATATCCTACACAATTCCCTAATAAATAACCCATGCACAGGGCAGTACATAGGCCACAGTATGTACACAAAGTTATATAAATTGTGCTGTGCAGAGGTAAATATCAGGACAGTGTGTGAAACATATCCTTGTGTAAATACTGAGGTCATTTATATTGCAGGGATGGATATATATCAGGGCAGTGTGTGAGATATAACCTTGCTGCAACAAACCGTTCCCATCCCGTACATACTGGGTGGATATATAGACGGACCCCAGCTCCCAGATTGCACTCAAAGGGCTTTCCCGAGCACTCAGATTGCCCTCACAAGATTTACCCCAGAACTCAGATTGCCCTCACAGGACTTACCCCAGAACTGAGATTGCCCTCACATGGGCAGATCCAGAGTCTGTTTTCACGAGGGGGACTGCCCATGTCTGTCTGTCTTTTCCTCTCATTTCTGTAGTATATCTCTCATTTCTGTAGTGTCTCTTGCTCTCTCATTTCTGTAGTGTCTCTCTCACTCTTTTCTCCCCCTGTAGTGTGTATCTGTCTCTTGCTCCCCCCTGTACTCTCTCTCTTTCTCTCCATGGAGCGATTCGTGGGCGCCATATTGGAGACCAGCATTTTCCTCCAATATGGCTCTGCCCAGTTTTGGGTAAAGCATCGGAAGTGAAAAGAATGTCACTTCCGTTGCTCTGATGCTGTTGCTTGACTGCCCCTAGAGGTAGTCAGCAACATTGCAATGTAAAAAAAAATAATTAGCTACAAAATCTAGGGTTAGGGTTAGCATAAGGGTTAAAGTTAGGGTTAGGGTTAAATTTAGGGTTCGTGTTGGTGGAAACAAGCATATTTCTAAACTTGGGACACAATTTAGAAACTATTTAGACAGAGTCTTTTTTAATGATTGTATTTGTGTAAATAATTTTTAAGCCCAAATTTATAAAAAAGATTTTTTGTTTTTTCATTATATTTTATGATTTTTGTCTAGTAAATGATAAGATGTGATGAACACAATGGTATCTAATGAAAGCCCTACTTATGGTGATTAAACATTTTTTTAATTTGTGTGAGTACAATATGGTAGAAAGAAGAAAATTACAGCTAAACACAAAACACCCCAGAAATGTCAAAACAGCCCATATCACAAAAGGAAAGATAAGGTCAAAAGGTCATGTCACTAAGGGGTTAATATACGGTAGATCTGGATGGCATGTTGTCTTTTTTTTAAAGTCACATCGAATGAAAAGTATAGCAAACTAACATAATATATTGGTATAGAAAGTCTCAATGGCGCTGACGTAGTTCGACATTCACATGCTCCAAGAGCATCTCTATGAGGATAGGAAAAGCGGTGGGCTCGAAGGAGTCTGTCGCGGCTCCCTCCGGAAGAAGCGCAAAGTAAAAGCTGCAAAGGAGGTGCGGGTTCTCTGGAGGTCCCAGAGCCTGGGAATTTATTGGAGAAGGAGGATCCTTCCTGTGGTAAGAAGGCTATATTCTAAGATACATATGGTCTGAAAGTTTGTGGACTCTTAGCAATAATTTCTATATGCTGGAGGACAGCAATCAGGAAGAAATCGGCTGTATATATTTGCTGGGTGGAACAATAGTGGCCAACTGTGGGGCTATATGTTAGAGATGGGCAAAACGCAAATTTTCGAATGGACGAAAAAGTTATTTGTTTCATCTGAAACAAATTTTGTCCATTGCTGCATTTGTTTCAGACGAAATTCGTTCAATATTTCCATTTTATTATATTCATTCATACGAATGAAAAAATAATTCACCTATGTTCAATAGTATAAGGTTGGAGAACTTGATTGAAAGAGTCGAAATTATCTGAATTTCATCCCCTACCTTATGCTATTGAACTGTCGAAATTTGGCTCTTTCATTCGAATTCCCTAACCTTATGCTATGTATTGAATGAACATAGGTGAAATGCATGGGCGTATCGTGCCCCTAAGTGACAGGCATGCTGCCAGCCCGGAGCATGCCTGTCACTCGGAGGCACGACGTCTCTCGTGCATTTCCGGGGGTTTGTGTGCTGAGAACAGACGTTGTTACATCCGAAAAACAATGCTGCTACGAATTCAGCAACAGAGTCACTCAGTCTGTTGCCAATTGAACAAGCACAAATAGTATACGAAAAATTTGTATACTTTTAGTGCTTGTTGAATTGGCAACAGAGTGAGTGACTCTGTTGCCGAATTCATAGCAGCGTCGTCTTTTGGATTTATTTCTGGAGTTTGTGTGCTCTCTGCTCGGAGCACACAAACCCCAGAAATAATTAGCGCGGGTGCTCCGTGTTAGGTCTGCGGCGCACACCTAGCACATATGGAGCATCCGCCACTGGTGAAATGTTCATTCATACAAACTAAATAATGAAATGAATGAGCAATGGACGAAAATGGCCTCACTTCAATAGTATATGGTTGGAGAATTCAGTTGAAAGAGTCAACATCATCCGAATTTCATCCCTTACCTTATGATTTTGAGCTGTCGAAATCTGACTCTTTCATCCGAATTCCCCAGCCTTATACTATGTATTGAATGTGAACATAGGTGAAATTTCCATTTGTATGAATGGAAATAATGAAATGAATGCAGCAATGGCTGAAATGGCCCAAGTTCAATAGTAAGTGATTGGGGAATTCGGATATAGAAGCTTATGGACATCATTTTGTTGAAACCAAACACATGGAAACATAGAAAGTCAAATTTTAGTGATGTAGGTGTAAATCCTAAAGTGTGATTAAAATAAGATTAATAAAAGTGTATAAAAAATATTTGATATGTTGCATATTAAATTTTAAAAAATAAAAAACCTGCAGTTTATATTATATTCACAGTTGACAGTTTCAAGTGTAATTTGTTGGCTTTAAAAGGCCAGTAACCTTTATTAAGGCTACTTTGGGCTTAAGTTTAAAATTCCTGTCTCAATTCACTACAATTTCTCTCGTGGAGTATACCCTTTAGTGACCCCTTAAGACATATGGTTCGTGCATGCTTTGACAGTATCCCTGGGAGGTAGATTAACAGAGCCACCACACATGCAAGGTCATGCTGTCACACAACCAGGCAGCACTGCGCATGCGCAGTATTCAGTCTCCAGTGTCCCAGACACCAGAGAACAGATCAAGAACATAATGTTGCAGTTTTTTTTTCCACTGTTCTGACAAATTCTGTCTCTGTTCCAAAGAGCGGGACAAACATAGTGCTCGGTGGGATAGTGTGACAGACCCCCAAAATCATAACTGTCCAGTGAAAAATCTTAAACCTTTATTATTGGTATATTACGCATTTCAGACAGGATAATCCTAAGGCATGCATTAACTCTTAAAGAACCAGGGATTTTCCTGTACTAATGACCAGAGGCGATTTCTCCATTTTGATTTGTGGTTGATTAAATTTAGTTTTCCTCTCTCTCATTTAACGCACCCATACAAGTTATATGTTAGATTTTTCTTTGGATTGATACCATGTACATATAAATGATCTACAATTTAATATTCAAAAATACCGTATTTGCTCGATTATAAGACGACCCTGATTGTAAGACGACCCCCCAAACTTTGGATATTCCTTTAGGAAAAAAACTAAAAGCCTGAATATAAGACTACCCTATAGGAAAAAAGTTGAACTTGTATATATTCACATGTAAATTGCTTTTTTAATAAAAAATGATGATATAAAAAAATGCATTTCTTGTTTTTATTTCCTTTTATGTGCCAATGCTGCCTCCCTCTTTCAATTGTCCCCAGCTTTCTCTCCCCCCCCCTTAGTGTTGTCTCTCTCTCCCCCTCCCTTCCCTCTCCCCCCCTCCTTGTTTCTCTCTTCCCCTCCCTCTCCCCCTCCCCTTGTTGCTCTGGTTCCCCCCTCCCTCCCCTTGTTGCTCTGGTGCCCCCTCTCTCCCTCCCTCCTCCCTCCCTCCCCTTGTTGCTCTGGTGCCCCCTCCCTCCCCTTGTTGCTCTGGTGCTCCCTCCCTCCCTCCCCCTCACCTGTGTAATAATCCCTGGTGGCTAGTGGGGGCAGCCGGGGTATGTCTGCACGATACGTGCAGACATCCTCCATACTGCCCGACACCTCCGTCTATTATGACAGACAGCTGGTCCGAGGTCAGATTATAAGACATGGATCCAGGTCCCCAGCAGAGCTGCAGGGGACCTGGATCCCCCCTCAAACAGCAGGGGATGTCTGCGCGATGAGCGTAGACCTCCCCTGCTGCCGCCCGACATGCTCGCCGGGACTTCTGTGACGAAAGCGGAAGTAACCGGCTTCTTCACAGAAGCCCCGGCGGTCGTGCCGGGCAGAAGCAGGGGAGGTCTA
The DNA here is from genome assembly GCA_036172795.1 of Pelodytes ibericus. Taxonomy (NCBI): domain Eukaryota; kingdom Metazoa; phylum Chordata; class Amphibia; order Anura; family Pelodytidae; genus Pelodytes; species Pelodytes ibericus. The sequence goes on from CM069857.1 coordinate 238,893,307, forward strand.
CGCTCATCGCGCAGACATCCCCTGCTGTTTGAGGGGGGATCCAGGTCCCCTGCAGCTCTGCTGGGGACCTGGATCCATGTCTTATAATCTGACCTCCATTTGAGGTCAGATTATAAGAGACCTCGATTATAAGACGAGGGGCACTTTTCAGAAAAAAAATTCTGAAAAAAACCTCGTCTTATAATCGAGCAAATACGGTACATATAAAAGGGGAAACGTTTAAAGTTTGCTCTGGGCAGAGCAATCAGAATCACAGCACAGGCCTGAAGGGGGTAACTGTAATTAAATTAATATATCAAAAGAATATAGGTAATGTAGTAAAATTGCAAAAACAAAAAAAAATGAGAAAAAACAAAATGACGCCCATAAACTTGGAAGGAAACTGATCACAGTGGAAAACAGATCAGCAGGGGAAGGGTTAACTTCTTTTAAACAGTTTGTTTTTTTCCTTTCACTTGCTGTCATTCTCTCTCTGTACTTCACAATCGGTATGTGACGTACAGGGAGTGAATTGGAGGCAAAGTCAGTGTATATAAGCATTTAACATATAACATAGATTGAATTACTAAGTATTTTGATAATTATGGATGTGAAATTTAAACCATTTTAAAAAATATATTACACGTTACAAAAAGTTTAGAAATTTCACAATCATAATAATCAAAATGCTTAGTAATACTTTATGAAAAATTGAAAAATACCGACAGACAAACAATATAGATTTTGCTATTCAAAAAGAAAGCAATTCCCTAGCCTTACACTAGTATGTCTGAGCTGTGGAATTTGTCCATTCATTCAATTCGGCGTTTAGGCTGTTGTATGTAATGCTAATAGCATTACAATACAATAACTAAAGTCGAAATTGAGACGAAATGTCGAAGAGTCTACTGACTAAAATTGACCACTGCTTTAGCACACTAGATATTTGAGGTCCCCATTGCATTTAAATTGTATGCTATTCCAAGTGGAATAGAGTGAGGTAATTTCAAAGTCCTGCATGCTGTAAATAATGTGGGCCATTTAATCTACCCCAATTGTGTCATAGAAATGGAATAATTTTTTTCCTGCCATTTTCCACACCAATTATGCCATTCATTATACACATGAATTGAGATTAAAGCACACACTGATGATTAGATTGTTGTTTAATAAGAAAGTCATGAGTCTGTGCACTAAAAGTGATCTCCAAAAAAACAGGCATTAATAGCTGAGTTGGGTAAGCAAGCAAAACTCAGGTACTAATGCTTGTCATAGAACTGCAATTCCATAAAATGGCAGCCTGGTTGTTTTACAAGAGACATCCAAAAAAATCACTATCACTAGGAGTTTATTGTTCAAAACCCATTTTAATTATACAGAAGTTTAAAGATATCAGTCATACCACACCGATGAGGCCATGCAAAGCACAGTTAGATGCACAAAGCAAAACGACTAATCCCAAATAGAGCAGCTACCAAAAAGGCCGAGGTGTGGTTCCTCAACACACAAGAAAAACAGAATAGAAAATAATGGTGGGAGTGCTCGAGAGAAAGTGGGTCTAATCGAATAATGGCAGTAGCTCTATAACTTACAATAAAAACAGATATGTAATAATAAAATTGATACATGTAATTAAAAAATTCAAAATGTGAAATACAGTAAAAACAAATAATTATAATTTATATCATAAAATAAAACACTTGCGATGACAGCAGTGGTATTAATACAATTTTGCCTCTATGTTAAAAACTGTGTCTGCATCAGAAGTGGTAGAATAAGGGTTAAAGACCTGACGCATTTCACTGCTTAAATAGTGGCTTCTTCAGAGGTAGATAGTATGCAAAAGAGTCCTGCCAAACTGAGAATACCAATAACATGATCAACTTTATAGAAATGATGGAAAGAAGAACAACATCAAGTTGGTCCATTACATCGAACCAAAACATTAATGGTCTTGTTAAAAGAAGACATGTTCTGCTCAACTAGACAAGCTTGCTAGATCATTATAAATAAAACATATTTCAATATCCCCCTATGCGTCTGCCCTTTGCACATATGACATATTTAAACATTTGGTAGGTATTTGTTTATAAACTAACGGACATTACAATACATTATTAGATACAATGTAACATCCTCTTTATGTAGCAGGGACATGTACCAGATACAGAAACAAAACACTTTATTTCCTCTTTTTTTTTTGGTATTTTATACAAACAATTATTCTTACTTTTACTTTTACTTTGAAGAAGTGGTGAGAATGGCTCTGTTCCACTCAGGGTATATAGACTATTTTTTTCCTGCATTCTAAAAACGACAAAGAAATTTCAAATCTAGCTTTGCTGGGGCATCTCTCTAAATTATAGAACAAAAAGGGTGAGTTTAGCGATAGATACATTCTTGTTGTCTATGTGCTATGGTTCAACACAAATTAGAGATAGAATTAAAGAAGGTAATTTCGTAGATGGTAATCACATAAAGCTCCTCCCCTTTTGCCATTTGTAAATTAAACGTAAGTCCATCACCTAAAGAAACTGTAATGTCGGATAACTCCGAAATAACATTGTTGAGGTCTCAATTTGAGAGACGAATTTCAAGTTTATTAATACAATCAACAATTTTATAGCTACCCCTTATAGAACTCTATCATCCTGGAAGACCGTGGACCATTACACTCACAGATCCCCAACCACATGCTAACCGGAACCTACGTTTTGGACAACCAAATGCAATTCATAGCGATCATAATAATCCCTTTCCCTTTTGCTCCTAAATACTTTCAATTTAACTTTAGTGCATTTTCGTTACGTTTTTAGATATTATTGCCTTGCTTGACATCAAAACACAAGCCATATTAACCTCTTCTCAGGAGAAAAATAAATACCATCATTATGGTATAATCCACCTGCTAATGTGCTTACCATCTAGTAAGATACCTTCTTTTATTCTATCTCCGCCATTACTTAGGTTATTTCAATGCTCCATCGAAATAGCACAGAGACAACAAAAATGTATTTTTTTTTCTATAACTTATAGAGATATCCCAGAAAAGCTAGTGGCAGCTCGTCATTGTTTTTATAATGCAGGCAACTAATATGGTCTATACACCTTAAGTGAAACAGTGCCCTTCTTACCATTGGTCAAAGTGGGTAAAAGTAAGAAAAACATTTTCTACAAAATATTGAAAAAGAGGAAACAAACTGTTTCTCTTTTGTATCTAGTACATCTCACTGCAACATAAAGAGGATGTTAAAGTGCATCAAAAATGTATCGTAATGTCCACTGGTTTATAAAAAAAAATACCTATCAACTGTTAAAATATGTAATATGTAGAGGCATAGGGGAAAACTGAAATATGTTTTATTTATAATGATCTAGCAAGCTTGTCTCGTTAAGCAGAACATGTCTTCTTTAAAAAGCCTCATCCACACCAAAATATAGAGTTGTAACAAATCGTTGCGCTCCCCCAAGCTGGCTCATTCCAACACTATAACACTTTTTTTTAAACCCTGCTCTACGCAGAATGAAGTACATCTAAAAGTACATTTTATTTAATTGCACATGTTTCAAAGACATATAGCTCTTTATAGAGCTCTGTATAGTCCACTTACCTTATCCATCCCAGGTATCACATATATATGTGCCTACCAGAGTCTTATTGAACCTCCTTATATATGGATATATGGGTATACCTTGGCGACATTTAATCACCAGTTTTACAAATGCACCAGCACTATTTTTAGAAGAAACCCGGCATGTATGTTTGCTGTTGTAGAGCTCGTTTGGATATTGTGTCTGATCACCTATGGTCTGGTGCAAAGAGATACCTTATTTTATGAATGCCACCAACAGAGGGGACCTTGTTACAGTCTGCTCTGCTGCTGGCATGTGAAAACGGAGATCTCTAACTAAAATAATAGTGACAAACAGTGGGCAGCAGCAGAAACACTGATCATGTCTAAAGCTCAGAGGATAAACTGGCAGGTACTTTAAACTAGGGCCACTTTATACTAGGGCCACTAATTTCTTCACCTCTACTTTTATATGCAGCTGCAAGATCCTCAACACCAAAGCTCTGTACTGACCATGACAGGTAGTCAACTCTATTTGGCCCGATCTAACGTGGTTGAAGGAATGGGAGGATTGGCAGCTCCCTTTCCAATGCACATAGTTTTACACCATATTTATTTTCTGTAATCAAATGTTTATTTTTATTTATGCTGAAAATTTAGATTACAGTTGTCCTTTAATTTCCTAATTCCAAGCTGGTCTTAAAGTGTCATTAGAACAGAGCTACTTAGAACATAATGGCCTTCTTTATGGAATGTCTTTTCAGTCTCCTACTTTGCAACCCACTTAATAAATACTTAAATGCATTCTCCCAAGGCACAATATCGAGCAAAACAGAACAATATCCAGTGGCTCTAAATGTTGTCCTTTAATTAGTAAATGCATTTCCGCGTCTTTATCCCAATAAGTCATTTCAATCTGTGTGTGTGTTCCCTTTGGAAAATAAAGAGCTTATTTATGGCTAGATTCTGTTTAGCTGTATTTCATTATATCGCCACTGGACAAAGAAACAGATTCAGTAAGTAGCTTGAGAATCTTAGAGTGTGTTTGTGTTTACACAGAGGATATCCTGACTAGCAAGGCAAAAGCACTGTTTGCATATCGGAAATCATTTCCTGAATAGAAGGGTTACTAGCAAGTGTAAAATAGATCATCGCATTTGCAGTTGGGAAGGTTAGCAGTTAGAGATACCAGGATATTCTTCTGTTTCGTTGTCAGGTAAGGAATCACTTGGATCCCACATGAAATGTATAATCAGTTAAGGAAAATAGCATCAGTTGTACAAACAGGATGCAGTTATTATTGCACAGAGGGTCACAGCATCAGTCCCGAATACATGCCACAAGTGCCTGCTGCGCACTTATTTATGATGTTATTATGCATAGAGCACAAAGTAAAAACAACACCAGATTTCAAATTTGAATGATGCACCACCGCAGCATTGTGTAGACGTTTGATATGTTTTTGTTTTTATTTTACACTGGTTGCTTTGATTCTGTGGAACATAGATTACTTTGATAGCACCTAATCTGACCTGAGCATTTTGCAGCACTGCACTTTCTAAAATGTTTGTTGTATTTATATATTTGTTTTTAAAATAATATTTAGTAATTAGGTTAACTACTATGTATATATAACTATGTATATATATATATATATATATTAGTTACTTGGTAAAGTATTATTTGTAAAGTTCTCAATGTTAACTTAGAATAATGCATTTTGTAAGTACCTATGTTTATAGTGTATGCCTATACTGTGTTTATTAAAGCCAGATGCTCTTGAAGTCTTCTGCAGTAAGTTCTCAATGGAATAATCCTCAGATTGGGGGACTATGTGGTCTATTCACGAAAAAGGGAATTGTGGTGGACTGCACAAATGAGACATGTAATAGCTGAGTTGGAAAAATTCTCCAACTTGCCTATCTTTACTACTCTGCTATTTATGCCTTATTATTGCAGTTCAATTGCCAATTCATTTTGGTGAATAGACAACAATATCTGCTGTGGACATAGGTTGATCTGGAGGATACAGGATTGAAAAATAAATTGTAACATATAAGAACTCAGTGGCTCATCTTGCCCAGCACACATGACAAATACTTTTGTTGTCTTGCATGTTATACCTGATTGCGTGAGCCTGTTATTTCAGTATCTGTCATATATGGCAGTCTAGCAGATAGTATATATTATTCTGGCATCAAGAAATCAGTGGTTGGCAGGCAGCTGCTGTGGGGGCTTTTTACTGAAAGCTGAGTTGCAACTCAGTGACTATCTTCTAGTGACTACCCCCCTCTGTGTTTGCATGTAATTGGTTAGCTGCCCTGCTTTCCATGTGGAAAGTTGTGATATTGACTTTGCAATGTCAGTTATTGTCATTAGGGTAATATTTTGGATAACATTGAATATAAAGATTTTCATGTCTTTAAGTGCGTTGTTCACAAATTGCCAATTTCCTGTTTCAAAAGCCATCCTAATATCCCTTTATTGCCCTCTCAAAATTCTTTTAAGAAAACAAATTTGTCTTGACATTCTATAGCATGGGGGTCCGAGTTTGTTCTGCAATGGGCCACTTCATAGTAAATGTATTTGTGCATGGGCCGCATTCATGTTTCATTGAAATGTATTTATATAATTATATACACACACATACGTGTGGATGGATATATATCTCACAGTAATATGCAGTGTGTGAGTGTGTCACAGATTCCCTAGCAATAAAACAGCAGAAATAAAAAGAAAAGAAAACGCACATTAAATGCACACACCGCTTACAAATTCACTGCTTCATCGTGGCCATGCAAGCGCTGACAGGTCACCCCCCCAATTAACCCCCAATAAATGAATCTCCCCTAAAAGTGACCCCCCGAACCCTAATACTAATTCTACCATCCCCAAACCCTAATCTCCGAACCCTAATACTAAAATAAACCCCTAATAAATAAATTAATAATACTTACCTTCAGCAATCCCGCAATGAACTGTCCCGAGATGACCACTCGCGCGATGAACTGGCTCCGTTAATGCAGCCGCGATGAACCGTCCCATCCCCCCCCCCCACACACACACATGCACTTCCCACTCACACTTCCACATACACACATACAAGCTGAGTCACACTTCCACACACAGATATGTGTGTTTTAAAGAAGAAAAAAAAACAACGTTATATTGTTTGATCCCCCTCCCTGCTCAGTTACTTTATATCTGATGGGAGGGGGATTGTTCCCTCTGTCTTCCTCCTAGTCTGCATCTGAGCACCTGGATGTCACTGTCACCCGGTGCTCCAACAGGGTCAGAGTGCGAGGGGGTGGAGCTTTCTCCCCCTGTCTTTCTCTTCCCCTCTCTCCCTATCTTCGCATGGCGCAGACATCCCCCGGCTGCTTTAGAGGTGGATCCAGGTCCCCTGCAGCTTTGCGGGGGACCTGGATCCCTGTCTTATAATCTGACCTCAATTTGTATTTTTGTATAAATAATGGAAGCTGGATGTCTGTGCAGAAATCCAAAGCGGGAGAAACTGCTGTGCACGCCAATAGTACACATCGCACAAGGTCACGTGACCACTATTCACACAGACATACACATACTCTGCCACACCCCTATATACACATGCTGGCACATCCAAAATATACTCTTTCAGGCCTCGGGTTCTCCGCTTACCTGCCAAGGGGGTCCCCATCGCAGGATGCAGCTCCCGCTGCCATGAGCCGCCATTGTGCTGTATCGCGACCGTGACGTAGGCCACATCACCAACCTCGAGTAGAGGAGGAACCCGCTCATGGGTAATGCGATGGTCCCTGTGAGGCTCAGAGGGAGGGGTTCCTTATTGATGTTTCCATAAAACATCTGCAAGCCCTCCAGACCATGCTTACTTGTTGAGATGCGGTGTCTGTCTTCAGTGCCATTTCTCCCTGTGTTCTAGTTTCATTTGTTTACTTTGATTCCCTGTGTACCAACCTTTTGGCCTATATCTGACCTCGCGTATTACTGTTGCCCCGAGTTGGACTTGTCTACCCATCTTTGAATCCTTTGTGTTAAAATTTAATAAACAGTGTAAAAATGGCAAAACCGTGTTTTTTTTACTTATTTTTTTTCTGGGATGACATTTATTTCTCTCCTCTCTCTCTGACACCAGATTAAAAAAAAATGTCATTTACTGTATTTTTTGCATGTATTGCATTTGATCAATGTGATTGATTTTTACAGATATCACATAAATAAATGAAAAAAATAATGGTTGATTCTGGTCTGCCTAACTGGCAACCAGGATCAACTTCTCCATCTCTACCTCCAAATTTGGGGGAGGTTGGCAATGGATTGTGATGATCTTTTTCAATAAACACAATCCACATTGCAATGGCTGAGACAGCCTATCTCAGCTGTTGCAGGCTAAGACAGAGTCAGCCTGAAACACCCCTCAACCAATTTGCATAGGGTGATGGGTTGCCGAAAATAACCCAAATCACTCTGCTGTGATTGCAATATTTTAAAGAAAGAAAATGGTAAATTCTAGCGCTGCCTTCCTAAAAAGCTGCAAACAACCGGTGTGATTATCTGTATTCACATGTGAGCAGACAGAACATGAAACAAATACACCAAAAAAACAATGGTTTGGTGCGCTGATGTGACCAACACCAACAGAATTAAGCAAAAGTTGATTGCCTTGTATATTCGTTGATAGGGTTCTTGCAGTGTTTTATACCATAAATATAAAGAAAGAGACAACATACATAGTGTAATACAGAAAAAAAAATGGAACAGAAAGCATGTATACCATCTTAATTTAGAGGTTGCGATCTGAGGGTGCACTTAAAAAAGTTCTGTGTAACATATAAGGTTATATATCCATACATTAAAATCTCTCACTTTATAAAAAATTGTACAAATCAAAATCCGCATTCAAACCACTAGGTTGCAAGGTGTCCATATCAAAAACCCCATTTCATATCTGTTTTTCCCATTTCTTTAGTATTGTTTCCCCCTCTCCAATGTTTACTTACGTTATCAATTGGATAAAAATATCTTCCTCTCACCCCCCTACCCTCCCAAAGCCAGTTTATCCAGGTCTTTGTATATCATGCCAATGATTTAAATACACCCCAGGACATGCCCCATCGCCTCTACTGCACATACAGGATTTACTGCTGCCCCATTACCTGCATTGCACATCAAAGACTTAATATACCACAGCCAGTGTTAGTTTATCCATTAAAATGCCACTGATAATTTGTCCATCAATATGCCACTGACAATTTGACCATTAATATGCCACTGATATGTCCATTAATATGCCACTGATAATTTGACCATTAATAGCCATTGATAATTTGCTCATTAATAGCCACTGATAATTTGCTCATTAATATACCACTGATAATTTGTCCATTAATATGCCACTGATAATGTGACCATTTATATGCCACTGATAATTTGACCATTAATAGCCACTGATAATTTGCTCATTAATAGCCACTGATAATTTTATCTTTAATATGCCACTGATAATATGCTCATTGATAGCCACTGATAATTTACGTATTAATATGATACTGATAATTTGCTCATTTTTAGCCACTGATAATTTGCTCATTAATATGCCACTGATAATTTGCTCATTTATAGTCACTGATATTTTGCTCATTAATAGCCACTGATAATTTGCTCTTTAATATGCGACTGATAATATGCTCATTGATAGCCACTGATAATTTACTCATTAATAGCCACTGATAATTTGCTAATTTTTAGCCACTGATAATTTGCTCATTAATATGCCACTGATAATTTGCTCATGTATAGTCACTGATAATTAGCTCATTAATATGCCACTGATAATTTGCTCATTAATATGCCACTGATAATTTGCTCATGTATAGTCACTGTTAATTGAAATTAAAATGCCACTGATTTTGTCCAATAAAAAAAAATCCCCTACCTCTCTCCCCTTCCCCAGTACTTACCTGGATGCTGCTCATCCCCGGCAGTCTCCTCCGTAGTGTTTCCTGAACGCACGCTGCGTGCAGTAAATACAGCAGCCGGATATGACTTGCTGTCAATTCTAGCAGCTGTGACAGAAAGCAGCCTGTGTGTTAGACAGTCATGTGGGCAGCAGGGGCCCACGGGGCAGCTGCTTTGGGCCCACAGAAATGCTAGTTTTTTTTTCAAGAGATTGGGCCTGCCAGGCCCATGACGGGTGTATCGTCCTGATGGCGGCCCTGGCGGGGGTCATATAACATGGGTTCAGCCTATAGATAGAGTATGCTTGTCCTGAATGGATTAGTTGTCTGCCTGTCACTTCAAAGTCATGGCGCAAAATGTCACTCCGAAGTTTGGTGTCGGGATTAAGGAGAAGAGCACTATGGTACCGGGAGGAGCTTTCCTCCCTCACTCTGGAAGTACTCTCTATCAAGGAATTATCATCTTAACTATAAAACAGGGTGTCTGAATGTGCATAAAATTAAACTCGAGGGTTACTGAAAGCCAAGAGCAGTGTAAAGAATCGTAATGCTGGGTAGTAAATCGGGTGCATTTAGCTAGTACAGAAACTGTGGATATATATATATATATAAAGATAATATGCCAATGCTTCATAATGTTATAGACATATATAGACAGGGCAAAACTGGAGCGATTCTGGGGCAAAATGATAAATATGAAGCAATTATCAGAAACATTGTATTGTTTCTATGGTTATTGATCCAATTTAGTAATTTGCTGGAATTTTGAAATGTGCAAAGTTTGAAGAAAAATATTTGGTACGGTTTAATACTGAGTAATGCTCCACCAATAACTTAACACACTACACATAACATTGTTGTGCTTCCTTATGTGTTTTTATCTTTGTGTTTCATACACATATGTAAGTGTAATGCATGAAATGAGGACTGAGCATTTTTTTCAGCCCCCCGACCTTTTTCCACATATACATTTTATTTTCTGTAGCAGCTTTTCCATTTGCTGCATAGGGCTCACAATTCTTTCAGCAGATTAATAATGACATACATTTTCCTTGATCCCTCTAAATTCCAGTTTGAGGGCACAACCTTCTATTGTGGAATGATATGGGAAAATTGAAATGTCAGGGAACAGATGCTTTTACTGGTAGGCAGGCCCTTGCTGTGGTTGGTTTGGACAATTCTTTTTGTTGTTTTAATTAGTATTCTAACATGGTACGACCAGTGGTGTATCTTGGTTTTGTGCTGCCCATGGCAGACAAATTTTGGGCACACCCCCTACCCACGATGCACACCCACGACATGACCCATAACCCACGTTGCACACCAAGGACATGCCCCATCACCCCATATACATGCCTCTATCACCCCATTACATACACATTGCCAATATTATTTGCCCACAATATTCCCCAGCTAAATTGCCCAATAATATGCCAGTATCATTTGCCATTAATATGCCCCAGCCAATTTGCCCAATAATATGCAAGTATTATTTTCCATTAATAAGTCACAGCCAATTTCCCCAATAATATGCCAGTATTTGCCATTTAATCAGCCCCTGCCAATTTGTCCAATATTATGCCAGTATAATTTGCCATTAATATTCCCCAGCCAATTTGCCCAATAATATGCCAGTGTTATTCTGCCATTTACCGGTAATATGCCCCAGCCAATTTGCCCAATATTAAGCCAGTATTATTTGCCATTTAATATGCCCCTGCTAATTTGCCCAATAATATGCCAGTGTTATTTGCCATTTTATATCCCGCAGCCAATTTGCCCAATAATATGTCAATGTTATTTGCTATTTAATATGCCCCTGACAATTTGCCCAATAATATGCCAGAGTTATTTGCCATTTAATATGCCCCTGCCAATTTGCCCAATAATATGCCAGTGTTATTTGCCATTTAATATGCCCCTGCCAATTTGCCCAATAATATGCCAGTGTTATTTGCCATTTTATATGCCCCAGCCAATTCGCCCAATAATATGCCAGTGTTATTTGCCATTTAATATGCCATGCTAATTTGCCCAATAATATGCCAGTGTTATTTGCCATTTAATAAGCCCCAGCCAATTTCCCCAAATCCCCCCATCTCCCCAGCACTTACCTTTTTCCCTGGTGGCTAGTGGCAGGCAGCACAGTCTCCTCCATGCTGCCTGTTCGGCTCCCTGTTGGTTGTGCCAACAGGTCACGTGACCCGGCGTGCGTATGACGTCAGCGTGCCGGTCATGTGACTGTCGGCACTTCTGTGTCACACTGCATGGGAAGCCGAACAGGCAGCACGGAGGTTTTTTAAAGGGGCGGATTTTTTTTTTTTACATTTATTATTTATTTATTTATTTATTTTCAGTGCTGGGGGGCGCTGCCGCCCCCCAAAATTTGCTGCCCTAGGCATCCGGTAAATACAGCACTGGGTACGACGCCACGGGATCCAGTGTGGCCCGCGCTCCAATCATGCTTGTTTGTTGGTGTCAGTGAGTGTGTGGAGGCATGCAGACAGATACAGACTTTCAAATACTCCTGTACGCATAATATATTAGGGGGCTCCATGAGTGGCAAGTGGGGATATCCTATTCCTGCTCACAGCTCTATACAAGGGGCCACACAAAATGTGCAGTGACAGGCCTGTTTGAGAAAGACATGGATCTGCACTGTAATCACCATGATGTGGATGAGCCTCCCAACCAGCACTGATCATGGAAGACTTGTGCTGAACTGAGAATCAGCAGCTGAAGGTAAACAGACAAATTCAAACTATATGGTTTAAATAGAAAAAAAATACTGATAACTATAGTTCGCCTGGAACACTATATGTTGATAACTGTACTCAATCAACGGCCGGCCCATTTTATTTTGATAAGTAGCTTTTACCAATGGCTGGCACACTGTGTGTAGATAAATATATTACGGATGGTGGCTGTCACATTGTATGCAGATAAGCTGTGGCTCAGCAGCAGTGCTGGCTGAGAATTATATTCCACAGCTGTGGATTATCTTACCTATGATGCTTAGCCATGATCAAGGGCATCTTTTGGCTGGCTGGCTGGCTGGCTTAGCATCATGGAAGGTTGATTCACATTCTAAAATGTATTGCTCCACCTGCTGCAGTTCTTCACCTCCAGCATGCTCAGCCAGCATCCTGATTTTTGGTTGTTGTGAGCTGAGCATCACCACCATCACATTACTATCACCACTGTGGTTGGCATATTGTATGTTCAGTAGACAGATTACTATACTTTAGCACTGTCTGTGACTGTCAAACTGTATGATGATAACGACTATATATAATAATATCTAAACCCCTACCTGTGGGTGGCAGACTGTATACTGATAACTGTGTTATACCACATTATGTGGCATTATGTGGCAGACAATATGCTAATTATGCTATGCCACGGTCTGTGCCCAACAGACTATATTTACCTACTTTCTGAACCTATAGAACAATGTGAGGCTGGAATGAGCTGGAATTTTAAAGGTTAGAAATCATAACTATTGTTGCCACCTTGAGTAATTCTTATCAGACACATAAAATATTTATATGCTGCCCAGAAGACATGTGACCAGAAAAAAACCCAATTCATCCACATGGTCCTGTGGCATTCGCTCATTGATTAGTTCATGGGTTTTATTCTGTTTACATATGACGTCCGCATGCTATATGGCCAGATGTACAGAAATATTGCAATACTTATCACAACCCTATATTTTGGCACTTTAACAATTGTGTACTACATATGCCATGATGCTCATGCAAAGTAGGTATTTAAGTTTTGTGGCCCTGAGTAGCACAAAACTTAAATACCTTACTGGGTGTGAGATGGTAAATAGGTTTGGGGGTAACTGAAGATTTGCTTATGTCCAAAATGTATAATTCTAATGTAGAGCACAATGCTGCTAGAGTTTATCTATGTGTTTTATGTTTTTTTCTTTTTGCCTTTATATCTGCACAGTGTTTACTTGTAATGTTGGGCTGGTGGCATTTATTTTTTTTGCAGGGCTGATTTTTATTTTCAGTCCGGTGTTGTACCAAAAAGTCCAGGAACTTATTTCGGCTCAGGTCGGTCCATATAGGGTAGACCTTATAATTTTTCACTGACTCCACATTGATGACATGCCATTTTCGCACAACAGGAATATTTTAAAATGCTATAAGTACTGCTCTAACACACAACTACTTATTTTGAACCTCCATCTTTAGTAATTTCTTCCAAACATTAGAATTGGTTATAAGTTTCTTTTATGTTCCATTCCAAGGCAGTAGAGTCAAATCCCTGTTCAGAAAGGCAGAAGACACAATTATTTCTAAAACTCAGTTCTGGCACAAAGTTTTAAAAGTGGAGGTTTCGTCATGGAAATCAACGAAACATTTCTGCTTTGCCGCACAATCCTTCTTTAATCATACCCCCATTGTGTAGGGCAAAATGTGGTCCAACCTCTGCTAATACCAAATACTGTGTCCATTAATGACCTTCCTAGACATAACAATTATATGTCTGTTCTCCATACTAATCTAGTTGAAGGCAAACCCCTTTAAATATTGCACATTTTGCTTAAAAGAAGAACAATTGCTTCATCATGACACTTAACATAGCCAAGTAAAAGTATAAATCAAAGTAGTTACTAGACCATAGTGTCGCCATCCTTCTCATGTATGTATGGGCACATCTCTTAAATGTCTCATGCAGAGGCGGATCTAGACTTTGTGAGACCTTAGGCGAAAGTCGAACATGAGGCCCTCACGGACACACATTATTAAATAAAATATATGCAAGTGATAATAAAAATGAACTGTAGAAATAGCATATTTCAAGATCAGACTCAAATCCCAGCTTCTAGAAATAAACAGCTCCTAGAATTTTATTTGTCTCATAATTATTCTACAAACATCTATAAACATTTGGTATAGATAAAATTGTGTGCGGCTGACTAACTCACATTGTTATCGCTGTGTCCTAAATGTGAACACTAACACATATCACACAGTCATTCATAGACACACTCAGTGAGCACACACTGACTCACAGACACACTCAGTCAGCACACAATCACACTCAGCCAGCACACACTGACTCACAGACACACTCAGAAAGCACACAATCACACACTAACAGAAACACTCAGCCAGAAGGAAAGGTGCTCAGTGTTGAAAGTGGTCTCACAGACCACGTTGTGCTAGAAGATTGGCACTTTGTTCTTCCTCACAGCACCGGATGCACTGTGATTTAGCCATTAAATATGCCAGAATTTTGCCACTGAATATGCCAGGATTTAGCCATTTAATATGCCAGGATTTTGCCCCTCAATATGCCAGGATTTTGCCCCTTAATATGCCAGGATTTTGCCACTCTGTGACAGGATTTTGCCCCTCATTATGCCACAATTTTGCCCCTCTCAAATCCTAGAATTTTGCCTCTCAATATGCCAGGATTTTGCCACTGTATGCCAGGATATTGCCCCTCACAATGCCAGGATTTAGCCTCTCACTATGCCAGGATTTTGCCACTCTGTGCCAGGATTTTGCCCCTCATTATGCCAGAATTTTGCCCCTCACAATGCCAGAATTTTGACCCTCACAATGCCAGAATTTTGCCTCTCAATATGCCAGGATATTGCCCCTCACAATGCCAGAATTTTGCCTCTCACTATGCCAGGATTTTGCCCCTCATTATGCCAGAATTTTGCCCCTCACAATGCCAGAATTTTGACCCTCACAATGCCAGAATTTTGCCTCTCAATATGCCAGGATTTTGCCCCTCATTATGCCAGAATTTTGCCTCTCACTATGCCAGGATTTTGCCACTGTATGCCAGGATATTGCCCCTCACAATGCCAGGATTTAGCCTCTCACTATGCCAGGATTTTGCCCCTCACCTCATTATGCCAGGATATTGCCCCTCACAATGCCAGGATTTAGCCTCTCACTATGCCAGGATTTTGCCCCTCACCTCATTATGCCAGGATATTGCCCCTCACAATGCCAGGATTTAGCCTCTCACTATGCCAGGATTTTGCCCCTCACCTCATTATGCCAGGATTTTGCCCCACACTGTGCCAATATTTAGCCACTCATTATGCCAGGCTTTGCTCGTTTGTGCCACCCTCCCCCCTTCCCTAGTACTTACCTCCATGCTGCTCTCCGTTGCTTCCTCCGTGCACCTTCTCTCCTGCACGGAGGAAGGAAGTTCCGGTCGCGTTTTTTTTTTTAAACTTTATTGCTCGGGTTCAATAAAGTTTAAAAAAAAAAAAACGCGATCGGAGCTTCCTTCCTCCGTGCAGGAGAGAAGGTGCACGGAGGAAACGTCCCAGGTTAGTGTAACAGGGAGCTTAACGGCATCGTTAAGCTCTCTGTTACATCAAAGGTAATAAGGTGAGTTAGGCAGCCGCGAGGCCCCTGTGAGTGCGAGGCCTTAGGCGGCTGCCTAACTCGCCCAATTAGAGAGCCGCCTCTGGTCTCATGAGTATCTTGTCGTCAGCTCTCCAGGAGACCTATCACTGTAAAGAATCCTTTCTCTGTTTTTCTTAGAAGCACTATGTTTTGTTGTGTGGACAATCTAGAGGATGAAGAACCCTCCTCACAAGCTCTTATACAAACTTTCATTATGTATTTATAATTACCGTATTTATTGGCGTATAACACGCGCCGGCGTATAACACGCACCTCATTTTAAGAAGGAAATTTCAGGAAAAAAAACTTACATTTCAAATAAAGAACTTTGAAGCCCAATATGCCATTTTAATATGCCAGGATATTGCCCCCAATATGCCATATAATATGCAGGATATTGCCCCCAATATGCCATTTAATATGCAGGATATTGCCCCCAATATGCCATTTTAATATGCCAGATATTGCCCCCAATATGCCATTTTAATATGCCAGGATATTGCCCCCAATATGCCATTTTAATATGCCAGGATATTGCCCCCAATATGCCATTTTAATATGCCAGGATATTGCCCCCAATATGCCATTTAATATGCAGGATATTGCCCCCAATAGGCCATTTAATATGCAGGATATTGCCCCCAATATGCCATTTTAATATGCCAGATATTGCCCCCAATATGCCATTTTAATATGCCAGGATATTGCCCCCAATATGCCATTTAATATGCAGGATATTGCCCCCAATATGCCATTTAATATGCAGGATATTGTCCCCAATATGCCATTTTAATATGCCAGATATTGCCCCCAATATGCCATTTTAATATGCCAGGATATTGCCCCCAATATGCCATTTTAATATGCAAGGATATTGCCCCCAATATGCCATTTTAATATGCCAGGATATTGCCCCAATATGCCATTTAATATGCCAGGATATTGCCCCCAATATGCCATGATATTACCCCCAATATGCCATGATATTGCCCCCAATATGCCATTTAATATGCCATGATATTGCCCCCAATATGCCAGGATATTGCCCCTTAGTATGCTCGTTATGCCACCCTCCTCCCCCCCCCTTCCCCAGACCCCAGCACTTACCTCGTTCCTGCTCTGTCCCCCGGTGCTCTGAAGCTGCGTGGCTGTGAGGGAAGCGTTGTGCGCTCCCCTCCAGTCGCGCGGAACAATAAAGTCTGTTTAAAAAAAAACACACTTTATTGACCGCGCGGCTGAAGGGAAGCTCACAACGCTTCCCTCACAGCCACGCAGCTTCAGAGCACCGGGGGACAGAGCAGGAACGAGGTAAGTTTTAGATTTATTTTTTTTTCGGCGTATAACACGCGCACACCATTTTCCCCCTATTTTCAGGGAGAAAAAGTGCGTGTTATACGCCGATAAATACGGTATTAGCCAGATCATTGTCATTTAATTATTTAATTCAGTTGATTGAATTTGCCTTCCTTCGCTTTCATATATGATATTCTTCCAATTCCTTATCCAGTAAAATGGCTTTGCAATGATCTTTAGCATGTCTCATCCTGCTGGGGAAGTTTGTGAAAGTCAGAAGACTTTGAAGTAATTTGGGTTTTATATTCTTGTCAAGCTGCTGTATGCCTGTTCTGTCATGCTGTTATTTGGAATACAGGAACTGATTTATAATAAACATTTGAAATTATTTCTTGCACCTTTTTTTCAGACACCATCCTTGCAATGACCCGAGAATATGCTGAAATGGAAGATCATCTCTACAATGAAGACTTTGATGATTTTCACAACTGGACTGATTTTTTGGATTACATGAATCGGTCATTTTCCCTCTGTGAAATTGAGTTGGACGAGGGTGTAAAACACGTCTTCCTGTTCATACTTTATCTCATTATATTTGTTTTGGGTTTGGTTGGAAACCTGGTAGTACTTTGGGTCAATTGGCAATCGCGAAGAAGCAAGAGTTCCATCAATCTCTACATCTTCAACATGGCAGTGGCAGATCTTGGTGTGGTTATTACCTTGCCTTTCTGGATGTTGGAAACGATGTTGGAGTATACATGGCTCTGGGGCGAGTTTTTGTGCCAATTTACTCACTATTTCTACTTTGCAAATATGTTCAGTAGTATCTTCTTTCTCACGGCTTTAAGTGTTGACCGTCACTTGACTCTAACGTCTACTTCAGTGTTCTGGAGACAGAATCAGCAGCGGATTCGCAAAGGCCTTTGTATTGGAATCTGGGTGTTGGCAGCCATTTTTCCTATACCAGAGGTGGCCCATATACAGCTCATAGAAGGTTCTGAACCTATCTGTATGTTCATGGCACCGTTTGAGACATATGATGAATGGGCTCTAGCTGTTAGTTTACTGACCACTATTCTAGGGTTTATTATTCCCTTTACAACAATACTGGTTTTTAGCCTGATGACTGCCTACTACATCAAGAAATCTGGTAGACCAGAGAACCAGAAGCACTGCCGTCTCATCTATGCCTACATATTGACGTTTGTTCTTAGTTGGTTTCCCTACCATCTGACATTGATATTACTAACCCTTCATGGAAGTCACATCAACCTGCACTGCTACCTTGTTCATATTCTCTATTTTTTCTATGATTTGATCGACTGCTTATCATTGCTCCACTGTGTGGCTAATCCAATACTTTATAACTTGCTGAGCAAGGACTTTAGGGGCAAATTCATCAATGCTGTCGTTAAATACATACCCAAAGAGAAAATAGCTGGTGATGGTCCTGAGGAACACTCCACCTCTAGCACTGACCATTCTGTTGTAATTACTAAAGAAAATGCTCCACAAGCGAACCAACCTGTCGTAAAAATCTTGGAAAAGACAATACTCTAGTACATACATTTTATTTAGAAAACAAAAGTGTGATAACAATATTGTCTTCATCACCTGCATATTCATACTTGTTGCGGTATTTTCATAACATGCCATAGCAATACCTCACATGAATATACTTGCCTCATTCAATACTGTGAAGGAAGTAACTGTGTAGACAAGAAGTGGTCTTTGTCATTACCCATACAGCTTAAAGTCTTAGAGGTAGTAAAATACAAAGTAAATCACACAGTACTCTATACTATGGACATTTCACAAAACACTATAGATTTGTTATCATTATAACTAAAGGGCACCTTAATAATTATTCACATATATACCTTAAATGGCATGATTCCATACCTTGATAAAATTTAAAATATTTACAAATCCCCTTACCAGGACCGGATTTTTATGTTTCTTTCTACCTATTCATATACAGTATGTCTCTCTTTTGGTACAACGTTGTAGAATATAATTGTTTCAGAGCACATTTGAAAGAAATATTTATGGATGACTGGCTGCACAACATACAGCTCCTCCTCCTGAGGTAAAACAGTACATAAGTAGAAACACTACTTTATCTATAACACTAACTGAATTAGGGAACTGTATGAAAACCAGGCAGTTTATGCAGGTAAATGTATCTAAACAAAGTACTTAAACCATATAAGTTATTGTCCAAGATGAAGGGTTCTACCAGACCTTTACTGCTAAATTTAACTGCTACCTGTGTAGGGGTGATTGATAAATCTCTAGTTACCCACTAATGTGTAGGGAAAACTCTTTCCCCAGTGGCTCTGTACTTAATAAATGTAAGTGCCACGTATGATGATACTATACATCGATATTTAAATTTACTCTCATGCATTACAGAGTGGAGGAGATAACAAGGGAAAGTAGTATCTATGGCCCCTTTTACTTACAGAAAGAGAAACAATTATGGAATTTTTATATCTCACATTCTTTAACATGTACACCGTTACCAATAGGTAACAAAGAGATCATAGTGACAGAGTCACAGCTGCTAAATGTAATGGATAAGTTTCAATACTTATGGGCATAATTCAGTACTGAATGGACAAAACTTGGCCATTTTCAAGTGTTTTTGAAGGGTCAATTAAAGCATGGCATTATAGCCAACAACCTCCATAAATTGACTGTAGTGGGCACATAATGGTGGCATTGTTTCAGTTCACTATCTTCAACAGAGATCTACAAGCATTCATATCTTGGAGCTGCAACCTGCTTTTTATACGTCAATGTATTTGTGTTTGATCTTCGCAGTGAGCAGTGAATTGTTTGCCACTGTGTAAGACTCAGCAATCTGTCACTCAAAAGGGTTAATATAAGCTGTAAGAATACTAGCTTTTTGGGTTGAGCTGGAAATAATTACATTTGTGAATAATGGACATAGCTGTTTAGATCTCATATTTATGTGAGTTTACAAACATTGCTATTAAACTGTGAAATAAGGATATATGATGCTTTTATTTTTATAACTCATAAGACATTCACACTGACTCATAACCTTTTAAAATAAAAGTGAATAAAGTAAAACACAAGCTTGTCGGAGATCTTGCATAATGATGTCGAATTAAAAGCTATATATAAGTATTTTAGAGTACTCACTGTGAATTGGCCTTTGGTTCCAGAAACCTGTTTTTATATTATACTTTTTTGCTACAGTACAATATAGGTCACTAAACCAGTTAACATGTGGTAATTTGACCAGGAACATGGAGTTAGACTCTATTCCAAGACAGTAAAAAGAAAAACTGATGCCTATCACTTTTGTTTATAATGCAATTAATTAATGGAAAAGCCATTTAACTATTTTTAACTATTCAGGGTATTAAGTGAATAGTTAAAGCTCAAAGACCAATTACTTTGTTTGTTTGTTTTCATTATTTGTACTAAACTTCTATGAAATAAATCTTTTAAAATAACCACTATATGTTGTATATTTTACACCAAGTGTATAATGTATAGTTCACAATGAAATTTGGAGTGAGAGCAAATGAGACAAACTGATAATGATAGAGAAACAGAGACATCATTGGTTATAATATATTTTTTTTATTGTTTTAAGTGAATATCGTACTATTTTATTTTGTAATCATTTCCTTTATACTTTTATTTACATTTATTTGTAAAGAGTATTATTGACACAAGGTAATTTGTTGCAAAATGTAAGATAAACTCAAGAAAGATATAGTGTTAAAAATGAATTAATTATAGCATTTATGACATTAGTTTATTTTCTGGAGTGCTCCCTCATACCCTTGATCTGGTTGCACACACAAAAACCTTCTTAGAAAACAACAACAACAACAAAAAACATGTATCCCATGTCCATTAATAAATCCTGTATGAATTAATTTAATTTAGTAAATAATATGTTGTATTTTATTTTACAGTGTTTTTTTTTCCTTCAGTAACGATACACCCATGTGCAGGCTCATCCCATCTGTAACCAGTCATTTCAGTACCCTTTTTTCCTTTCTTTCTTGCTTATTTTTTATTCTCATTCCTGTCTGCATGTATTGCTGCACTGTGCTGTCCTGCAGTCTCTAGTCTTCAGTCTGTGCAACTCAGTCAGGTTTGCTTTGTTTATTTGTGCAATGTAAATCTTTAGATTCTGTCATAGTTAGGGACTTGCCTAATTGTGGGGCAAGCTTAATTATCATTTTGCCAATTTTTGTGGTGCCAATCCCCTACTATTTTCCATCTCTAGTTTGTGTTGTATATGTGCCCTTTGTCTGTGTCCTGCATTGTTATTTGTAACCCTGTGTCTTGTATTGTTTATCCTTAGTTTTGTTTCTCCTCGGTCCTGCTCTAGTCTGCCCTTAGCCATGTATTCTATATTCAGTTTCTTTTCTGCTTTTGCTCTTCTTGACCCGTCTCTTGGTTTATGGGGTCCTAGCCTAAAGAATCCTACTTTCCTGTTGAGTTATGATCCATATCTGCTCCAGGGTTTCTCCAGTCCTAATCATGTTATACTGGATACAGCGCTGTTACCCAGCCTCAGGCTCTGTGTCTCCACCCTTGCAACGTAGCTCAGGCACTCAGGGTCCCATGACACCTGGACCCCATGCGTCACACCTACGTTCTGTCTCCAGTGGCCTGTTTGTACTAATTTAGATATTTTGCACTACTCAGGGAACTCCAATTTCCATTACAAAAATAAAGACTGAGAGTTTCAGATCACACTGACAGAAAAACATGTAAAAATTTGGTATGTCTACCATCTTCTAGTAGAGAGATATGCTTGAATATATTTTCCCAAAGATCCTTTAATTAATATTAGATTAAAGTATTTAATCCAAAATGCCTAGCTCTTTAATTTTCAACAAATCTTCAATTGGGTCTTCCATAATTACTGTTTTGCCACTGTGGTAGATGAGGAGTTTAGTTGGCAACCCCCATCTATATCCAATATTGTTTGGTAGTTTCCCTAAAACTATTTCTATTCATTCTGGTGGCCAGGGAAAGGTCCAGAAATACCAAGGTCCCCTGGAATTTTTTAGTACCGAAGTTCAGTCTCATTTGTCTTAGGAGAGTATCTTTCATGGAATAATTAAGAAATCTTACAATTATGTCTCCAGAAGACAAACTATCAGAACTTCTACTTCTCTGCAGTCTATGTCTTCTTTCAAAGGTAGACATGTTTTGTTTAATGACCAGCTTGTTTTTTTTATTATAAATAATTAATTTAACAGGATAGAGATTGATTAGTGACCCCTTCTGAGGAGACTTCGGTTACTGGTATGGAGGGGTTTCCTAATGGGATATGTCAGGAAGGGAAAGCAATAATGATCATCTTTGGGAATAATATTTGTTAGCATTCAAATTTGGGGAATATAAGGTGTTAATTGATTTATTTTGATCTCATTTGTCAGTTGTGCACCTATAGTTAAACCATTGCGTTTATATATATTCTTATAGCTAAATTTCTTAGCAGGCAATATTTACAAGATGATATTAACCCCTTTGTGACCAATGACGGTCCTGTCACGGCCGTCATGCAGATCCGATCGCGGTATGCGCTCTGGCATGCCGCGATCGTGATTTAAACGGCATGGCTAATATCGAGACACTTCAGCCATGTCGGTTGAGGCCCCCCCGGAAACATCCAGGCACCGTGACAGCCAATCACAGTGCCCGGATGTTAATAGCTGTCAAAGCAGTTGCCTGCTTTGACAGCTATAATCTCTCCCTGCTCCACAGCGATCGTGGGGCAGGGAGAGACTAAATGTAGTGCTGGAAGCCACCCCTGGTCCCCCCAAGCCCATCCAGGCCCCCCAGGTTTTTTTTTATTAAAAAAAAAAAATCAAAAATATTTTTTTTTTTTATATTTTTATTTTGCTAACCTTAACCCTTGGGTTAGGGTTAGAGATCATCAAAACCCTAATCCTAGAGTTAGAATTAGGGTTTGTACTAACCATAACCCTAGGGATAAAGTTAGAGTCTAATATAAATAAAAAAGTAAATACAATTAAATAAATAAATAATAATAATAATAAAAATAAAATAAATAAATAAATAATATTAAATTAAATAAAAATAAGACGTTAATCCTTAGAGGACCAGTGACATGTTAGGTCTGTTGGTGGTCCTCTATGGATATTTTCTATTAAAAAAAAAAAAAAACTGCTAGTGGGGCCAGTGCCTTGTGCCTTGCATTGGCCCCCCAACAGTAGATAGGGGCCCGCAGCAGCTGGATATATCATCCATGCAGCCGCAGGATAGCAAGGATAGCAACAATTTGTGCTTCCTACTATAGACTACATTCCCTATGAAGCTACGGTCACTTTTGGCTGGCTGAGCATGATAGGAAATGTATTCACAAGCATTACATAATAAATACATGTTTTAAAGCTGCAATGACCGTATCCTAAATTTGTCCCTTTACCTGCCACATAACACTAGCAAACCTATACATGTGGGGTACCGCTATACTCAGGAGAAGTTGATTAACATATATTGGGGTGTTGTTTGGCAAAAAAAAACAGAACAACCCCTTTAAATTCTTACCTAAATACAAAGAGTGTGGGGGAAAAAACACAAAAAAATTACTACGCCAAAACTTGTCAAAGATTGGTGGGAAAATTACTGCATGAAAAGTGTCAAAATACACCAATTTGACTACCCTGGGATGTCTACTTTAAAAAAAAATGTGTACATGCGGGGCTGATTCAGCAATGCATGTCTAATATCGATGTTACAATGTCAGTAACACAAATTTTGGAAAAAATGGTTTTGAAACAGCTAGGTGCTACTTGTATTTATTACAATACAACATTAAAAAAAAAGCAAAAAAACATATAAACATTGGGTATTTCTAAACTCAGAACCAATATTAGAATCTAATTAGCAGGTTTTTTTATTTGCTTTTGTAGCTTAGTAAAAGATCTTTTTTTTTCATAATAATATAAATGATATAAACAAAATAATGGCATCAAAAGAAAGCCCTTCTTGTCCTGAAAAAATCAATATATAATATGTGTTGGTACAGCAAATAACAAAGAATAAAATTACAGCTAAACACAAACACCTCAGAAGTGTAAAAACAGCCACGGTCATTAACGCACAACATTCCAAAAACAGTCTGGTCATGAAGGGGTTAAAGAGGAAAGGGGGAGGGAGAATCTCTTTCTCAGGTTAGTACTAACACAAAGCAAATCTAGGAAAACCTATATGACTGAATGCCCCATCTTAACAAAGCAGCAGGGCTTAGGCAGACCTTTTATTGAGTCAATCTAGTTTCCAGCTACTCAGATATTTAGCTACAAAGGTGTGAAACTCATGAATATTACTTTACCTCAAAGTAAATAAAATGTAAATCACAACAGATAGTTAACAGCTTATTGTACTCAAGAGAAATCTGTCTATAGTGTTGTTAAAATACTCAAAACAACAAAAAGTTAAGTTGGAAAAATATATACTTTACTTTTTTCGGTTTATACAAGCTTAATAGGATAGTCCCAAGTATACTGAAGGGATGTGGCGTGCCCAGTTTTATCATCAGCAGCAGACACTTCAATACACAATCCAAGTCTAAAAAAACAGAGGCTGCAATTTGAATCAAGCAACAAATAATCCAAAGCTCAATTTCAACAGGTCAGAAAGTAAAACATTTTTAAGCGACTTCCTTTGATGGGTCAAATATGAATCTCAATAGTCAAACTCCAGGGTAAGGTGATTAAAGAGCAATGAAGTATAGCAAGTTATCAAAGTTTAATACTGACATATATGACACCAAATAAATGTATACATCTACTGCCATTGGCCCCTTCCTTTGCATTGCTTCAAACCTTCAGATATGGTTTTCACAAACTTGTATTGGTCTCTGCGTAATGGTGCCCCAGAGAGACCTCCCTCCAGGTGGGGACCGCCGCAGCTCCATAAAATGCAGTCGGACGAGATGTGTTTGTTGGTTATTCAAGGTGATAATAGACACACTCCCTAGAGAACTGTGAATGGGGTCATGCCTACGTAGATTTCAAAGCAGTGTGCTTGTGTCCCCCTGTGCAATGGGTCCCTCTGAGAGAGACTTTGTCGTGCTGCTGATAGTCACAAGGCCCAGGTATTTTCTTTCAGTTTGTACGAGGCTTCAAGCATGCAGAATTTATCTGATGCCGGAGAGCTCAGCAGCTCAGTATGCTTTGATCCACTCACGGGAGCGCCGAGCTTGAGAGAAAACAACTATGTTTCTGCTTCTATTGGGGTCGAGAAACGAACCAAGTTGCACTGTGTAAAGTCAGCAGTAGTCCATTAGCAACGCTGAGAAAAAAATGGCACAAACACTTACCGAGACACAGAGTTTGCCACGCACTCACACACACACTCTGCCACTCACAAACACACACTTGCACACATCTGCCACTAACTCACATTCGCACACTCACTCACACTCTGCCACTCACTTTCACACAAACTTGCACACTCTGCCACTTACTCACACACACACTCTGCCACTCACTCACTCACTCACACACTCTGCCACTCACTCATACTTACACTCACACACTCTGCTACAAACATACACTTAGACACTCTGCTACAAACATACACTTACACACGCTGACACTCAATCACACACAATTAAAATGAAAGATACTTGCCCCAGTGCCATATTGTGCTCCTAATATTTGCCCCAGCACAAGCTTTAATGCACATTCCTTACCCAGCAGTCCTGACGCTTCCTCTAAGGCAGGCCCACATGCTGCCATACTCCCTGCTAGATCTCTCCAGTCAGCTGCTATGGCCGAGAAGGCACTGTGGATCCCTGATAAATTTTGTAAAAAACAAGGCAGCCCTCAGGACAGGCAGCCTACTGGGAATTCCGGCCCTGGGCCTTAACCAATACAAACTTGCATGACCACTACGTGGACTAAGGCTTTCATCCAACCTCATCACAACATTTTCCCATTTAAGCTGCCCCCTTTCTCTGAAACTCGCTCATTCTCAATCTTTAAAAAGTCCCTCAAAACTCACCTCTTAGAGATGACTAATTATCCCACTAGAACACACATAAATGAACCTCTTGCAAAACCCACCTACCTTTCACTGTTGACAAATACTTTTAGGAAAAAGGGATCTTAATATTAATCCAACTAGAACACCCACTAATTAACGTGTGGTCAAACCCACCTAGCTGTCCTTAAGTAGTATTACCACCACCATATTTCGCTTACCTTTTATGTCTCTTGTCCCCCACTCCCTCTAGATTGGCACACAGTGAAAAAATTGGATGAGCAAATGCGCAAGGCAACAAGTATAAAATATAATTACAACAGTAAGTGATTAAATGGAGTGTCCACCAGTAGCTGAAAAAAAGTAAACACAGACAAAACTGCAGCTGTGTGGTAAAAGTGCAGCAACAAAATAATTTTCATTCATGGACACTTGCATATACAGGTTATGTGAATGCCTTTTATGGTGACTAATACTTATAAGTGACAAATGGTATCCTTGTGAATACACATTTGTAACAATAAAAGCTGATAGTTATAATGTGCTAATATGCAATGGTGAAATAAGCAACACAGTTCACTGAGCGCAGAACATTATTTTGTTGCTGCATTCCCTCTAGATTGTAAGCTTGCTAGCAGCTCTCTCTATCTCATGTATCAGTCGGTCTCTGGTAATCTAACATAGTATTTATTCCCCTTCGATGTTCTGTACTAAGTGTTGCACAAATTGTTGCCATTGTATAAATACATGTTACTGTAATAAGGAAACACATATGAGTACTAGGGGTAAAAGAAACCATACGTACAGTCCTGGAGAACTAAAGCTCTACCTTTCTGTATCTAAAAGAATATCATGTTTCAGGCACTTATTGAAAATAATTGTGTAGTCCTGGCCAGGAGAAGAAACACACACAAGCCAGATAGCAATACATTTCAGAATTAATCTTTTATACCACTGATCGCTATCTTCACTAATATCACAAATAAAACATTTAAATTGCAGTGTCCCCATTAGTGATCCCTGAGGCACATCACCACTTTTGCCTAAACGTAAGATACTTTGTATCGAAAAACAATAGTTGACCTTACTGGAAATGTTGTATACATTCAGAAAACACATGGAAACCATAAATAATCTGATTATGACCTGTGTCAAACAAACTATAGTCTGTATTATACATAAAGGGAATCAACACAGTAAAAGAAGAAAAAGTATATTTAAAAGAAGAAAAATTACCGCAACTAGAGGACATAGTCTTAAATTAGAGGGGCAACGATTTAAAAGTAATATCAGGAAGTATTACTTTACTGAGAGGGTAGTGGATGTATGGAATAGCCTGCCAGCAGAAGTGGTAGAGGTAAACACAGTCAAGGATTTTAAGCATGCGTGGGATAGACACAAGGCTATCCTAGCTATAAGACCGGGAACGGGGGACTAATAAAAGTACTTAAAAAAAAAAATTGGGCAGTCTAGATGGACCGAATGGTTCTTATCTGCCGACACATTCTATGTTTCTATGTTTCTATAACAAAGAACAATGATTTTAATGGTATGAAGTACACAATTTCACATATACTATCTTACACTTTTTAAACCTTATTAAACTTTTGTGTTCCAATCTCTGCTATCAATCATGAACCATCTTTATTGTTGATAGGGAGATGTGTTTAGTGAAGATAAAAATACATATTGACTGCCAATTATGTGTTTCCACTGCATTATTTTAACAATGTATTACTGTTACAATTGGTTGGCTTTGCTTCTTTTTTTTTTAAAAAATGCACATTTAACTAAATCACCAATCGAACTGAAAATAATCTTACTAACTTTTAATGCTCAACAGAGTTCAATACTTATACAAATGCATTTATTTAAATATCTATATTCTAAATGTTTTTAACTTATTAAAAAATATCAGGTTTGCAGATCCTAATGAAGATCTCACCTGACAATCCAGCTTTTGTCTGAAGCCTAAGAGGGAAAAAAATCAAAGTATACCAAATGATAATTATACCTACGATGTGCACATAAATGTATTGCATAGGAACCTGTACAGAGCGAGTATCTGCAAGTGATTTTCAAATGGTGTTCAGCTAAGGTTGACATGTAACTTTTTTTGCAGGACACATATATCTTAGAATGTATAACATGCACCCACTCATTAAATAGAATGCGTCTTTATGAGGAGTCAATTATTTAATAAAGGAGGGGATCCAATATGAACTTTTTTATCTAGTTAATTGATTGCCTTTTAAAAATATTTGAATTATAACTTTTACATGCTGCCCTGAAGAATGTATATGTATCCTTAAAAAATGGCTAATTATACAGCTGTACGGTTGGAACCTTTCAGAAATATACAGTGGGTGGAGCTAAGGTAAGATCTATTCAGGTTAGTAGCAAGAAAATTGTAGTGATTCAGAAAGTGTGATTGATAGGGATGACTGCTTAGATGGTAAATAACACAACAAGTGGAATCATTTCCTAATTATTAATGGCAGATGTGATAGAAATTAATGCTATTCCACCAATTTTTAGATTATACTGCCAGGTGCATTATCTAGTAGTTTCCATGAATTGCTACAAGATCAAACAAATAGTGAAGGTGATAAAAGGGAATAGAATCTGTACTTTCCTTGATAGTGCTTAGAATATTAACGAGAATTTGTAAAACCTTCTGGTACAGACAACGTAAAGGAATAGACTGAAGGTATATAATTGCTATACAGTGGGAATATGCTTACAAAACACTTGAGATGTTATGTTTGAGGCTGGTATTTATGGAGGCTTCTTCAATTTTGATTAGTGCATCAATCATATCCTGAGACTAGGATACAAGACAAACAAAAAACAAGCCACACTGTGCAGTATAAAAAAATGATGTTGTTAGTGCCAGAGTGGTAATTTACAGAACAAACGATATACACTAAATGTATTAGACTTAGCTTTGACCTTTTCTTGTACTGCAGGAAAAATAGTAATCCCACTCACAAATCAAGTAAAATGGAGGGATTGCAATGTATCAGTATAGGAATATGACAAGCCATATAGGACTATGGGAAATTGCTTTCAAGATAAACATTTCACACTAACTAATCCCTATCCACAATCTATATTTTATCTTTGCTAATGAAGATTTTAAGCCTTCGTACTGACTGCATGTAGTGGTGTTTTAAGGGTACTTTATGTCACAATGTCCTTCATGACTGGATTGAATTAAAAAGTGCACTTTTATTCAAATTCAGGCTCATTAGTTGTGATCAGCAAGTTAGAATGAAAATAAAGGATTGTAACCCCTGGAAGGCAAAACTTCTGATCACCATACGTCTCCTCAGAAACAGTCCACATCAGACTACAAGCACTGACAATGTAGGCAACTCAATAAGTAAGTCCCAAGGCATGTGCCATGGTCCTCTAAACCCATATTATAAAGTCTGTACCTCAGTTTAATCCAATATATTCCATGTGGGTCTAGACAAAGATGTGGAATTAGGTTAAATTGATCTATTGGTGTCCTACTTAATAGCCTCGCAACAGGGGATTTAAAGACATGTTCAACAATTTGTATCATAAATATGTTACATATACTAAAATAGTGAAGATAATAAATCAGAATTGTAATATCCTGCATACATTTATATATGTAAATTACAAAGACTTTACTGGACTCGCTCTAAATGTTAAGTATGTTTTTTTGGCACATGCTTGCATTACTGCAATTATGTAAAGTGCATTGTTTTAAGAAAAAAAACATGGATGTGTCTTGTTGAACTCTCCAGCATGTTCCTGTTCCCTGTGAAGGGTCCAAGGGTTAAAGGCCTGGTATTCAAAGCTGTCATCGAATTCCTGACAGACCTGAAGGTAGAGGAAATACTTCTATAAACAGCCAATCCTACAGAAATTCCTTAAACTAACAGGGGGGGAAAAGGATATCTAAGGAACACATGGCTGTTCTATTGCAAGCTGTATGTGATTGATCACACAATAGATGGTGGTGCTGTAATATGATGGTTATCAATCAGAGTGACCTGTTTGAAATACACCATGCAACTTTGCTTTGCAGAAACCTGAATCAATATTACCTAACCCCCACCTTAGACACAACTGGGTAATCACTAAATCCATGACTGTTGGGTGGGACTTGAGGACTGGTCTGAGAATCACTGGTTTAGAGGTTTGTAAAATACATTCTACAAACTTGCCATGATATTACCTCTGACTTTATCTGACTGGCTGCACATATATATCTTTTTATATCTGTGTTTCATAAACAGTGTAAGATAAAGGTAGTTTTTAACACATGCCTGTCCAGTGGTGGTATTCATTTTATAATTGCAAGACACACAAGCTGCAAACTTATTTAATGTATCAAAAGGAACATTTTCAAATCGTGATAGGATATGCCAAACTACACTGGCAAGGAGTCAGAGTTCACTGACAGGGACAGTTGGATAATCAACAGTTGCGAAATGTTCCAAAACTAAACCTTCATCAATCAGCATAAAACTAACTGATTTTGTTGCTATGGAGAAGGGCCTTGTGCAGGATATTAAGATTTGATATAAATCATGGAGTACTACCTTCTTTTGAGCACCCTTTCATTACAGTATCCTTTGCTTTTCATTAGCAGTTGCCCTCTCCCCCTTCTTGCTATTTCCAAACCTGCATTTTAAACTATTCCCTTCCTAGATTTTTGTACCTCCTTCCTTCTCTCATTCCCATCTAACACTGTTGTCTCTCCCACCCTGCTTTTCTCTAACACAACAAATGTATTAGCCCCCGTTCCCTCCCCCCTCCTATAGAATTGCTCTGTTCATAGCCAGCAATGCATTTAAACTAGTATATTCAGCATACACAACTTAAACGTGAGAAATGTATTTCCAGTCACCTGGTATCTATACCGCTTAGCCTGGAGCTCAATGCTGTCCTGCAATGCTGCTATACCCCTTTTAGGTTCCCACCATTTTCTATCCGGGGACCCTCCAGGAGAAAATTGGCAACTACATAATATAATATAATCCCAATAACTCTACAATGCCTAAATGTCACCTGATTCATTGCATTCCTTCTGGAGGTAGCATACATGATCTATTCATCTCTCATGCCTTTAAAGACCTTGCACTTACTGAAACCTGGCTCACCTCCTCTGACACTGTCTCCTGCTGCTCTTATGGTGGCCTACACTTCAGCCACACCCGAAGACCTGGGGACAAAAAGGGTGGAGGTGTCGGCATCCTCCTATCTACTAACTGCCCTTTCCCTCTCATTTTCATCATTCGAAGTACACACTATTTCGTCTTTTCTCCCCTCTATCCCTCCATGTTGCAGTTGTTTACTATCCCCCAGGGCCCACTTTTCAATTTTTTCCAATACTTTTCTGCATCGTTCCCCAACTTTCTTTCCTCTAATGTACTATGTCTCATTCTGAGAGATTTCAACATTCCCATTGACCTAACCAACTCTCCTGTCACTTCAAAACTCCTCTCCTTAACCTCTTCCTTTGGCCTCTCCCAATGGACCAACTTTCCAACCCACACTGTCGGCCACTCACTAGACCTAGTATTAATTAAATCATCTGCCATCTTTTCCCATTCACATTCCCCCCGGTTTGATCACCACCTACCACCACCTTCTTAACTTCTATCCCACTGTACCTCAGTCGACTACTACACGTCTCCCCACTACTCAATCCCAAAATAGTGCTATTTTAATCTGGATTTAGACCCTTTGACTCTACTGAAACAGCCCTCACTAGAGTATCAAATTACTTCCTTTCTGCCAAATCTAAAGGCCACTACTCAGTGATGATCCTCCTAGATCTCTCTGCTGACTTTGACCGCCATCTTCTTAACAGATTATCCTCATTTGGCATAAGTGGTACAGCACCCTCTTGGATCGAGTCGTACCGATCAGAGCGCTCCTATTCAGTGTTGCTTGCTGGAGCGACATCGCCGCCTGTTGCACTCTCTGTCCATGGCCCGCTGTTGTTTTCTTGTACAACACCTCTCTGGAAGAACTCATCCACTCTTTTGGTTTCCAATACCACCTGTATGCGGATGATGCTCAGATAAATCTCTCCTCCCCTGACCTCACTCCCTCTGTCATGTCACATGTAGTTGAGTGTCTGTCGCCCATCTCGATTTGGATGTCTGATCGCTACCTGAAACTTAATTTTCCAAAATGCAGCTGATCATCCTTCCTCCCTCAAACTCTGTCCATACACATGGCTTCACAGTCACCATTGAAAATGCTACAATCGTACCAGCTGACCGTGTCCGATGTCTTGGAGTCACTCTTGACTCTGTTCTCTCCTTCGTTCCTCATATTCAGTCTTTAGCCAAATCCTGTCATCTGCACCTAAGGAACATCCCGCGAATTCGCCATAGAGACCGCCAAAATACTAGTGCACTCGCTTGTGATTTGACTGGACTATCTCTGGCTCGTCTTTCTCCCCTGCAATCTATTCAAAACACAGCTTAAAGACTCATATTTTTTGCTCGTCGGTCTGATTCAGAGGCTCCCCTCTGCAATGCCCTCCACTGGCTCCTTTTTTGCTCCGGTCTGCTCTAGGATCAAATTTAAAATACTGTCTTTAACCTACAAAGACCTCCACTCATCGGCCCCTCCGTATATTGCCTCCATCGTGAACCAATACTTCCCTGCACACCTAAATGGGACTACGGCTCTCCTCATCACCTCTTCCCACTCCCACCTCCAAGATTTTGAGTGAGCTACCCCCGCTCTTTGGAACTCCCTTCCGCAGAGCATCCAGCTCTCTCCTTCCTTTTCAAACTTTAAAAAGTTTCTCAAAATTCATCTCTTTAATGAAGCTTAATACCCATCCAACTATCATGCCGGTTGATTTACCTGTCCTCAATCACTGTTAATATCAGGTTGCTTGCAACTGATCCAGCTAGAACACACACAATTAATCTTTGGCCAAACTCACCTAGTGCCAACCATCCACTTAACTGTTACTACAACTACATTCCCTCTGTCCTCTTCACTCCCTTGTTCTAGTTTGTCTAACTTAGTATGTTGTTCCCTCGTATGCTCTGTACCTGGTGCTACGTAAATTGTTGGTGGTATATAAATAAATGTTAATGTAATGTAAAGATGGCATTGTCAGAAACATTGTGCATTAAGCTTTCTTTTTATTCTCTGGATCTGTAAATCTGCACCTTATTGGCATCTGCAATCTGTTGCATTAAATTAAGAACAATCACAAAAAATAAATACTCTAAAATAAATGTTGATAAGAGGGAATAGTTTTCCAACCTTTACACATTTATTATATTTGGGGAACAGGTCGGATTTAAAAAGACAAAAAGGAACTGAATCTTTTCTTAGCTATCATGGACATTGCTTTCACCATCATGTACTCTGACCCTTGTCAATGACCCCTGCTGTATTTCAGGGACATGCTGTGAAAACACAAGAACAAGCTTCCCATGTATTGTTTGGATCACATAGACATCCACAACATTTCCTGTTGAACTGCGAAACTCTTGCCAAAAACTTGCAGAGCAGTTATGTTAAGTATGTAAAAGGCAGGGGAGAACTAAAACAGGTTAGAGCCAATGCACTTAGGATCATAGTCTCATTCCAACTTCAATGAAACTGCTCTGTAATGTAGGAGTCTCCAGTGGTTGTAGAAGTATTTTATCAACACTGTAGTGATGTAACATCACATGAAAAAGCATAGATGATTGATTAGTAGCAATATAAACTACATAAAAACTAATTAACTGCAAAAGGAATCTGCAAACATGATACACACTCAGTGGATGCAACACAAAGATGATAAAAGTATTTAAATAAGTAAATATTTAATTTGTAAACACTAATCAATAAATAAAACAGAATAGTTAAATAAAGAAATGTCCTCATGCATTTCACACAGGTTACACAAAGACACACTGCCATAACAACCCATTCATTCCTAAATTAATTTAGGAGAAAAAAAAGAAGAAAAGACTGAAAAGACATAATAACAGATGTCTTCACCTACTTACATACATAACTATGTGTCTATATGAACTTATTTTATCACAATTATTCCACAGAGATACCTGAATGGACTGGATTTGCCTCTGAAGTAAAGAGATGATTATACCATTGCTTTTACTTATATTTATTTAAAAATGATAACATTTAACAAAGTATAAAAGGCCCCACTTTTGTGCAAGGCTTTGTATACCACAAACATTAACAAAATATGTTAAAGTGAGTTAATTCAAAATCTGGTTTGACAAAGGTAGCAAAACTAAACACATGATTATTTTGCAATGCTATACTGGTATACAAAGCAGAAACTGTTTGAAAGGAAAGTGGTTCATCATCAATTAGATGAGTTGTTGGTTCAGGACATCTTATACATTTATAATATAAAAACCTCTAGAAGCAGGCATGCCCCAGTATCGTGTGACTAAATCATTTGTTCCTTGATACAGAACATGATGTATTAATGGTGAACATGGAGGTCTATTCATTAAAAAGTTATCTGTAGTAAGCTGATGAGTGATAAGCAAAAATCATACATTAATAGCATAGTTGAAACAATATGTAAGCTGGAGACAGTTACAATTTGCAGTGATTGTCGGTCAATACAAGTGGTTTCAAAGTCGGTTGAGGTGCGTTCTCTTTCACAGCTCCTGGTATGTGGAATATAGCCTTCCAGATTCTGTCAAATCACTTACCTATCTACAATCTCTTACTTCTGAATACATAATGTACCTGTTATTAGATTACAACTGTCTGTATATATCAGGGGTCCTCAAACTTTTTAAACAGGGGGCCAGTTCACTGTCCCTCAGACCGTTGAAGGGCCGGACTATTGTAAAAATAAAAACTATGAAGAAATTCCTATGCACACAGCATATATCTTATTTTGAACAAAACGAGAACAAATACAATATTTAAAGTAAAGTTAAATCAACAAACTTACCAGTATTTCAATGGGAATAGTGTGCCAGTCAGAGCCCAGGAATATTATGCCAGTCAGATGCCCAGGAATATTATGCCAGTCAGATGCATAGGAATATGATGCCAGTCAGATGCCCGGGAATATGATGCCAGTCAGATGCCCAGGAATATGATGCCAGTCAGATGGCCAGGAATATTATGCCATTCAGATGCCCAGGAATATTATGCCAGTCAGATGCCCTGGAATATGATGCCAGTCAGATGCCCTGGAATATGATGCCATTCAGATGCCCAGGAATATTATGCCATTCAGATGCCCAGGAATATTATGCCAGTCAGATGGCCAGGAATATTATGCCATTCAGATGCCTAGGAATATTATGCCAGTCAGATGCCCAGGAATATTATGCCATTCAGATGCCCAGGAATATAATGCCAGTCAGATGGCCAGGAATATTATGCCATTCAGATGCCCAGGAATATTATGCCAGTCAGATGCCCAGGAATATTATGCCAGTCAGATGCCCAGGAATATTTTGCCATTCAGATGCCCAGGAATATTATGCCATTCAGATGCCCAGGAATATTATGCCAGTCAGATGCCCAGGAATATTGTGCCAGTCAGATGCCCAGGAATATGATGCCAGTCAGATGCCCTGGAATATGATGCCATTCAGATGCCCAGGAATATTATGCCAGATGCCCAGGAATATAATGCCATTCAGATGCCTAGGAATATTATGCCAGTCAGATGCCCAGGAATATGATGCCAGTCAGATGCCCAGGAATATTATGCCAGTCAGATGCCCAGGAATATTTTGCCATTCAGATGCCCAGGAATATTTTGCCATTCAGATGCCCAGGAATATTGTGCCAGTCAGAGCCCAGGAATAGTGCTCGTTATCCCTCCCTCCTCCCCCGCTTCCCCATCACTTACCTCCAGCTGTGTACCCGGACGTCTTGCGCGGTGTCCTCCTGTGGAGGAGGGAAACAGTTACCGGATCGCGGTGATTTTTTTTTTTTTTTCTTTCTTCCTGCAGCCGCATCCTTTGCGGCTGCCAGAAAGAAAAAAAAAAGTAAACAGTGCGAAGGTGGGGGTGCCGGCAGCACCCCCCGCGGGCCACATAAATGTCCTCGGCGGGCCGCAGTTTGAGGACCCCTGGTATATATGGTACATGTTTATTGTTGTATTCTCTATCTGTATGAATGCATGTCCTCTCCTCAAGTTTCCTGTATAAATATGTATGTCATTTGTATATTGTTGTTTTTATGTAAATGTAAACTCTAAGAACTGTTGTGGACTTCAATGTATTCTTCCTAGTAAGACACTTTACAAATAAATTAAAAAAATGGTATGTGTGGAAGGTGCTGGTGATGTCAGACACTGATAGAAGCACCAGGAAGTCCTTTTCCACTGTTTTAGAAGTCTGGAGCACGCCCTGAGCCCAGCAGAGAGGAGTTAAGCTGTGTGACCTCTGCACTATCAACGAATACGTTATATTTTTTACTGTGTCTTTTCTTCCTCTTTTACATTTGATTACTGCAAGTGATATATCATCCATACAGGATTGGAAGGATAAGTTCATATTATTTCTGTATTGTTTCACTTCATTGGTGCAACAGCCTTTTTATTTGATTTATTTAACTTTAAAGTTGGACTTTAGATATTGCTAAATATTGCAAGCATCACTGTACAGATTACCTTTGAGTCACAAAGAAGAATTAATAAATCAGAATATCAGATACCTTCATAAATCGCTCTATTGCTGCTCTCTAATCTCACTGTAGGTGATTGGGCTGAACTTTCAAATGCCCCAGTCAGTAAAACTTTCAATCTTTCTATCCCATTGTCTCGTCTGCCTCTGTACATTATGTGTTGGCAAATCTGTTTTGCTTGTCTGTCTATCTCAGATGATATCCGGTGGTGAAGTGGCACAAAGGGCAACTAAATAGCTTTTGCCCCTGGGCCAACAGGTGGCAGCCCTCCTCTGCTTATGCCTTATGTACAAAGCAAAAACTTGTAACTATAAATATACTGTAGATCTAATACAGTGCACTGTCCCCTTGTAACCAAACCAGAGATAACAGGAAGTCAAGATTCAGTGAAGATTTACATTAGAGCTTAGGCTCACAAAATTGAGTTCAATACCTATCAAGTTAACCACTGGAAACCGTGAGACTTGTTTTTGAATCGAGTCAAATGCACATATTTAATCAAACTGATATAGACTGTTTCTATTATTTCAAAGAGCAATAGCCAAAAAGGAAACAATGCGTAAAGGAGAATCACATACATTTTTGATAAAGAGACACTAAACTTTCCTTTATTATAGAAGCACGCGTGAATAGTACACTGGCCTTGGTAGGGGGATAATGGCAAGTACTTTTTTAATATGCATGCCATCTCGCAGGCCTGAAGTAACAGACCCAAAAGGAAGAATCCACAAAGAAGCCATCATCAACGGTGTCAGAAATGCTAAGAAACTTTTATTGGCATTATCCTGGCCCAGGAAACTGCTTTTTTAAAATTTTACTTAAGTAATTATTCTAAATTAGTAAAATGTGTGTGGCAAAGGCAATATTAAGTACAACCAATATCTTAAACCACAAAATAGTAACTAAGTGGCAATTCAGTATTATTCATTTTGCTTGAAGTCCTTCAATGAGACCTACAAACTCTATA
Source organism: Pelodytes ibericus (assembly GCA_036172795.1). NCBI lineage: Eukaryota > Metazoa > Chordata > Amphibia > Anura > Pelodytidae > Pelodytes > Pelodytes ibericus. The sequence continues at coordinate 238,931,126 of CM069857.1, forward strand.
AAATAATAATTAACATGTTTGTCAGTTGATTAATATTGAACAGAGGCATAGTAATAGCAAGACATTTTTACAGATAATTATTCAGAATGGTGGCACAAGTCAACGGACTGATTTAATTTTACTTTAAACTAAAAAAATCTATACAGAACAGTACAAAAATGTATATACCAATAGCAGTTACTAAGATGAATACAGTATAAAATATCAACAGATATAAAAATGAGTTTATTTTTTAGTACCTAAAATATTGAACTCAGTAGCTTGAGAATACAATTCTATGTGCCTGTGTGTCTAAATTAAACGAAGTAAAAAAAAAAATGGAAACTATCAAAAAATTTTAAAATATGTTTTATTCTAAATTAAATTCACATGGTGTTATACAAAAAGAAAATCCACAATCTAAAAATGTTTACAAAATATACAAAACTTTACAGTGATCAGTAAAATGTTTAATATTAACAAGTTCATGTCTACAGTAACCATAAAGGTAGAATAGAAAAAAAAAAATAGAGGTAATCTAAACTTCCCTAAATGTATTTGTTTCACTGCATACAATCAGTTGGATAATAAAATAAAACAATATTAAATCATTTTTTAAACGTTCAGTTGAAAGTGTTAACAGAAATTGTGCAAAGAAATGTCTGCATGAGTTCCCATCACAATTGTGACCTCCAGTGGTCATCCTGCAGAAGGTAAACTTGTATTACTTCCATTTACTAGATGAATAGACAAGTTTATTGTTGAATGTATAAGCAGGGCCGGAATTGTTTAGTTTGCTTTATTAAAGTTGATGGGTGTTCTGACTGACATAATAATGTGTCCTCTGAAAGAAAAATCAGGTATCAGTGCCCTTACACTTAGAACATTGAGATATGTTCATGGTCAGTCAATACATGCACTTTCCACAAGCATTTTGAATAAGGCACAAACCCTGTTTAAAGAGAGATGACCATGCAAGCAGCAATATATTTATATTCTGGGATGTTATTTCATTCTTATTACTCGTTTTAAGAGTTCTCTGCTTACCCATTTTGTTGAGCTGCCTTTGCAATAAAAAACAACATATGGTCACTAAATGGGATTCTCAAAGCTGTGATGAAGGAAGAAAGACACTGAAAGTTACCATTGTGTGGAGACCCCATATGAATATAGCGCTTGGTTGTAATGCTATGAGTCACGATTCAGCAATGCATTTAGAGGATCCTATTAACCACAATCTGAATGAAACACAATTTGTGGGTGCTGCATACCCCTGAGTCTTGGGTAACATGTTTTTAAACCACCTTTTAATGTAGCAAAAACCTGTTCTATATATCGTTATAGAAGTGCTATTTGGTATGTCTTAATATCAGTAAAAATAATATACAGAAAGGCAAAGTATTTGTGTACAAGAAGGAAGAAAATGAAACACAGCAAAATCTTCAAAACTGCTTTAAAGAAAAAAAGAAAACTGAAAGTATTAGAGGTAGTCTATGGAAGAGAGAGCCCACAATAAATACAAAATAAACAAGTGTAATTAGATTATGAAAATAATGACATCTTATTATTGGTCTCATGGCAGCTAATACGTATTGATTTGTTATTGAAGATGCCGAAACCGTGAAGAGCATAACGAAATTGTGTGAGCAATGACCATCCACTCTAATTGTAGCGGGCAGTGGCCATCAAGTTTTAAACCCAAGGGGCCCCAAGTGTGTTTTCAAACATTTCCATGAAATGTAATCCTAGCACTTACTGTCTTAGAAGATCAACCTTTTTATATAATTTAATTTCATCGCTAGTTTTAATTTGAAGGATTCATAAAAGAATTCAGTGCTATTTGGGGCAATCAGTGCTACTCTTCTATATGTTCTGCAACATTCATTACAACTAGCAATATATAAGATACTTGGGCACCGTAATAATGAGAATTTTTTTTTTTTTGAAAGTAATTAAAATGTAGTTTTCATTTAACCACACTGAATGACACCATGGCCCAAGATCATCAGTACAATGGTTAACTTGAATCAATGCATCCAACAATGAAGAATTAGACATCAGCTGGCAAGGAATCACTTATATATACATACACATACATCAAAATACTTGCATCAACCTTCATTTGATAAGCCTGGAAATCACAGCTTATAATTCTATCTATTGGGATTTCACGCGTATAAATAGCACCAGTCAAACATCCGCTCATGTGAAAACACATTTTACTTACCAGTTCTTAGATTTTCACTGTAGTAAACTTTATTGAAGGATAAAATTAGACAATACTTGCGGTATTATCACCCGTTATTGCATCCCTACTCTAGTTCCAGTTCTATACAAAATTCAATAATTTTCACCGCAGCTTTTTGTGAATGTTTTGTTGCCTGCATTTATTTTTACTTTTATACATTTGTATCAAAGTCCAGGACAAGCTTGGATTTCCCAAAAGGCTCTCCTTCAATAAATCTCCAATCTGCATTTCATGAAATACACTGACTAATGCATGGTGCATATTAAATTAGACAAAACTAAAGCTGCTAGGGAGCAAAGTACTCAGTTTCGGGCAATGGAATGTTTATTTTTATTGTGCGAATGTTTTAAGCATTTCCTCATTACAGCTCCAGTATTGTCCAGGCCATTTTGGAGCACAGCGCATGGAAGGGGCAATCCAGGGCTTTACTCATTAAAGAGAGAATTGCAGGTAATTGAGAAGGGATATTAGGCCTATGGAAGCAAACAAAACTAAAATAAAAAGTATTTTTTTGAATAGGTGTGCACAATCTTCTTAGAATAGTGAGAACCCTAAATGCTTTATCCATATTTATTTTCAATTTGTGGCTAAGTTGTTAGATATGAAACTATGCTCTGATGGATAGATCATACAGCATTGCAATGTTGGAGGATGAATGATTACCGGTAACCATTTAAAACAAATATCTATATATCATGCCATCTACTTGCTCCCATAATATACAGGTTTCACAGTACTTTGCCTTTAAGAGCTATGATTTGTGCGTGAAGCAGATTGGACAAACAAGCTCTGTGTTTCAGTTGCTCACATATTATGTGTTTTGGATAAATGTATCTCCCAAATAAGAATTGTGTTGCATTTGGACAGCTCCTTGAAGCAGAACCAAGTGCAGCCCAAACCCAAAGCTTATGTTTATCAAATAGTTATTTATGATAAATAATGTTAATTGTTAAGCACATACATTGGCAATAGCAATACCTGTAAGTTAGTGTAATTGATTTTATAACGTTTCCAGGATGATGGTTAGATTTTTCCCACTTATAAGGCATGGCAAAATAATATCCCTCTGTTCAGCTTCAAGCCCTCCTGCATAACAGTCTAATCAATAGTCCACTAGCTTATATTTTTGGTTGTTGCTCTGCAAACACTTTATAGGTGACAAGCCTCCTTCCCAACACAAGTCAACTGTTTTTTTGGCCTTTGCTTCATGAGATTTCATATGGTGACCAACAAGTTGAGAGCCAACATGTATGATCAGTAAAGATGCTGTTTCCACCTAGTGCAGGGATGGCAAACCTTTGGCTGTTGTGAACTACATTTCCAATGATGCTCAGAGTGAAATTGGCATTCAGTGAATCATGGGAAATGTAGTCCACAAGATCTTCAGTGCCAACGTTCTATCTACTTCTTTAAATGTGTGTTCATATTAAAGGGACTCTGTCAACCTCAACATTGCTTATGTTGTGAAGCAGAGAATAAAAAATGATCTACACATTGTTCGCAAAATTGCAGAGATTTGTCAATTCCTGACAATCAATAGAACAAAGGCTATTCTGATATGGAAAGTGTGATAAAAGCGCCTGAGAGACCACCAAACACTGTTTAAATTAGGTAAAGGTGGTCTTCTGCCTGATTAAAACCTTATATGAAACAGTGCAACTATTGCACACCATTCAAAGGATAAGTGTATTTATTTGGAAGACTCAGACTTTGAAACTGCCATGCCATAGCATACCTCCAATGTGGGATGCTGATGGGCATGGCTTGGGAGTGGGTATATTAATACAAATTTTGGTAGAAAAGTGTATTTAGTGCTTTTTTTTAATGAAAGATATTACATATATTTGGGAGCAGGTTTGGATTTCCCATAACACACAGCAGGCAACAGACAGACTAAAAAGTCACTATTTTAGGTATGTGACTCTAGACAAGTTGAACTAACTCTTTGAGACTTCCTTTTCTAAAGATCTCACCAACTTGTACTCACATGCCACCCATTCCTGAGGCATACTCAAATCAATCCTATCCCCCTTTCCTCTCACAATACCAGTGTTTGGAAAATACAGGATTACCTATAGTATATGTTCCCAGAGATGCCTCCCAAGGAGGGACACATGGATGATAAATTGTGACTTTTTGTCCTTCAATAATAAGAACATCTCTGCTTCCTAGATTATTTCATGTCAGGGTGCCAAATGGATGAATTTCCTATATAGTAAATGTTTATATAGTATATCATGAGTATTTCCACTCACTATCAGAGTTTTAAATGGTTGCAACTGTTAGTATAACCGTATCTTTACATTATTTTCTAGTAGTGTAATCTCAATTTCTCTAGTGTGCGCTTTTTGCTGCTGAAAAATGTTTATTCCTTTAACCCTCTACAATAAATAACTCAGAAGTCCTTACCTTACATATTGCTAATAAAAAAAGGGCAGGATATAAATGGAGTATAACCTGATGGAACGACCAGAGAGTCATAAGAAACCAAAATGCCAAGGCCTTCCTTCTTTACAATGGTTAAAAAAGTGTAACCTTTCAAAGTAAACCATATATGTATATTTAGAGACGCATGCAAATTTACTCTCTGCCTTTTCTATGAACAGTGGCAGAGCTGAACTAGAGGCTATCGCGTGCTGATAGTGCCAGTGTGCCCAAAGTAAATCAGGGCAGCGGCTTATCCCAAGGATCTCTCTCTGCATTAGCAGAAACACAATAATAGCCCAATGAACACCTCTAACGTACCATAAATAATTGGAGTAACAACTCTATACCAGTTCATGGTAATATATAATCAACAAAAGATGCAAATAAGCTCACTGAGCACACAATCCAATCAGCTTGGAGTGTTTAAACATGGCTGTAAACAGCTCCTACATATTCACAGAGTAACATTCAGTATTATTATTTGTATATACAGTTTCCAAGCAGAGTAACAAAATAACAACCTTTCACTTAGCTGTGTCAAATGATGAAAATTCACCCAGCAGATTGGCTCACTGAGCCGGAAATGTTTAAACATGGCTGTGATTAACAGCACCTACATAGTCGCTGGGTAACTTTCAGTATCATTATTATGTATACAAGTTCCACTTAGCTGTGTCAGATGATGAAAATGTAGCTGTGGTGAAAATAGTCCACTTGTGCTGCAGTTCAAATATAACTGCATCCATAGAAAAAATACTTGTCCACTTCACATTAGAAAAATAAAACAAAAACTTTAACGAAAAAATATTAAAACATACAAAAAAACAGTAATGTGCAACAAAGTGAAAAAGTGGCATAAAGGATTGACTAACTGTCATGATGTACTATTATCAAAGCATAAAAAATAAGCACTATCAACCTGGAGGTCCATAACAACGGGGCCGAATTTTCATTGTAACTTTGTTACTTTGCCTGGAAACTATACATATGATACTGAAAGTTACCCAGTGACTTTGTGGTAGCTGTTAATTACAGCCATGTTTAAACATTTCCAGTTTATTATTTTGTTACTCGGCTTGGAAACTGTACATAAATAATAATACTGAAATTTACTCAAGCTGTTAATTACAGCCACGTTTACTCTCTCGGCTGATTGGATTTTGTGTACAGTGCAGATCATTAGCAGAAACACAGTCACAGACCACTCTGCCTGCTTTACAGATAATCTTATACAACTAGATGGGCTGAATGGTTCTTATCTGCAGACACATTCTATTTTCTACTAAAATTTTCAGTAGTGCTTCTATGTTAGAAACACAAGTGGGGAAAAAAAAGTTTAGTGTCCCTTTAAATTGTCTGTCTATCAGATTTCATTTATGAAAAGATCACTGGTTATGTACGGGAGAAATCAAGCTGTAGGAGATTTTCTCCAAAAAGGTTGAAAATCACTGACATACTCCCTTTTTAGTGTGTCAGACAAGCCCAATAAGAGAGCATCTTCACAAACAGTCATAATCAGTGATATTGCCACAAAAAAAACATGATAAATTAAAAACGTTAAATTAAAGTCACGAAAACCGGGATTATTTTTTGCTAGTTTTAACATTTTCGCATTACTCCCTCTTATGAGAAGCAAAGCAGATGAACAAATAAAAACACATTGTTCTGATTTCCCTGTAAAACTTTGTCAGCCTGGACATTATTTACTGGGAAAATGTATCCGTCATATTCAAATCTGCCCTGTTCCTGCCATGGTCAGATCAGCTAATCGAGTTAATCTGCAGCTCTACTGCAGCAAACGAGGTTCTTAAAGAGTGGTTTAAAGTGCCCAAACTAGAACTACAGTGATACACATTCTAAAACATGCAAGACTAATATTATCTGCACTAACGAAACTTAACAGCCACGCTAAACAACGCAATTAAACATTTAAACAAAAATGGTAAAAGCAAAGCAAAAAGAAAAATCACCACTACTCCTCAGATGTTGGGAATAACATTTTTCTTAAACACAAATAATTAAAAATGGAGGTGAAGACACACATACAAGAAATCCAGATTCCTAGTAGCAATTTAAAAAAAAATATGGAAATACCTCAGTTGAATTCAACCAGTCACACTGCAAAAGGGATTGACATTTAAATATATATATATATATATGTAGTAATAATTAAAAAAAAAACATAGCCATCAGCTATCAGCACTCTTATCTGCATCTTTGGAGTGAATAGTGTACATGAATGTTTGGTCAATGGTAAAGTCTGAAGGAAGGTTCCCCCGATGCACTGCAATATGCTCGCCCATGAGGTTCAGGGTGGAGCTATAATGTCCACATACGGTACACCTGTACATCAGGGCTCCTGCATGTGTCTTCAAGTGGCACTTGATGGTTGAACGGCCACGGAAGAACTTGTGGCACACTTTGCACTGGTACGGCTTTTCCCCTGTATGGATCCGCCGGTGGTAGTTGAACTCACTGGTGTGAGAGAAGCTTTTACCACAAACTTTACATGTGTATTTGCTGTGTCCCGTCTGTCCAGAAAGTGAATGGTCCTCAATGGCATAATCCTCTGGTGCCTTTCTCTTAGCAGCTCCCATGTGCATCTGTGGGTATTCGGAGAACCCTGGTCGTTCTGCTGGTATATTACCACATCGGTGCTGAGCTAGATGTTGGCGGTGGGCTGATTCAGACTTAAATCCCTGGGAGCAAAGATGGCAGCGGAATTGTGGCTCATCCAAACTTTGATGGACAGCCATATGTTTCTCCAGCAAATGGCGATCGAGGAAGCTGCTGGAGCAAAGTGAGCAGGAGAAAACCGATATAGACATGTGGGATAAGACATGCCACATCAATCCACAGAGTGTTAAGTGCCGCTGTTCACACAGTCCACAACACAGACTTTTGGGATTAAGGTGTTCCAAAGCATGAGATCGTACAGAGTGAAAATCACGTAGCATGGTCCTATGACATGCTCCACAAGGCAGTTCATTACCCATTGCCCCCACAAAATTATTTACTTCACCTGGAAGTGGTTGGCCTGGGTGGATAATTATATTGTGCTCGGAGGTTGCCCCTTCTTGTCCCCTGTGAAGGGTGAGCTGCCATTGACTGAAAAATTTGTCTTCGCACATATCACAAGAAAAGAGGAAAATCCCAACATGAGATAGTACATGCGTTACCATAGCACCACGGTCATGAAAGCGGGCCTGACACACCTTGCAACAGCCAGTACGTGGGTCCACATGTTCCCGTGCATGTTGTCGAATATGCTGGAGGTTGGGTTCCAGTACTTTTTTACACACTTGGCAAGGCATGGCTTTAGTACTTCGCCCATCACCCTGTCCAAACAAGAGCAGCTCATCTTCACTGCCATCACTAAGTTCTATTATTTCTCCAGAAGGTCCTGAGTCCTCATCGCCACCCTCATCAAACTGCAAATCTTCCTCTTCCAATTCATCCAGGTGCAGATCTCCCATTGTTTCAAAACCTCCAGAAGGTTCTTTAGGGTTTCCACTTACAGCATTGTCCCCAGAGAAATAAACACTTTTGTTGTACTCCCCATTGTGTTGCGTTTTGTAGGGTTGGCTAGTACTAGTTGGACCAAAACTAGCATTCACTGAACACTGAGAGGACTGATATCTTGCAGATGTACTTTGTTCTTCAGTTTTTGCTGGTAGCGGAAAATTCGGAGCTTGGTTCAAACTGGCATCACGTTCCTCTCCCTTAAAGCCGCTGCTACCATCAGCTTGGACACTAAAATTTTTATCCACATTTTCCCGGTGGTTTTCTAACCCATTACCTTTAGAATCTATGTGGTTTTGCTCTGCTGAAGCTGTGCTAAGGGTGCTTGTTCGACCTTCACTAGAGGAGACCGAACATTGATTCTTTTGTCCTGAGGAGCCTTCTAGATCAGGAAAAGTTGCATGACAAGCCCTCAATAAATCGTCCATGCCAAGTTTCTCTGCCACTTCATAAATAACTCCCACATTAATAAGGTCTGTGAAGAGCTCAGATGTGTAAATAAAGCTCAACACTTTCTCAAAATTCGTTGGTGTGATAAAGTCCACCACATAGGTGCGAGCAATGTCCAACTCAGTGCTCAAAAACAATTTTTGGAAATATGCAGCAGCAGAGCCCAACACTGCTTTGTGAGCTGCAAAGGAACGGTTTCCTACAACAATGGTGACATCACAAAGTGTCTCGGATAACCTGGACTTGTTCAGCTCCCGTAACAGGTTGTTTGGGTGGTCACTGCTGTTTAGCTTAATCCGCATGCCCATCTTTAGGTCCCTGTTGACAGGGGATCCCCTGTGAACTTGTTAAAACACCTGATGCTTCACACCAATCAGTGATGGGTGCCTGGCGAATAAAAGAAAAAAAAGGTGAGAATTGCAATACTTTAACTACATGTATATTCATTTTGCCATAGTCAACATATTGTCTATAACTGTCAGACTTCGTCATTCATTTCAAAATAATGTAAAATTGTGTCTATTATTGAATAGCAGTACATATGTAGAAAATACTCTTAAATCACTATACAATACAAGTCCTGTAATGCATGTGTTACTCTTTCTGAAGCGGCTATTGAATTTTGCAACTTAGTTTATTTCATTTTAAAAAATGAAATATCACATGTCCAAAACAACCACACAACAACACATATAACCAGTGCAGCACATAGATTTGTATGTATCATGCAACATCTATACATCACCCAAACAACCCTGAATACCTCTATATATACCAAGTTGGTCACAGTTGGTACCGTGTTAGCAGTAGAAACACAGGAGACCAGAAGAGTGTGATTGTTTCGGACATGTGGTTTAATAGTGTTTCTAAGGTGGGAGTTAACAGACAAGCAACACACCTGGTAGGATACAGTTAGCACATCCTGAGCAGAAAGAGTTGACAAACAGTTAACCCTCAGCTGTGCTGTCCTAAGAGACTCATTTTGGTCCCTCAATGTATCTGCCAGGGAATGTGTGAAAAGAGGTGAATTGCCCTATTAGTTTCTCAGTTAAATCACAGTCTCCTTATGTGTCAGAAATACACACTCTTGTTATGGAATGCTCACGTCAAACAAGAAGTGTTGGTCCTATACAGAAACCTCTCAGTGGGATTACTTACTAGTTGCCAGTATGTCTTCTCAGCTGTCACAGTGACCTGTTGCCCAGATTTGGACTCATGCCAGGTTATTACTAGGTATGTCTAAGAAAAATGCCAACATGTACCATGCTCCACCCAATTCTATAGTATTGGAGTTTGCAACTTACCAGCTGTCTGTGGCATTGGAATCATGAATTCAAGGTTCAGTGCTGAACCTTGCTACAAGTGTGATGCTGAAGCGGGTGCACAGTGGTACTGACAGAGAGGCGCTGCATGCACAAACACCTCCTTCTCCATCTCTTGCTATACCCCACATGATCAGAGAGCTGGGTATTAATTTCTCCCAGCAGTCTGACTAACAGAGACGCACAGAAGAGCAACGCTTCTAGACCCGATCGGCGGGTTTCCGGGCATGTAATCGCGGTGATCACTCGATCACTGCAATAACATGCAAATTAGATGGCAAAGTCAATGTGTTCACACACTGACTTTCCCTCTAATTCACTCTCTGTGCTTCACTTACCTATAGTGATGCACAGAGATTGACCTGTAAGTAAAAATAAATAAAAACATTTCCTGTAAAAAAAAGATAAATATTTTTTATTAGTTAAGTTGATTAGTTGGGATAAGTGGGTTAGTGTTGTACTAGTTATGTAGATTATTATTGGGAAAATAATGTGGAAAAACTTTTTTTCCCCAAATTCTCCCCTTGTATATGTATTTTTTAATACTAAATTATAAATAATTTTTATGTATAGGGTATCAGAAGAAAGCTCTAACTGTCCTTTAAAAAACAACATATAACTTGTATGGGTGCGTTAACCCCTTAGTGACATGACTTTTTTGGCTTGTCCGACGATTGGTGACATGGGCTGTTTTAACATTTCTGAGGTGTTTGTGTTTTGCTGTAATTTATTTCTGTCTCATTTAGTGTACCCGCACAAACTATATATCGTTTTTATCGTCATAAGAAGGGCTTTCTTTTGATACCATTATTTTGATAATAGCATATAATTTGATGTAAAAAAAATTATAAAATATGGCAAAAAAATTGAAAAAATTATTTTTTTATGACTTTTATTTGAAAAATCGTATACTCATGTACAAGAGACAACAAAAAAACACTGCTAAAAAGTTTCTAATATATGTCCTGAGTTCAGAAATAGCCCATGTTTTTATGTTTTTGTATTTTTTATTCATGTTACAGGGCCAGAACTATAAGTGGTGCAAAGCTATTTTAAAATCCTTTCTTTCAAAATTAGCGATAGTGACATTGTAACACTGATTTCTGTACTAAATCCATGAATGACTCCCAACATGTACATATTTTTGAAAACTAGACAACTCAGGGCATTTAACTTGGGGTATTTTGACACATTTCATGTAGCCATTTTACCACCAATCTATGCCAAAGTTTGCAGCAAAAAATCTTTGTATATGTATAATCTTTGTATATGTATAATGTATAGGTTGGTTGGGTTATTTGGGGGTTAAAAGGCCACATTTGAGAGGTGCGCTTTTTGGTTTTCCAACTTGGAATTCTGACGTGCAGAAAACCTACGCCCATGTCCCATTTGGGACATTTTTGAAGCCAAAAAGTGTATTCTATCCCACAAAACCATATATTTTTGAAAACTAGACACCCTAGGGTATTTCAAATGGTAGTATTTTAACACTTTCCATGCACTAATTATACTACCAGCCTATGTCAATGTTATGGATAGTAATTATTTTTCACATACATAGTACTTTGGGCATGAATTCACAGATCCTGTTATATGTCAGTGCCAAACAACACCTCAATATGTGTTCAGCAACATCTCCTGAGTACAGGGATACCACCCATGTATAGGTTGGTTAGGTTATTTGGGGGTTAAAAGGCCACATTTGAGAGGTGCACTTTTTGGTTTTCCAACTTGGAATTCTGACGTGCAGAAAACCTGCGCCCATGTCCCATTTGGGACATTTTTGAAGCCAAAAAGTGTATTCTACCCCACAAAACCATATATTTTTGAAAACTAGACACCCTAGGGTATTTCAAATGGTAGTATTTTAACACTTTTCATGCACTAATTCTACCACCAGCCTATGTCAATGTTATGGATAGTAATTTGTTTTTCACATTCATTGTAAATCTGGCATGAATTCACAGATCCTATTATGTGTCAGTGCCAAACAACACCTTAATATGTGTTCAGCAACATCTCCTGAGTACAGGGATACCACCCATGTGTAGGTTAGTTAGATTATTTGGGGGCTAAAAGGCCACGTTTAGGGGGGGTGCATTTCCAACTTGGAATTTTGACATGTAGTCAGCCTGCGCCCATGTTCCATTTGGGACACTTTTGAAGCCTGTCAAAGTATTTTACCCCATAAAACCATATATTTTGGAAAACTAGACATCCTAGGGTATTTAAAATTGTGGTATTTTAACACTTTCCAAGTGCTAATTCTACCACCAACCTATGTCAAAGGGTTGGGATGTCATTTTTTCCCCACACACATTGTAGTTCAGGCAGGAATTTTCAGATTCTGGTATTTGCCACTGCCAACCAACACCTCAATATGTGTTCAGCAACATCTCCTGAGTACAGGGATACCCCCCATGCATAGGTTTGTTGGTTTGTATTGGGTCTAAAATTCCACATTTAGGGGGTGCGCAATTCCAACCTGGAATTTTGACATGTAGTCAGCCTGCGCCCATGTTCCATTTGGAACATTTTTGAAGCCGTCCAATGAATTTTACCCCATCAAACCATATATTTTTGGAAAATAGACATCCTAAGGTATTTCAAATGGTGGTATTTTAATACTGTATAGGTACTAATTCTACCACCAGCCTTTGTAAAAGTTTGTGGTAGTACTTTTTTGGGAGTTTTTTTTCCACATGCATTGTACTTCAGGCATGAATTCACAGATTCTGGTATATATCACTGCCAAACAACAACCCAATATGTGTTCAGCAACATCTCCCGAGTACAGGGATAGCACCAATGCATAGGTTTGTTGGTTTGTTTTTGGCTAGAAAGCAACATTTGTGAGATGCGCATCTCAAAATTCCAACTTGGAATTTTGACATGTAGTCAACCTGCGTCCGTGTCCTGTATGGGATATATCTTTGAAGCCAGCCAATGTAATTTACCCCCACCAAACCATATATTTTTTTATCGGTAGACCCCCATCACTACTTGTGGCAAGGGCTCAGCAGCCACCGATACATCGCTAGATGATGTATCAGAAAGCTGAATAGGGTCAAAATCGAACCCTGAGTCCGCGGCCTCAGAATCAGTGCGTAAGCAGTGATCTTGAGCAAAGAAGGGGTTAATAGCTCTTGGAAGAGCCTATCTAGTACTGTAATACATTACAGTACAAAGAAATTAATCCATAAAACAGTGCAGACAGCAAAACATACTGTTGCTGTGCAAGATTACTGCTTACACAGTGATGAATGGAAGGGGTTAATACACAGTGAAAGACTTTCATAAAACCTGCCAATTTTATAAAATGTTATTTTATATCTGATTTACTGATCTGTCTCTTTCCGTCACAAAAATTTAAGTGAGGAGAGGGAGGCAGATCAATATTTGTGAATATTGATCCGATTAATTTTGATCTGACCAGGGCGAATGGTGAGCTTAATTGAGAAATCACCAAACCGCCTTTGCCACTAATTCGCGGTTACTGATCGCTATGCGCTCAGGCAGCTTAAAAAAAAAAATCTCAAATATTTTTACTTTACATGTAATCCCCTAGCCGGTATGTGTAAAAAAAAAAAAATAAAATAAAAATATGCAGACAGATAAAAATTGCTTTGGCGTCAATATCATTGCGTAAGCAGTGATCGACGGCAAATAAGGGGTTAATAACTCTTACAAGAGCCTTTTTAGTACTGTAATAAATTACAGTACAAAAAAAATTAACCCCTAAAAAATGCACAAACAGCAAAAATAAATGCGCTGATGTGCACGATCACTGCTTATGCAAGATCAGTGGCAGGGAAGGGGTTAAACGCAGGGAATTGCTTTAATAACATTTTTTTAATTGTTTTATTATTTGTGTGTTGTGTATTTGTTTTTTTTAACTTTTACTTACTTTTAGAACTTTGATCTGTCTCTCTCCCTCACTAAAAAAAATGTGAGGAGAGGGAGACAGATCCTAACTGGTCAGATCAATATAGAGTTAATATTGATCTGACCAGTCAGTGGGGATGTTCAGGAGAGCATCCCCACTGCCTGTCAGTGTGCCTGGCAGTCACTGATTGCCTCTGTGAAGAGGCAATCGTGTGACAGCCAGAGAGCACAGGAAGCAGGTACTTCCTGCCTCCTGTGCTCTTGCCCTTAGAAGGGCAGCGCCATCTTGGTCACTCAGTGACCAAGATCGTGAATTTTTTTTTTGTGTTTCTGATTGCCTCCACTTGCGAGGCAATCAGGAACACTTTCTGAGCATAGGAAGCGAAAGATTCGCTTCCTATGCTCATTTTTGAAATGCCCGCGTTTTAAAGGCACTGTGCCTTTAAAACCGGCATTTCGATCGCTCTCCGGAGCGATCGAAGAGCGATCGAAATGCCGACGGGCATTTTTTTTAGGATTGTACGATGCTTCCACACGGAAGCATCGTTACAATGCGGCTTGAGCACTGAAAGCGGAAAAACTCCGCTTTCAGTGCTCGTTTTGACACAGGACGGACTAGGTCCGTCCTGTGTCACTAACGCCTCGGCACACAGGACGGACCTAGTCCGCCCTGTGTCGCCAAGGGGTTAAATGACAGAGAGGAAAATTACATTACACAACAAACACAATAAAAATTGAAAAATCGCTCTGGTCCTTGGCCCAGAAACTCCCTGATCCAGAAGGGGTTAATGTATATATTTTCCTTTGCCTGGGATAAAGCACTATTACCTAATAATTATTTTCACTGTGAAAGTAAAGAATAAAAAATTACTGAAACATTTCTATACATTGTTTTCGCAGAATTGCAAGCCAACGACTAAATTAGGAGAAACGTGTTTTAAATGTGTCTGTGGAGTCTCCTGTTTATCACCTGTGGCTTGATGGGCAAATTAATAGGTTTTAAATGGGAAGGTGCAGAGATAGACCCTTGTTTTTACATGGGTTCAGCAGAGTGGACCTTATCTGGCAAGCAAGGATTAACATATGTTTAGTTGTCCTTTAAAAACACATTAACGCTTTAAAACATTTTTTTTATTAAAAGATAAAAAACAAACACACACATTAACCCTTTTTTATGTATTTTATGAAATTTTCCTAACACAATCTATTGATAATTTTACAGTATAAACAAAGTGGAGGTGAAAAGAGTCCCTTTAAATTGCATTTCCTACCTAAAGTGGACCTTATTATCTACAATTTTATGAATATGCTTACAGATTATTAGAGTTGTTAATAACTAAATAATTAATTTTAACAGGTTTGCAACCCATATAACCACAATGAAGTAAGGCAAACCTTTAATCATTGATGTATTATCTTTTACATTTCATTTAACATATTGGACAAAAGCATAGCAACGATTTAAGACTATTTCCATTATAGCTGTCTTAGGTAATGGCTGCATTTATACAGAGCTCTTGCTCACGCTAAACAAAACCCACATCTTCAAGAATAGCAAAGTTATTCTCTCTGCCATCGTATAAATTGCAAAATTGGAGGTCTTCTCATTGGTATGTATTGAAGTCAGGTACTCACAGCTTCTGAGAACACATTCAGCAATCACCAAAGTTTTTGATTTCCATAGGAGAAAGCAGTATTGTGTGGCTATGCTACATGCACGGGTTCCTGCACATACCAAGAGTAATGAAATACACTTTTCTAGCACCAGTTGTTGAACCTGAGCCAGACATGGTTACATCTATGATAACAGTTAGTTTACCAGTGAGTGAACATTGGGCCTGCTTTCCTCCTATTATGTTGAATATTCAAATATTAGAAAGATTAATATTTATTTTTACTGAAGGTACCAACTATTCTGGGTCATAAACCTTTAACCAACCTACATTTTAAAAATATTTTATCATGAAATATTATTTGTTTCAGTAGTATGAAGTCTCAAATTTGCACCTCTCTCAAGTTCAACAGTCTCAAACATGAGACATACCAGAAGCGAACATGACCATAGAGGAGCCACTTGTGTAGTCAAGACAATGTTATGGACGGTGAACTGTGATAACATGCCACCATTGGGTTTTAATTAGTTGAATATTCAAATATTTGACACCATACTGCTTTAACAAATATTTTCTGGTGCATGAGAAGAAGAAAACAAAATACAGACACATACATGTGGTACCAGAAATAATTAATATAGCATATCTCTTTATCTAGAAGGTCTATTAACTGCCCGCATTAGATTCAAAGTAATTTTACTACCATATTACACATACATCTCCACACTGAAGCTGGCAATCAAACAACATAATGTTAATAAACATAATATTTAAAATTGACTATTCAATATGAATCTTTCTTGATTACTCGGCTGAAGTCACTATGATATAAGCCACATCATGACTTAGCACAATGTAAACTATTTTTTAATGCATATAGTGGAACACACTATTTTTTGTATGCACAAAAACATAATGGTTCTGGGATCATGTGCATTATTTATTTTATTAAATATTATAAATTTTCAAACTCAAAGTTTATACTAAGGTAAAACCAGAATTCTCCCAAAAAAGTTATTACAAATTATCTAGCTTTTTCTTTGCATTCATATGTCTAATTATCAAAATTTCATCTCCACAGGTTTGGAGTGTAATAATAAATGCAACAAAGTGTTTAATTATATTTATTGCAGACAGCAAGTACTATTTGTTAAGCTCCACGATTCATACTTGTGCTTTCAAGTTAGCAATGTACAAACTACATATATCTAGAACACATACAGAAAGAAGACATTTCTAAAAATACATAAAAAAATAAAAAATAAACTGATCGCAAACCTTAGAAATCCAACAAAATGGATGGCTGAGAGTCATGGTACCTGTAGTCAAAACACCTGGAGTACCAGAGAGTAGCCATCATCGTAATAGGTTTCCTTACTGAAAATATGAGCACAAATGAATGCGTAGTAACCTAGAAATAATAATTATGTAGGTATTTAATATTATACATTGACATTGAGAGAGTGAATAATAGTGTAGTTTTCTCTACATTATACAGTTAACTATTAACAGTGTATATATCTACACCAGCAACAGTTTCCCTTCCACGCCATACGTGAGTGACAAGTAGCAGGGAAGGTACAAAATCTTACCGGAGTACCCTCGGTGCCACTCCGGCTGGGCACACAAAGACAGTTCGGTGTGTCCGGCCTCCGTCGCCAAAGACTAGCACACAACAGATCCGGGTAAGCGAGACATCCCATCACTGTGCTCATGGAACAGCGCCATCAGCTGCCTGGAGGCTCCATTGCAGAGACAATAATTATTAATGCATGCTTCTTTCAGTAGATGGTCGCCTAGTACTATTGTAATGGATGTGTTGTAATAACGTCGTAGTATATAATCGCTAACACGTTAATATAATAAGGAGATTGTGGAATATCATATCACTGTAGTTATGACTGCGCAGTGTAAAGCAATGAACTAATCTTGTAGTAAAGGCGGTCGGTTCCATATAGCTAGATTGAGGCGCAGCCGCTCGATAAATATCTGTCTGTTCCACTCGTCCGGCCATAACAGGGAAATTGTTGAAAAAGGGTTTGTTCCCCTTACTTTGGATCAAACTAGGATTAGGTTGAACTTGATGCACACAAGCCTTTTTTTTAACCTAAACCACCTTGTAGCAATGGGCGCAATGAGTTGCAAGTTTCCATTAACCCTTGTTATTATATACACAAGGCAAATATGTTGGCAAAATTGCCCAGACTGAAATCAAGGTTTGCCACCTGGCCGGTATTTTATAGGCAGGCTGGTAAAAAATTGGCTTCAGGCCTATCTTAAGTCTATGGAGACAGTACCAAGGCTGGTATGTGTCTGAAGAAAAGGTGCCAACCCTACTGTTATCCCATGAGTCATTATTCTTTCATTATCCTCTGACCACTAGCAGAAAGAAGTTGCTGGAACCACAAGACGTGAACAGCAGGGGCAATCTTAATACCATCAAAATATAAATAAGCACACCACCAAAAATAATAACTTTCATAGAACTGTTTTACATAACTGCGGGAGATTGTAGTATGTGAATGAACAATTGCAAATTTTCATATATCAATATCTTTATTTCAATTTATTACTGAATATGGCTTATTGTTTTTTAAAATAAGTAAGTAAATCAGTACAATAATCTGTGACAAAAAATTATCACCCCAAGTAGAAATTGAGCTCTCCCAAAATGCACCACTTTATGGTCGGTTACACTTTTTGGCAAGTCTCCTTTGCATGAGGGATACAGCTACCACAGATGGTATGTTTCGGCCATCATTTGCCTTGCCAGTGTGGTACGGCTGGTGTTCCTCTAGGTTCAATGAGCAGGGACTCACATCTGGCCTTAAATTAGAGGGGCAACGATTTAAAAGTAATATCAGGAAGTATTACTTTACTGAGAGGGTAGTGGATGTATGGAAGAGCCTTCCAGCAGAAGTGGTAGAGGTAAACACAGTCAAGTATTTTAAGCATGCGTGGGATAGACAAAAGGCTATCCTAGCTATAAGACCGGGATCGGGGGACTAATAAAAGTACTCCAAAAAAATTGAGCAGACTAGATGAACCGAATGGTTCTTATCTGCCGACACATTCTATGTTTCTATGTCTGCCTGTCTGCCTAATTATATATTAGAAGGAGCTGTATCCTGTCTGGATAAATATAGACTGAAATGGGTATACTACTGGAAGGTGGACAAGGGCAAAGATTTTTTCCATGACAGCATATATTTTTGCACTAGCTTTGGTAGGAAGTTGGAGCCATCTCAAAAGTAACTTTTGCTTCTGTTAAAATAGAAAAGGTTATTTTATAAGCTTTTTGAAAAATCGTATTTTTTATATTTTAAATAATTTTAACTAAATGTGTAAATAATTGTTTAATATTTCAAGAAACTTTAAAAATCGCCCCGCAAATAACCCAGCAGCTTGCATATACTATTTTTATTGTGTACTCATTAGTGAAAAAAATGGCTCATAATCGAACAGAGTTCATGTAGTATGCTTTAACAAATAAACAAAAACATTTTTATATTTACTGTGGATCTAGTAAATAGTATTTAACCTGTTCATTATCAACGTTTTTTACCCAATCAAATACATGCAAGTAATCAGTGGAAATCAAAGTTTCCTGCTCAATCCCCACTCTAAATGTTTTGAAATTGCAAATGGATTAATGCAAATTGACTGGGTTTTCTGTACTGAACATATGCAGTATTAACCTACTTCACAAGCTTGTAAAAAATCAAAAACAAAAATTGGAATTAATCAGTAGTAGAGTGATCCTTTAATAGACTTTAATAATAATTTGTGCAACATTGTATTTTTAGTTAGAACACATATTTGAGATTAACAAAAATACAGTTAGTGCTTCCACACAATTGATAGGACGGACCTATTAAAGGGGTAACACAGAGACAATACAGATAATTTATAGCGTAGGTGCTCCCTCTTAGATTAAAATGTAACCTTTATTAACAAATAAAGTGACCAATGAAAGAGTTGTATTTCATTGGACACTGGTAGTGCAATACTTATGAGTGTTTCTGAAGAGCTCATGAGTATTACACTACCAGTGAGCAATGAGATTCAGCTCTTCTTTATTTAAACCACTGTGAGCGGAGTGTTAATTTCAATCCTTCCCCTGACAAACCATGTTAGTGTGGGGGAAACGTACGTTGGCTCGCAGACCCACTTTGCTGTTGCATACACCCCCGCACCTGTTCAGCCAAGACCATTGCTTTCATACATTTTTTTGTTGTGTTTATCCTATATTTTCCTTCTTTTTTAGTACCATCTGAGCACAATACATTTTATGGCTATTTTTATATAACGGTTTATTTGTTAATAAAGGTTACATTTTAATCTAAGAGGGAGTACCTACTCTATAAGTTACATATCAGAGCTTGTTTCATTAAGAAAAAAGCATTAGTGGTAATCAATGTATAGCAGGTCTTGCCAGACACAATCTCTGTTTTGTAAACCAATATTTGTGTTTCCAGAACATCTCTAGTTAAATGAATTGGCCCGGAGTTGCCCGTTCTCTGTGTTACATTGGAAATTAATGTTTACGGGAAATCCATATGCACGGTGTATAATGAATTCCTTGTTGTTGCCTCTTTTGTGTTTTTAGTAGACATCATTCTTCTGTAAAGTTCTAAATGACCACAATTACTGATCAATTTAGGCAAGGAAAAGCAAAAACGTATTTAAACAGAAGGCCTCAATGGTAAAACGTGTCTTACTGCTTTCCTTTTATAGAAACTCATTAAATTCACATTTTCAATCATGCAATTAAGTTAATTTAAGTAGAAAATGCAGTGCGATGTTTTGCAAAAATTGGAATGTATAATCACATTTAATTTAATCCAAAATAAGGCAGATTTTTCTTTTCGTGTCCTTTCATTAACATTTCAATGTGATAGAGAAAGGCTGGATATTTCCATAGGGTTGACTCAGGTATCTCCGGTTTTCGGCACTCACCTGGTGCTTCCGGACGGGCGTAGTTTTATTGCTAATTGACGCTGCCAGTATAGAGCCGGCATGAAGCCCCTGCTTGACACTTATTTTAGGCCCGGTATTATTATTATTTGTAGTGGGGGAGGTAATTTTTTAGCTGTTAATTTTTTATTTGAATCACTGTTAATTACCACACCGACTACTAGTGTTTCATTGCCGTTTTTAACAGCTGTAAGTATAGATTTTTATTTATTAATGGTTGCAGTAATGATTCACCCACACCCATTAATGGTGTTAGCCATGGCTGATCCTAGGGTCAGGGACGCCTGGGTATGTTCAAATCACTCCCTCTCTTTAAAATGTCTGGTCCAGACATGTCCATTTAATTTTTTTTGGGGGGATGGGGGGTAGAACAAACTTTATTTTGATGTAAAGGACCAACACAAACTTTTATTTTAAATTCAGATATACATTTGGAAAGATTACTGTGTAGTGCTTTTATTTATTTCTTCAGTATACTACTATTTCTCTGATGTTCATCTCCAACATAGGAGACTTTTGGCTGACTAGCAGAGTGAGTTTTAACTACCATTCCCATAATGTCCAACAGCCAAAGTTTCCCATTAATGTGGCTGAGCATCATTAGAAAAGAAGTACACAAGGAGCAATATATAAAATTTCCCCATGTCAGTCACTCTTTTCCCATACCCCCATGTCTCTCTCTGTCTCTCTCCTCATACCCTCATGCCTGTCTCTCTATTCCCATACCCTCATGCCTCTCTCTCTCGCTCTCTCTCTCTCTCCGCAACCCTCATGCCTGAATCTCTCTGCCCACACCCCCATTTCTGTCTCTCTCTTCCCATACCCTCATGCCTGTCTCTCTCTTCCCATACTCTTGTGCCTGTCTCTCTCTCCCCATACTCTTGTGCCTGTCTCTCTCTTCCCATACTCTTGTGCCTGTCTCTCTCTTCCCATACTCTTGTGCCGGTCTCTCTCTTCCCATAAAAAGCAGAATATCGTATCTCACGCCAATGAAAGAAGTTTCATGAATCAAAGATACATCAGCTGTAATACAACAAATGTGATATATGTTATGTCTTGTACCCAATGCCATAAGCAATATATGGGATGGACAAGTAGAGCATTGAAGTGCCGCATTAGAGAACATCTTCACGATATTGAAAGCCACACAAACACTCCTGTGGCACGTCATTTTACATTTTGCAATAATAATAATATACATTTCTTTAAAGTGTCGGTTATAGACAAAATTGAAAGATGCTCAAGAGGGGGCAGTACACACAGACAATTGTGCCGACAAGAGGCATACTGGATTTTCCATCTAGGAACCCGATATCCAATGAGTATGAACTCGGAATTTGACATCTCTTATTTTTATTGAATGCCTCGTGTCCACTTTATTGAATTTACTATCTGTATAGACACTAGGTTTCTTGTCTACATGTCTCTACTGCAGTTATGTTAATGTTCTTAGGTAATATTCATGACTAACACATTGGGCCAGAATTGCGCTTGCTTATAGGTGAGACACGGAGATGTTTTATCGATTTTGTGTCTCACTCAATAAATTACTTTATATATTACAATCATTATGTGAATATGACCTATGAACATAATTGTCAAGCCAAAAAATCTCATGGGGCTCTCTAAGGATGTATCTCGTACTTCTGCATTTATTTCATCACTATAGAATATATACGTTATATTTTCCATTTTAAGTTTTTAGCCAGGAAGTTTGTTAGAGTTAAGTTCATTGCCCAGCAGTACCTATTTGCGCTTTTTGTCGTTTTGAACATGACCTTTTCATTTAATATTAAACAGTCTCTCTCTTTATATTTTACCCATTAAATATACTTAAGGTTATAGTTTTATTATGGTTTCCTAAGAGATTGGGCTGATTATTTTGCACATCTTCATGTTTATTAACGGATTTGCGCATAGTGGTTACAGTTGATGGGCATCTTAAATCAACAATTTTACTGATATATGTATAACTTTGTACAAATTATGTCACATGTCTGTTCATTTTGTGTGTATGTTTATAGTGAATTTTATAATAATTATTATGTATTTTTCATTATTATTATGTGCATACTATGGCACAATACACTTATGACTTATTATTCACGTTACAAGTATGCACGTTACTTGCAAAATTATTTGAGTAATTAAATTCACTTTATTCATGGTATAGAACCTGTTCATCAGGTGTTTCAATTCACAGTAATTGATGTGACCTTTCACTCATTTCTTGCAGTTTTCTATTTAAACATTTTGTACTCACTCTTTGACAAGCCTATGATTAAGCGTGTTTTCACGTGAAATGCGTAAGGCGAGTCCATTTCCCCCTTCTTTGTTGCACATTTATTTATTCCTGTGTTGTTTTATTGTGTTTGGTCGGATCCTCCTAATACATTTTGGATACTTTTTTATCGGAGCCTCTCTATCTCTCCATACCCTCATGTCTGTCTCTTTCTACCCGAACCCTCAATTCTGTCTCTCTCTCCCCATACCCTCATCTCTCTCTCTCCCCCCCCCCATACCTTCATGTCTGTTTCTCTCTCTCCTCATACCCTCATGTCTGTCTGTCTCTCTCTCTCTCTCCTCATACCCTCATGTCTGTCTCTATCTCTCTCATACCCTCATGCCTCTCTCTCTTGCCTCACGCGCATTCCTGTCTCTCTCTTTCCACACCCCCATTTCTGTCTCTCTCTTCCAATACTCTCATGCCTGTCTCTCTCTTCCCATACCCTCATACCTCTCTCTCTCTTCCCACACCCGCATTCCTGTCTCTCTCTTCCCACACCCGCATTCCTGTCTCTCTCTTCCCATACCCTCATGAATGTCTCTCTCCCCTCATACCCCATATCTGTCTATCTCCTCTTGATGAGGAGCTGTACAGAAATACAAACACACAAACACACAATCACCCTTACACTCATACATACACTTACACAGACACCCTTACACACACAATCACACACACTTTTTTTATACTATATATCTGTATTTGTATTTATTAGGTTATAAACTTATTTTCTAAATATTACATACATACATTCACACACACACTGTCTCTCTCTTTCTATACCCCCATTTCTGTCTCTCTATTCCCATATGTTCATGCCTGTCTCTCTCTTCCAATACTCTCATGCCTGTCTCTCTCTTCCCATACCCTCATGCCTCTCTCTCTTCCCACACCCCCATTCCTGTCTCTCTCTTCCCACACACCCATTTCTGTCTCTCTATTCCCATACCCTCATGCCTCTCTCTCTCTTACCACACCCCCATTTCTGTCTCTCTATCCCCATACCCTCATCTCTCTCCCCCCCCATACCCTCATGTCTGTTTCTCTCCTCATACCCTCATGTCTGTCTGTCTCTCTCTCCTCATACCCTCATGCCTCTCTCTCTTGCCTCACGCGCATTCCTGTCTCTCTCTTTCCACACCCCCATTTCTGTCTCTCTCTTCCAATACTCTCATGCCTGTCTCTCTCTTCCCATACCCTCATACCTCTCTCTCTCTTCCCACACCCGCATTCCTGTCTCTCTCTTCCCACACCCGCATTCCTGTCTCTCTCTTCCCATACCCTCATGAATGTCTCTCTCCCCTCATACCCCATATCTGTCTATCTCCTCTTGATGAGGAGCTGTACAGAAATACAAACACACAATCACCCTTACACTCATACATACACTTACACAGACACCCTTACACACACAATCACACACACTTTTTTTTATACTATATATCTGTATTTGTATTTATTAGGTTATAAACTTATTTTCTAAATATTACATACATACATTCACACACACACTGTCTCTCTCTTTCTATACCCCCATTTCTGTCTCTCTATTCCCATATGTTCATGCCTGTCTCTCTCTTCCAATACTCTCATGCCTGTCTCTCTCTTTCCATACCCTCATGCCTCTCTCTCTTCCCACACACCCATTTCTGTCTCTCTATTCCCATACCCTCATGCCTCTCTCTCTCTTACCACACCCCCCATTTCTGTCTCTCTATCCCCATACCCTCATCTCTCTCCCCCCCCCCCATACCCTCATGTCTGTTTCTCTCTCTCCTCATACCCTCATGCCTCTCTCTCTTGCCTCACGCGCATTCCTGTCTCTCTCTTTCCACACCCCCATTTCTGTCTCTCTCTTCCAATACTCTCATGCCTGTCTCTCTCTTCCCATACCCTCATACCTCTCTCTCTCTTCCCACACCCGCATTCCTGTCTCTCTCTTCCCACACCCGCATTCCTGTCTCTCTCTTCCCATACCCTCATGAATGTCTCTCTCCCCTCATACCCCATATCTGTCTATCTCCTCTTGATGAGGAGCTGTACAGAAATACAAACACACAAACACACAATCACCCTTACACTCATACATACACTTACACAGACACCCTTACACACACAATCACACAAACTTTTTTTATACTATATATCTGTATTTGTATTTATTAGGTTATAAACCTTTTTTCTAAATATGACATACATACATTCACACACACACTGTCTCTCTCTTTCTACACCCCCATTTCTGTCTCTCTATTCCCATATGTTCATGCCTGTCTCTCTCTTCCAATACTCTCATGCCTGTCTCTCTCTTCCCATACCCTCATGCCTCTCTCTCTTCCCACACCCCCTTTCCTGTCTCTCTCTTCCCACACACCCATTTCTGTCTCTCTATTCCCATACCCACATGCCTCTCTCTCTCTTACCACACCCCCATTTCTGTCTCTCTATTCCCATACCCTCATGCCTGTCTCTTTCTTCCAATACTCTCATGCCTGTCTCTCTCTACCCATACCCTCATGAATGTCTCTCTCCCCCTCATACCCTATATCTGTATATCTCCTCTTCATGAGGAGCTGTACAGACAAACAAACACGCACACACAATCACCCTTACACTCATAACTACACTTACACAGACACCCTTACACACACAATCACACACACTTTTAATACTATATATCTGTATATCTTGTATTTATTAGGTTATAAACTTATTTTCTAAATATTACATACATACATTCACACACACACACACACACAGTACACTTGCATACATTCACACAAAAATACACACCCTTACACAGACCCTTTACACACACACACACATACCCAGTCACACACAAATACACTTACACAGTCACACTTACAGACACACACACACTTACACTTATTCCTTATATAGACTTTATCCTGGCTCAGTATTGTATGCTCTGTGTGAAAATGGAGCTAAATGCTCTTGTACAAGGTAGATTAATAAACCATATTTATATGATTCGTACACTGGCAGCAAATACTATCATAATCACAAGGTGGCTCTCCAGTCTTACTTTCTCAGTCTCACAGAGAGAGAAGTGCTGTGCGATCTTAGAAAGCAAACCATGAAGAGAATATAATAAACCAAATGATAAAATTTGCAGCCACAGTAGATCTATGGAAATACATGTAGATTGGAAGCTTGTGGACAAAATGCTCTCAGTGTCACAGTGATAAGATTTAAAACTGGGTCTCTTACCACATTTCATGTACTGTATTTAGTTCTGTGATTTTTTTTTGCCCATAAAACTAATAATAATAAAAAGGAAAACACTGATTGTGTACTGTCTAAAGTATTCTAATTCACATTTAGGATTTATCATCATTTATTTTTAATCAGTTCATTATGCCAATTAGAGTTCATTGTTTGTAAGTACTAGGCTTTTTAAATAATTTTCAATGTGGTCCAGGTTTCCTATAGTCTTTCACTTGTCAGACCTATTATGCTTAAAAGGACTGTATCACCTAAACACTGCTTTTACTGTAAATGTAGGGCAAAAAAAATGATTTAACATGATTTAAAATGATCTATACACTGTATTTGCAAAATTGCAAGTGAATGCCTAAATTAGGAGAAAAAGTGTTTAAAATTTGTCTGTGGTGCCTCATAAAGCTACTTACACCCAACACCTACCTGCCTTCCCCATAGACTAGCCATGGTTTCAAGAATTATGTCTGGGAAAAACCTTTGAAAAGCATTTAACCTAAAAGAATGGACTATTTTGTTGTATATAAATATATATGTAAATATGTTATTTTAAAGACCTGTAATTGTTGCTTCCTTATTATTCTGTCTTTCGTATAATGCACAAACACTTTCCATCTCTATCCTCTGACAAAGTATTTAGGGCCACTGATTCAGAAGTATGTTATGATGGATTCCAACTTATGGTTTCTTTAACCACTTTGTGACATTGGACATGCCAGGCACATCACAGGAAAATGTACCATTAACGCAATTGGACATGACTGGCACATCCTGCAGTTCTGATCGCGGATTGCCAGCAAGCTGTAAATGACATGGCTGAATGCCTTGGGACTGAGGCACTCCATCCATGTCTGCAGAGTCTACCTGGATACAGATCTGGTCACAACGACTGGATGTGTATAACTATCAAAGTCAGTGCCTGGCTCTGAAAGCCTTGTCTCTCACCGAAAAAGCAAAAATACTACAGTAATATACAGTATTTTACACAATGCTATAAAATGAAGAGCAATAAACAGTTAAACACTGCTGTACTATAGCCACAAGTTGATCTAGGGCCAAGAAATATAAATCACAATGTCTCTTGTTGTGTCCGAGGTTGATGTATCCATTTCACTCAATTCAAACACACTGTAGCAATATTCAATAACCTATAAAAAAAAATTAACGACCACATTGTGTAATGTTGACAAGATCACTGAGACATTTATTATAAACTCACAGCCTATAAAATATAGGCTTATATAACATCACCATAGATCTCTCTCACAATTCCCAAACGCCGTCCGCCGAATGCCCACTGGCTGGACACAGAAGCTTAGGCAAAACGTTTCATTATTCCTTTAGGTCTTGGATACAGAGGATCAGAGTTGTGTGGGTTAGATTACAAAGTCTTGCCATATGCATTTATTTGAACTACTTCTTCAGGCCCCATGATGTAGAAGAGCAGTTCTATGAAATGCACATGGTAGGACGTTGTAATCTAATCCATACAACTTCTGCTCTGTTCCACCCCACAATGTTTCACTCTCTATTTCTACCTGTAAACACTGCTCAGACCTCATCTCATTCAGCATGCCCATACTCTTCTCTTGCATAGTGATTTCACGTTCTGATGCTCTGTGGCATCACTATGCACAAGGCAGTGGCTTGCACCCCATCATTGACCCCTCCAAACACTTGTCACCCAGTGTGGACTACTGCCCCACCATAAGAATGTCACTGCATGTAGATAGTAATTCTGGTATTCATGACAGATATCAAAGTTACTGTGTCACTGTAATTTGGGGGGAAATTATTTATAAATAGCAATGCACTTATATGCATTGCTATTTCTATTTATTACTATTTGTGAAAATATTTGAACCTATTTTGCAGTTTTTTTAAATTATCTTTTGTAGGTGAGTGAAAAAAACCAACAACATGTAATGTATGTGGGTACAGTAAATGAGGACAATTACAGCTAAACACAACCACCACAGAAATGTTAAAACCGCTATTGTCCAGAACGACAATTTTCCCCCAAAAAAAGTCTGGTCATGAAGGGGTGAAAGTGCAAGTTCAGGCACAATTTTCTTATATGAATGGTCACTTTAAGATGAATTAAATCACTTTTAATTAATAAAATGCTTTTTCTATTTATTTCTAAGATATTTAATTTCTTACAAGATGTTTTGACATGCAAATGTGCCTATAAAACATGTAAATACTGACACATTTAGAGGTCAATGGAGAATTAGAAAATCTATAAGATAGCAAACTTTTGAAATGGACACTGTCATTAGGAATTAGTTCTTCAATAAAATGTTATTATAGCAGGAATGGTATAAAACTCTGAGTTTAATTTAACCTAACTGGTACTGCAACCTGGGTGCTCCTGCAAACCTGCGCCTAATTGTGATTCCTTGATAATTACACTCGATGTTGATGCCCCAGTCCAGTGATTTCTTGGCAACACTTAGTCATAAGTTAGCCATAAAGCCCAGGTGTGAATTTCATCTTGGCTCTCTCATGTCACGATCAGTCCTTGGACCAGAACTCATTTACATTTACCTATACATATCTGGAATATTATATTGTTAGGTTGTGCTGCCCTACATAATTAGAAATCCAGAATATGTGTTACCATTTAACTATGAAATTGTTGGTGCCCCCAAAGATAGGTGTATCTTACTGGTTGTCTGGTATGTATGCTGCTCTACTATAGAGAAAAACAAATGTATCTTATTCCTGGAAATATTACAGCTTCAAAGAGGCATTCTAAATAGACTATGATGTACAATGTAACAGTAGTTCTATTCTGGCAATTTCAAAGAAATTGAGGTATTTTTGTGCTAACTCTGAATAAAGATTAACTCCTCTTTTTTCTTTTACAGAGTAATATCCAGCACTCAGGGAATAATATTATTATCAGTAGCAGAAGTTTATTACTTTTTTTTTTTTTTTCATACAGTGCAATATTGAAAAACAACATCATGGATCATGCATAAGATTTTTAAATAAATTCACAGGTT
This sequence comes from Pelodytes ibericus, assembly GCA_036172795.1. Taxonomy (NCBI): domain Eukaryota; kingdom Metazoa; phylum Chordata; class Amphibia; order Anura; family Pelodytidae; genus Pelodytes; species Pelodytes ibericus. Next base: position 238,960,087 of record CM069857.1, read on the forward strand.
GTAAGGGAATAAACAAATATATGGTACGTAGAAGGAGTTATATTTCAGTCCTTTTGACCTCTGTGAGCTGGATAAAAAGTTCCTGAAATGTAGAAACTCTCTAACTATAGGGTCTACACAACATAGAGCGATTTGCTCCAAATTTGATTCAGATTAGGCATTATAACAGAATCAAACCAATCCCCAAAATATGGATAAATAATATACAGGAATTTCACTCCAAATTGTCCATTAGGTAAGCACTGAAGGCATTCGGATCAGAACATTTTTACTATAAAAAGCATATAATTTTGGATACACAATATACGGTGACCAACCCCGAAAAAAATTTGTATTCGGAGATTATAGCCACATTTTGACCATTTCAGTTCTGCTTTTCTGAGCTGGAGAATTCTTCTTTAAAATGGGCATTGTGCATGAGCATCTGTACATCATATGGGCTAAACCCTCCCAAGCAGTGCTGTATTTACCGCGAGGCATCCTAGGCACTGAAAAAAAAAAAAAATTTAAAAAAAAAATCCGGCCCTTTAAAAAAAAAAAAAAAGACCGCGCTTGCAGGCAGAGACGGAGGTGAGAAGGGATCGGAAGATCCCCCCTCACCATCGCTCTGCCTGCCAGGCTGCACGGGGAGCCGAACACGCAGCACAGAGAAACCTCCGTGCTGCCTGTTCGGCTCCCCGTGCAGTGTGCCGACACGGAAGTCCCGACAGTCACATGACGGGCGCTCTGATGTCATACGCGCGCCCGGTCACGTGACCTGTCGGCACAATCGCCGGGAAGCCGAACAGGCAGCATGGTGCCACTAGCCACCAAGGAAAGGTAAGTGCTGATGGGAGACTGAGTTTGTGTGTGACTGAGTTTGATGGGAGTCAGAGTGTGTGTGATGGGAGTCAGAGTGTGTGTGACTGAGTATGATGGGAGTCAGTGTGTGTGTGATGGGAGACAGTGTGTGTGACTGAGTGTGATGGGAGTCAGAGTGTGTGTGATGGGAGACAGTGTGTGGGACTGAGTGTGATGGGAGTCAGAGTGTGTGTGATAGGAGACAGTGTGTGTGACTGAGTGTGATGGGAGTCAGAGTGTGTGTGATAGGAGACAGTGTGTGTGACTGAGTGTGATGGGAGTCAGAGTGTGTGTGATGGGAGACTGTGTGTGACTGAGTGTGATGGGAGTCAGAGTGTGTGTGATGGGAGACTGTGTGTGTGACTGAGTGTGATGGGAGTCAGAGTGTGTGTGATGGGAGACAGTGTGTGTGACTGAGTGTGATGGGAGTCGGAGTGTGCGTGATGGGAGTAGGAGTGTGTGACTGAGTGTGATGGGAGTAGGAGTGTGTGACTGAGTGTGATGGGAGTGTGAGCTTGATGTGAGTCTGAATGATGGGGCATGTCTTAGGTGTGTAACATGGGTGTGCAGCTTGGGTAGGGGGGTGCCCGGATTTTGTCTGCCTAGGGCAGCACAAAATCAAGATACACCACTGCTCCCAAGTCCAGATGGGAGATTCAACAGAAGATCATGGAGAACAACAATGCCAAGATCCTCTGGGACTTCAAGATCCAGACAGACAGGTTCTGGTCAATCAACCTGACATCGTGGTAGTAGACAAGGACCAGAAGACAGAAATGGTGTCAGACATAGCAGTGCCAAGATATTGCAACATCAGGAAGAAGGAGTATGACAAGCTGGAGAAATACCAGGGCCTGAAAGAGGAAGTAGAAAGGATGTGTAACGTGAAAGCCAAAGTGGTCCCAATAATGATAGGAGTCCTCGGGGCTGTTACACCTAAGCTAGGAGAGTGGCTCCAACAGATTCCAGGAATGACATCAGAGCACTGTGCTGAGAAGAGCTCAGTGCTAGAAACAGCTAAGATACTGCGCAGAACCCTCAAACCCTCCCAGCAATCAGATCAAACCCCATTTGATTCACACAATGCAATCAAGATCCTAGCATAAAGGAGGAAGATTCACAACCATACCCGTAGCCACCCACAGTTAGAGAGGGGACTTTGTTTCACTGAGAGATGGATGGCCTCCTCTACTTAATACATAGGCAAAGGGTGGCCAGTAACATCATGGAAAAGTACTCTGACCACCAACTTCTCTAGATGTTCAGGCTTTCCCATTTGGCCATCCTGGATTTATATCAGCACATAAGATGGGATCTGGAACCTCTGACTGGAAGGAACCATTCAGTACCTGGGCTGGTGAGATTGTTAACATTATTACATCATCTTGATTTACATACCTTCCAGTCAGTCTTTGGGAGGGAGGTCAGGATCAATCAGCCATCCTTATCACGATTCCTTGATTTAGTGCTGAGGAGTAGAGCCACTTCCCCACCTAAGATGCAGAGTGGCATGAGTTCCAGATACCCTTTTACAGGGTGGCAGGGATGCCTGAAGTTTTTGGGGCCATAGACTGCAATTATGTTGGGCTGAGGACCCCATCACACAGGCAGGAGTTATATCGAAACCAGAAGCATTACCACTACCTGAATATTCAGATCATCTGTGATGCTCACCAGCGCATTATGAGTATCAAGTCAAGGCATCCTGGCTCGTGCCATCTTGAGAGAGTTATACATCAGCACCAAGTTTAATAATGATGAAATGCCTGATGGATGGCTTCTGGGTCGCCATCCTAACATTACATCTCTAATGTACCGTATTTGCTCGATTATAAGACGACCCTGATTATAAGACGACCCCCCAAACTTTGGATATTCCTTTAGGAAAAAAACTAAAAGCCTGAATATAAGACTACCCTATAGGAAAAAAAGTTAAACTTGTATATATTCACATGTAAATTGCTTTTTTAATAAAATATTATATAAAAAAAAATGCATTTCTTGTGTTTATTTCTTTTTATGTGCCAATGCTGCCTCTCTCTTTCCCTTGCCCCCAGCTTTGTCTCACTCCCCACTCCCCTGTCTCTTCCCCCCCCACATGTTTCTATCTGCCCCCCTTCCTCTGTCTCTCCCCCCCTTCCTGCTCTGTCCCCCCTGTCTCTCTGCCCCCCTCCCTCCCCCTGTCTCTCTGCCCCCCTCCCTCACTCCCTCCCCCTGTCTCTCTGTCCCCCCCCCTTACATGTACCTCAATCCCTGGTGGCTAGTGGGGGCAGCCGGGGGATGTCTGCACGATACTTGCAGACATCCTCCATGCTGCCCGACACGGCAGTCTATTATGACGGACAGCTGTCCGTCATAATAGTCTGCCGTGTCGGGCAGCATGGAGGATGTCTGCACGTATCGTGCAGACAACCCCCAGCTGCCCGATTTACCCTGGTGGCTAGTGGGGCAGAGGAGGAAGTCTGCGCGATGAGCGCAGACCTCCCCTGCTGCCGCCCGGCATGCTCGCCGGGACTTCTGGGACGAAAGCGGAAGTACCCGGCTTCTTCACAGAAGCCCCGGCGGTCGTGCCGGGCGGAAGCAGGGGAGTCTGCGCTCATCGCGCATACATCCCCTGCTGCTAGAGAGGGGGATCCAGGTCCCCTGCAGCTCTGCTGGGGACCTGGATCCATGTCTTATAATCTGACCTCAATTTGAGGTCAGATTATAAGAGACCTCGATTATAAGACGAGGGGGATTTTTCAGAGCATTTGCTCTGAAAAAAAACTCGTCTTATAATCGAGCAAATACGGTAATATCCATTCCATATATACCCATTACACAAATCAATGTCTCATGACATGTCTACAGGTGACATGGGATAGCGATGTTCATCTTGGCTAACAAAACCACCGACCGCAGCAGAACACAGTTACAACAAGGTCCATGTTGTGACAAGTTCCATGACTGAGCACCTGTTTGGTGTATTAACATTCTGCTTCCCATGCCTTGATAAATCCAGTGGGTATCTGTTGTATGCTCAGTTAAAGGCATCAGACTATTAAAACTAAAATTACTTTCCCCTGACCTTCATAAGGATAAATGGGGCTGGGAGTTTGCCAAATGGCTCCCATCCTCTTGTTACCTACATTGGGGGCCAGGACAAGTAGTTCGCGTCCACCTCATATAATAAAAAAAATTGCCCATGGGGATCGGAGGATGCCAAGAACCCCTAAGCCTCTGAATATGAAAAATTCCTCCTTAGAGCTTGTGGCTGCCCAAGTGCACTTGAACCCTTGAACATTAATATTAAATAATTCCTACCTCCCCTATGTCTACGTTGCTATGGTGGGATTGCCCTGAAATATAACATATATACCTCTGATATATACCTTTGCTAATGTGTAACGCCATCCACGATACCCTCAATTCTCATCTTCAGCCCAGGGAAAGGTGCCAGCCAGAAATAAGATTAACCCACCTATTCTAAAAATATCGCGCTGGCAATAAAAAATAAAAAAATCACAGATGTTGCCTTTCCTCTATACATCTATCCCTAGGATGAATGTCTAATGAAATGTTAGCCTGGGATTTCAAAAATGAAAATTAAGCTCCTGAATGGCTTACTTTTTCAGCCATTCAGAAGCCTCTCTTTGCAGCTTTATATGAGTCTCTATCCTCCCTATAGAAGACAATGGCCTTTTTTTCATGCCAATTCGGAAGAACTTCAGTGCTTTCTGAGTAGCCAGAATTCGGATCACCGTAGTGACATGAAAGTCGAAGCAATAATTTTCGTTAATAAATCAGAGCTACCGAGTAGACCCTTATGAGTATTAAAGGTATCTGTGGTTTACGACATCACCTGTGCTTTCATATGCAAATGAACATGTATTCATTGGGAAATCTGTAATTTACATATAAAGCCACAAGGTAATGTCATACGCAGGAGGCACCACAGACACATTTAAAACATATATTTCTCTTATTTTATTCTTTTACACAACATAATGTTTTAATCATTTTTCATCATTTTTATTCTCTACATTCACAGTGCCTTTAATATTCCTATGTGAACGGAACTTAATAATTTTATGTGGAGACCAGGAAATTGTTACCTTTTCTCTATTGTATATGTATTGGATGAGATTTGATCTCAGACACAAATGCTAAGCAGTTGTTGTAGAGTTTGACCAAGAAAATGGATGTATTTAGGCAATGCCCAGGTCCTTCTTACTTCACTGGAGAAAATTGGGAGCAATCAGAAGGCGTGGCTATGTAATTGGGTGGCCTAGTTATGAAAATGGAGGGTATATTGTGGTTAGAAAATATAGGTATATCAGTATTCCACGTTCACAACATTTTATTTCCTTTTTTTCCAGGAATGCAAAGAATGAACCTTGGAGTCAGTACTAACATCGGCTTCTTTGTCTCTGGGTGAGTACTCAGGCAGAATGCCCATTTTTCACCCCATTGAACAATTAATATAATTCCATAAATAGATTTTATTGTTTAAAGTAGAAACCTTATTTTACTATACAAGGATAAAAGGATGCAAAAACACAAGTGATCGTATGTAAAAATATTATTATTATTTTTGAATGTGATCTGTATTTTCATGTCTTTAAGCTACATCATGATTAAAGCATGGCTGGTTTGGTGATAACCACAGTGCAAAGCATTTTGGGTAATAACAACACGGGCAGAAAGGGGCATACAGTACATGCAGTCTTCTTTGTCTTTCTGATATCACCCATAGTCCAAGTGAGCTTTTCATTCCTCATTATTTGCTTCTTCAACTAATTCCTTAGTTCTCACAATCCATGCTAATTTGTACTCGTAACTGATAATAACTGATCACAACCAGTTTTCATCATGGATACAGGCCATCTTCTTAGTTACGCTGCTGTTTATTAATTGCTAACAGGGCAGCCAATAGCTAACTGAAGTAGAGTTGGATCATTAGCTCGTAGCTGATTTGGAATTTGTTGGCCATACACAGAACTTAATTGACAGGAATTAAAACATATGAAATTACAACAGGAGAAAATGCAAAATTAAAAATAAAATAGACATACAAAGAAGCAGAAGAGAAATATGGTTTAACAAAAGCAGAGCTAGAGACAAACATTCATAACATGTAGTTGTTATCCATTTGTGTCACTTATCTATTTTTTTGTTTGTTGTTGTTTTTTTTTTTTTAATGTACAGTATAGTCAGCATAATGTACACTCAGCTGGACACGACGAGATGGTGAGGCTAGTGTGAAAGACTTTCAATACAAGTGAGGGTTTTAATCCGTGGTACAAAATAAGATATCCACTGAATGGCATCAAACTGTTGGATAGTGGGTTGGGTTGAGATGAAACTTGTTACCCCCTAAACCGAATGCCTGAACCTGCATGATACAAAGAAAATCATTAGACATATCACTCCTAAGCAGACTGTCCATTAGGGTGTTGGCCCTCTGGAATGTATAACAAACTGGATATTTTTTACCACAATTTACAAGTTAAAGGGGTAGTATCCAAAAGTCTAGTATCCAAAAATATTTTTCGAAAAAGTAATTTATCGTTATAAATAAGTAATTTATTTAATAAGTAATCTATCGTGTAATGTAATGTAAACAAAAGGAAGCAGATCAGTGTTCCTTTAAGTTAACGGATATATTAACATATCCATGACAATATTTGTGGAACTGTCCCTTTAACAGTTGAGGTTAACAGAGTCCCTTCAAAAAGCATCAGTGGACCACCTGAGATATAACTGATTCTCAGTGGCATGTTACATGGATGCTTTAAACTATTATTTATTTGAGGCACTGTGTCACCTAATTATTGTTTGCACTATGAATCTAGAGAATAAAAAAAATATATAAAAAGGAATGCATGGTGCTAGCAGAATTGCAAGCAAATGCTTAAATCAAGAGAAAAATGCATTGATAATAAATGATGTAGTTTTGCATAGAAATGTAAAAAGTTGCAGTTTTACATCACTGCTAGGGTTAAATGTAAAATAGTTTCAACTTTTATGGACCTTGCAGTACAATCCTCATGTATGCCAAAACATAATTTTATTTATATATATTGTTTTCTATAACTATTATAAAATGAATTATTGCCAGCAGAAGACAAACGATTCCAGTGCCATACGATACAAGGAAATGGTTTGTTTCTACTGGAATATGCAACTACACTCACTTCATTCTGCATTTTGTTGAGTATCTAGTCTCAGGCTGGGCTTCATTTTCTTCATTAATAGGATTCCCTAGGAAAAAAAATCAAAAACATCACATGTATTGTTTAAATATTATGTATAACACAAATGTATGGGTGTACATTCAGAGAAAGTCTAACCCATAATCTGTTCTGTTAACAGTTAAACATTGAGGTTGGTCTGTAACGGTGTGGGCAAACTCCTTCCATGGACTTCCACCTCACCAGATCTAACTATCATAGAACCTTTATGGGTGGTCATGGTGTGTGAAGGTGGCTTCCATCTCACCAGATCTAACTATCATAGAACCTTCATGGGTGGTCATGGTGTGTGAAGGTGGCTTCCATCTCACCAGATCTAACTATCATAGAACCTTTATGGGTGGTCATGGAGTGTAAAGGTGGCTTCCATCTCACCAGATCTAACTATCATAGAACCTTTATGGGTGGTCATGGTGTGTGAAGGTGGCTTCCATCTCACCAGATCTAACTATCATAGAACCTTTATGGGTGGTCATGGTGTGTGAAGGTGGCTTCCATCTCCTTCATACCTCAAAACTTTTTTTTATTTTTTAATTAATGTTTACAAAAAAAAGTATTCCTTTACACACAATTCCGGACTTGCATTCTAACATGGATTTAACAATTCTGAAGGCCTATAATATTAGGATATTAATATATTGTTAGGTGATTCTATTATTCTTTCACATACACCGATCAGCCATAAAATTATGACTCCCTGCCTAATATTGTGTAGGTCCCCTTTTTACACCAAAACAGCCCTGACCCATCAAGGCATGAACTCCACTAGACCCCTGAAGGTGTGCTGTGGTATCTGGCACCAAGACGTTAGCAGTAGATCCTTTAAGTCCTGGTGGGGCCTCAATGCATCAGACTTGTTTGTCCAGCACATCCCACAGATTGAAATGAGATATTGTGAATTTGGATGTCAAGTCAACACCGTGAATTAGTTGTTGTGTTCCTCAAACCATTCCTGAACCAATTTTGGTTCGTTGGAGGGCACGTTATCCTACTTAAATAGGGAATACTGTTTCCATGAAAGCGTGCACATAGTCTACAACAATGCTTAGGTAGGTGGTACATGTCAAAGTAAAATCCACATGAATGGCAGGATATAAGGTTTCCCAGAAGAACATTAATAATGTTATGGCTGATCGGCATATTTACCACTGGACCATGTTTTAGCAAGTTGCCCAATTCAGGTAAAATTCTATATTTTATGGGGAAAAAAGAGATAGAACGAGTTAAAGTGATACATACCTGTCTGCAAATTCCTTTTCCCCATTAAACCAACAAAGAAATCGTGCATATCTCCTATAAGATATTATTATAAATAAGATATTTTTGTTAAAATGTTTATCTTACAAGTTTTCAAATTTACATTTGAAGCAATGCATACATAAACATAACCATACTCACAAGTAAGACCCTGTATAAACCCAACCCATGAAAAAAAAATAAAAAAAAAAAATATATATATATATTTTCAAGTTTATGGTGGTGGCATGTAATCCTCCCTACTCCAAACTGTCCTAGTACACAGTAGTAACAAAGGTCAGTGAATAAAGTTGACTGTATATATGTATACAGAAACATGGATTGTGTGAGCAGATAAGAATAATTCATCCCATCTGTCCATATTTCATACATGCTCACACCTTGGCGTTATCCTATACTAGAATGACTTTACAAATGATTAATTAGAAATAAAGTACCTTACACAGTCCTATTTGCTTGAATAGTTCTACTGGGGGCAGACATGGCTCAGATCTTCCTTCATTGGACTGAATATGTCAGCCCTCTGATAGAGCTACATAAGACCCAACAAGATACTTTATTTGTATTATTCCTATCACATGATGTAATCTTTCAGTTAAACATAGCTTTTTAGCTGACAGTTGGCATCATGCTTATTTCATGCATACTTTTACTATATTAACCAGTAATGACCCCTTAGTAAGGATCAAAAATGTGAAATAAGATTAAACTCTTGTGGGGAAGACTTCAAATAATAGCTTACTTACGTTTTAAAGGCTGAGAAGGGAATTCCTTAGAATCTACAAATGGTAAAAAAAAAAAAATACAGATTAGTTAGCACACAGGGATTATGCTTTCACATGATGCTCAAGTGTTGTGATGATTCCTAAAGTATTCCTTCTATATCTTTTTACAAAAGTTCAGTGCTGCCTCACTACTGTGCTATTGGTTCACCTGCTGTTCTCGGTTGACTGCTGCCATTCTGCATGTCTGTGTTCACCACACACAGCTATCTATTATGTATAAATGTTACTTGTCCTTCTCTTCTCTGCCCCATTACACTTCCCTCAAATCCCCTTCAGTGACTTATAAATAAACAATAATAAATAATATTAATAACACATGTAGTTCAGTGGTTGTGGAAATTATTGTACAGCGCCTTTGCTGACAGAGATTAGAAAATGAGAATATGTTTAAAAGCACAATGAAACCTTACTTATTTAGCAGAAAAACCCGATTTTGATTCACGAAAGCAAGATCAGATATAAAAGGTGGTGAACTTATTGGCAGGCAAATTTTGCAATTCACTTGTATTACTGTGAGTTGTATTGCTCTCTAGCTCTGTGATCCACTCACATGTATTGCACATTACTGTACGTTTTATTGATGTACAATAAACAAGATGTGGAATGGTTCTACTCATAGACACCACACATTCAGAGTTGAAAAGAGGGGCAAAAAGATTTGGTTAAAAAAATGGGACATGAGGTAAGTGTGTTATTAACCCCATCTGGACGCATGGTGCTTGCATGCCAGAAGACGCAAGTACCAAAACGTAAATTTTTGTTCCTGGCCCCAATCACAATGTCATCGGTTGCCAGGGACACAGGTGCAGAGATGGAATCAGGGTCTTGATCGTCCCTGTGGGTCCCTGGCAAAAAATCCCAAGACCTCCTGACGTCACTTTTGAGCTCAAAAAGGATCCGGAAGTTTGGGCATTCTGGTCGAATTGATTTTGCGGGCCATTCCCCACCCCTGGTCTAAATAAACCGTCTAAATAAAGAAATAAAATACAATGGGGGTTATTTATAGAAGTCATTTCTAGGACAAAATTCTAAAAGTGGTCTTAACTTCCAGGACATTCCAATGGTTCCAAAGCTGATTGCTCCACTCCTCAGAGCTGGCTTTCCCAAATAACCTACAATGTCTTCACTCATCAAAGTTAGCCCCATCTAAGCATAGTGTACCTGAATTTCTTCTGCCCATGAGTCCAACAAAGCCATCGTAGGAATCTTCATCATAATACCTCTTCAGGAGGGAAGCTGGGAATTTGTAGATATCAGAAGTCTTCTGCTAGGCACAATAGAAAGAAAAACATATTTTTGTTCAGCAACGTAGATATAAAACTATTCATGAATTCTGTTAATCTACTTTGATGTCGGTTAAAGGTCATGTTGTTTGGGATTTCTAGCAATTGTGGCATTATTGTTTATTCTAATGAATTTTAGAATCACACCATTTCATTACGTATGTTACAGTAGAGTCGGAGGTGAAGTACTTTGGCTAGGCCCCTTGCGTCAAGGTTTATGTTCAAGTAAGTTAATTAAATTGATTTCATCTGGGATTACTTCCGAATGAAGGGCCACTTCACTTGGACCCATGAGGATTGGTGATTTGAAAAAAGATGTGCTAAAATCTGGTGGCTTCTTAGTCTGGAGTAATAATTATTAGATTCACCATAGACTATGACCATATATATGAAAGAAACAACACACCAACTGTTAAGTCACAAGATGTGTTTTCTTAAAAAAAACGTGCTTGTGTCCAGGTGTGCCCAGAAGTTATGTAGCTGGCAACCAGGGAGTTTCCACCTGTTTCCAGGCTGCAGTGAAACCTGCCAGAACTAATGATAGATTTGTCATATAAAAGCATATTACCAGAGTCCCTCTGTGATACTGGAGTAAGATACAGCTGTGTGAAATGCAGCTGGTATCCAGAAAATAAGCAACCCTCAAAAATCAGAAATAAATTGAGTTGAGTTCTCCAACTTGCCTGTCTTTATCACTCTTTCTCACTGATTTTCCCAGTTCAGACACCAGTTTAGCTCTAGACATGGCCTTTAATACTTGTCAAATATGACTGTGTTTGAATACTGGTAGTTTGGCATTGTGTCTGTTACCATGTTATATTCCATGTAAGGAATTAATTTGCTTGTACAATGAACCCTTAGTTTGTACCCAGCTTTGCGTGACATCATGCAGACACAGATTTACATCATGCAGACTCAGATTTACATCATGCTGTCATTTTCTTAGCATGTCCAGGTCAAATTAATGCCAAGTATGATACTTAAATAATGTCACCTTCATTGTAGCAAAAGTACTCTGCAGCAAATTTACTTGAACAGTTTAACATGTTTCATATCACTTTTAAAAAAAAGAAATTGTACTGTACTGTAGTAAATTTATACAGTAAACATTGTAGCCCCCAGACAAGGTCGGGGAGGGGCAATCATGACAGGGTGCTGAGAGGATATGTCAGCCTATAGTGGGAATCAGTGGGAGGAGTTGGGAGAGTATAAAAGATAGGAACAGGAAGTTCAGGGGCCATTTTAGGAAAAAATTTTCCCCATATACCTGTTGTGTGTCTGGTCTGTCTCCCTTCTTCTTTTCCAGGATCATGGAGGCTGAGATTGATAGGATTCTCGCTGAGATGAAGGCTGCTGCGCTGCTGAAGGGACCTGGCTGGCTGAAGGGACGTCTGGAGGGACCTGGAGCGGCAGCAGGGCCGGCTACCACCGCATCTGGGAGGCCTTCGCGTTCGGTGAGGCCTCCCCGCCGCCTGAGCCCTGGGGATGCCATCCTACCAGGCCCCAGCGGGATCCAGGCGGCTAGGAGCCGCTCTAAAGCTCCCCCCAGGATGACCGGAGCGGGATCGCAACCCGGGGAACGCCTGAGGCCGGCAGCAGCGCGGGTAGGCCGCAACCGGAAGTCGGCGGCGGCGGGAAAGGACGAGACAGAAGTGGCAGCTTTGTCCTTTTTGTTTAAATTGCGAGGTGAGGTAGACGTGTGTAAGAGCTTTGTGGTAAGGCAAGCGTTAAAAGGTTTTCGGAAAGGAAAAAAGCAAGCGGATACAAGACGCCCGGTGTCGGTGGCGTTGCTGCGTAGGATGGTGGAGGCACTGCGAGCCATTTGCACATCGGAGTACGAATATCTGTTGTTTACTGCGGCCTTTTCCTTGGCTTTTTTCGGGGCATTCCGGATATCGGAGCTGGTAAGTCCTTCCAGGGCCCGGTTGGGCGGCATCTGGGCGACGGACGTGGTGTGTGAACCTGGGAAGCTACTGGTGTGGCTCAGGTCATCAAAAATGGATACGGCCAGGCGGGGCCGTATGGTGGAATTGTATAGGGTACCAGGTGAGCGGGTGTGCCCGGTACGCTGCATCAGGGAGTTTTTGGTTGTGCGGGCGCAGGGGTCTCAGTCCCTCCTGGTCCACGCAGACTCCTCTGGTTTATCGAGGTTTCAATTCCTTAGGGTAATGAGGATGGCCTTGGAACGCCTGGGTGTGCCAGCGCAGGAGTTCGGCACCCATTCCTTTCGGATTGGGGCTGCCACGGAGGCTTCACGGCTAGGCCTAGGGGAGGCTTTAGTCAAGAAGATTGGTCGCTGGGAATCTGGACGGTACAGATCGTACGTTCGTCCCCACAGATTACTGTTATAAAAAAAAAAAAGAAAAAAAAAGAAAAAGCTTTTCAAAAAAAAAAAATAAAAATATGTAAAAAAAAAAAAAAAATATATATGAATTGGTTGAGGTTCAAAAAAAAAAAAAAAAAAGGGTAACAAGGAATTTTGGTCTGATTGATTTCCGCGGAGCGGTGTACATAGTATTATGTTATTGACTGTATTCTCTGTTCCAGGTTCTTGTTTGGAGGTATGGATCATCGGCCATTCATACGTCTACTGGGCTGAGAGGAGAGCTGCAGTTCGTAGGAGTGGAGTCCAGCTGGGCTTTCCTCCGGATCAAGTTCGTCTGAAGTGGTTTGGAGTAAGGGGCATGTTGTGGAATGCCGTGGTAACTAATGTGGAACAAAGAATGTGGCGGGGCGGCCGCCCTGACATACTCTTTATTCATGCAGGGGGGAATGATTTGGGGGTAGTGCCGCAGAGGGAGCTGGTGAAGAATATGCAGCGGGACGTGTACCGCTTGCATACTCTTCTACCAGGGATTAAGATCATCTGGTCTGAGATGGTTCCCCGGTCGGTTTGGAGGCACGCCAGGGATTCGGCGGCCATGAACCGTTGCCGGGGAAAGATAAACAAACTGATGGCGAGTTTCATGAGGAAAAAAGGCGGGGTGGTGGTGCGGCACATTAATCTGGAAGGTAAATTTGGGGGGTTGTTTAGGTCTGATGGTGTGCATCCGAATGAGCTGGGGTTGGATTTCTTCAACCTGGCTCTGCAGGAAGGAATCGAGACGGCCACAGTTTTGCTCGGGGGGGGAGCCCATCCGGGGTGATGGGCTTGTGGCGGAAGCTTGCAGGGTATCCAGGAGGGTTAATGGAACATTTGGATTGGGGAGAGTCAATCGGGACTCTGGTGGGAGGTTCGAGGGGAAAGTGGTACCTCGAACCTCAGGTATTGGGGGCATTGGGATATGCCCAGGAACATGGACTTCGGCAGCCACCTGGATACACTTGCAAGCTTGATTGGTTTTCCTGTATATGGAATGTTTTAATATTTATGTTTATGTTATGTTTAGTCATTGTATTAATTATGGATATATATACATAGGTGGAATGTGTATATATATGTGTTATATGATTGTAAATGCAATGGCTATTTAAATAAAGTGCTGTGGCCGTTGTTTTACCCCACAGTCTGGTTTTAAGTTCAGTTATTTCTAGGCGAACACATATCCTCAATGATAGAAGCTACCATGTCATGTGCTGTCTAGGTCCAGAATTGAAATGCTCTCCCCTCCCCCCTCCCCCCACCACCACATACCAGATACAGTCACATATAATACACACAATATCATACACATAATGTGTATGTGATTATACATGCACACAGATACATAATTAGTCAAATACATGTATGCACATTTACATGAACACATATATACACAGTCACACACATACACATATACAGTCACACACACAAAAACCCACATACAGTCACATACACACAGAAACACACACACCAGCAGTGTTTTTTGTTTTTGTTTAAAGACATTTTTCTTTAAGCTTTTGTTCTACTCCTACACTGGATGGGACCATGTAAACATTTGTCACACCTGTTGGCAATCACGTTTTACCATTTCTGTGCTTAACTACAGCTCCAATGAGGCTCAGACAGACACTTTTTCAGTGATGCTGGCTGAACATCGTGGGAAGTGCAGTCAACAATTACTAAAGCTGTAGATGTTAGCTGTGAACTTTAATTCCCATGATGCTTGGCCAGTCAGGCATCCACCATGCATAGATATAATGGGAGTTGTAGTCCACAACTAACACCTGCCACACCAACTGGCTCAGCCAGACATACTGGTTCAATTATGCTGGCTGAGCATCATGGAAATTGTAGTCAACAGCACGTAAAGCTGCATATGTTAGCTGTGATCTAAAATTCCTATGATTCTTAGCCAGGCAGGTGTCCACCGTGCCTAGGCATCATGGGAGTTGTAGTCCACAACTAACACCTGCCACACCATCTGCTGTTAAATAAAGTTCCCATAAGGCTCAGCCAGACATAATTCTTCCATGATGCTGGCCGAGCTTGGGAAGTGCAGTCAACAGTAGATGAAGCTAAAGATGTCAGCAGTGAACCACAGTTCCCATGATGCTCAGCCATGATGCTGGATGAGCATCACTGGAAGAGTAGTTCACAGCTGAGACTTTTTTTTAATAAAAACAAAAACAAAAAAGCTAATATTAGCCTCCCTCCCAGGATCTTTCCTTCCTAGTTTGAGGGAGGCTCATCTGGTCCCTGGGGGTCTGTGGGGGCACCCTCCTGGCCATCAGTGGTGTGGAGGGAGTTCCATTCGGGCGCCTTTCTCCACCTTTGGACTGGAGAGAGCGGGTTATCTCCCTTCATGCAGGCACCTTTCTTCAGTGGTGTGGAGGGAGCTGCTAGCTGCAGACCTGTGTACATCATGTGACGTTGCACAATGACATCATGTAACCCCACGATCCCTGCAATGATGGTGATGGAGCAGCTCAGCACAAAGATGAAGAAAGGGAAGTGGTCATCAATGCTGATTGGTTGTGGAGTCTGATTAGCATGGGGGGTCTGATTGGCAAGAGGGGTCTGATTATTGAGGGGGGGGTCTGATTATCATGGGGGGAGTCTGGCAAGGGGGATGTCCAATTGGCAAGGGGTGGTGTCTGATTGCCAAAGGGGTGTCTGGCAATGGGGGGTCTGACTGGAAATTGGTGGTCTGATTGGCAAGGGGGGGTCTGATTGGGTAGGGGCAGTCTGATTAGCAAGGGGGGTCTGATTGGCAAGGGGGTGTTTGATTGGCAAGGGGCTTCTGATTGGAAAGGGGGGTCTGTGTGGCAGGGGGATCTGATTGGGTAGTAGGGTGCCTGATTGGAAAGGGGAGGGTGTCTGATTGGGTATGAGGGTCTGATTAGCAAAGGGGGGTCTGATTGGCAGGGGGATCTGATTGGGTAGTGGTGGGGTGTCTGATTGGGAAGTATGGGAGTCAGATTGGCATGTTTGGGCATCAGATTAACAAATATGGGGTTCATGATGGGAAGAAGGGGTCAGATTGGCAAATATGGGGGTCATACTGGGAAGAAAGGGTCAGATTGGCACGTTTGGGGGCACTTGGCAAGTTTGGGGGTGAGAATCGGTAGTGTTGTGGTCACATTGGGTAATGTGGAGCAGATTGCCATGTTTTGGGGGACAGATTGGGAGAAGGGGGCAGATTTTGAAGTATGGGGGTCTGATTGGGAAGATGGGATGTGATTGGGAAGTGTGGGGTCAGATTGGGAAGGGGAAGTGTGGGGTCAGATTGGGAAGAGAAAGCAGATTGGCACATTTGAGGAGCAAATTGGGAAATTGAGGTCAGACTGGTAAGTCTGGAGGTTGGATTGGGAAATTCTGGGGCTCATACTGGGGGAAAAGGGTCAGATTGGCAAATATTGGGGGCAGATTGGGAAGAAGGGGCTTATTGGCATGTTTGGGGGTCAGATTGGGAAGAAGGGGAGAGATTGCTAAATCTGGGGATCACCTTGGTGAGTGTGGGGGTCACATTGGGTAGTGTGGGATTGGGGTGGAGGGGCCTGATTTTGGAGTCTGATTGGGAAGATGGGGTCTGAATGAGAAGTGTGGGGGTCACATTGGCACATTTGGAGGGCAGATTAGGAAGTGAGGGTCATATTGGCAAGTCTGGAGGTCTGATTGGCAAATCTGGGGGGCAGACTGGGAAGAAGGGGGCAGACTGGAAAGTTTGGGGGCAGATTGTCGCTTTTGGAGGGCAGATTAGGAAGTGAGGGTCATACTTAAAAGTTTGGAGGCAGATTGGCAAATCTGGGGGGCAGACTGGGAAGAAGGGGGCAGACTGGAAAGTTTTGGGGCAGATTGTCACATTTGGAGGGCAGGGATTGGCACATGGGCGATACATGGGGTGGGCACAAGGGGGCCCCATACCCATCTCTTGCCCCATGAGTTGTCAGTCCACCCCTGCTTCAAAGGTAATCTGAGGAAATTGTCATGCAAATGTTCTATCTATTATTTCTAAAGAGCATTAAAGGAAAATGAATACTTTACCAGCATAATTTTAAATGAGATTTAGAGAGAGAGAAAGAGAGAAAGTGAAAGCCACGGTGAACGACATGTCTATTTTGAGAGGGAAAAAACTGAGATTAAATTCAAGTGAAGAGACAGATAAAATGCTCTCACAATAAGATAGAGAATTGAAGAGTTATGCCTATTTATGAAAATGTTATAGCTGCCAGACTAGGAGAAAAATAGAACAAAACAGGGCATCATATTTTTCAGTTGTATTTTTATGATATCTTTCTGCTAAATTGCACTTATGATGCCTCAGTTTTGCTAGGAGACTGATTTAAATTTTATAGAAAAAGATATATGTTTATTTTTTCTCATGCTTTTGTGTATGAACATAACAAGTCTATATGTATGTATATATAGCCTCAATTTTACCACGGTTATGCTTTATATTTTGGGAGACACACTGCATTTTTAAATTGTATTGCTTTTGTTTTTACTTGATAAATCTAGCTGCAAGGAATTAGCAGTAGAAAGTGTTTAGTGCATGTGGTGTAAATTTCAGTTGATATAGAAGTAAAAAGAAATTCTAGATAGACCTGCGCCAGTGGAAAGGGAAAGGGAAGATTGGAACAAAAATAAAGAGAAAAATAGGAAAAGGCTGCTGGACTCACCAAGAAAGGCCATTCCTTGAGCCCTAGAGTGAGTGTGGTAAAACTAAGTTAGATTGTTGAGCGATGAAAGAATAAAGAAAAAAGGCTAACAAGTCTGGCATTGTATCAATATAAAAATACAATTTTAATTATAATATATAACTAAAACAAAACATACAATAAAATATTAAACAGGGAGTTACAAAATATGCTTTTGGGTCATCAAAGACATCTTCAGAGGTGGACTTTAGATCTAAACAATAGCTTGGCTGCTAGATCAGAAACAGTAAAGAGGAAGAAAATGGATATGCTTGCAGGCATCAAAGATGAGCCACAAATGGCACTTTGTTAGGGACACCTGATATGAAACCTCCCACCATCATGTCCGCTGTATCACAGTGTAGATGGCAGCATTGATTATCAATGCATCATTGTCTGCTATGGATATGATAGGGTGCCATTACATATTTGAGTGTGTTACACAGCAGCAAGAATAGAATACACCATGCCAAAGTGGTAAAATAACTATGTAGCGCATCACCACCTAATACCACAGTTAAATATACCTCCACAGTCCACCAGACCAGTGTTGTAATTGTTGTGGTCGCACTACATGTTTATTTAATTATTATGGTGATATAGTATATATTTTATAAATTTTTTTATGTATTTTATTATATTAAGTTATATATATATATATATTATTTTTTTTAAATATTTATCAAGCAATTATTTTGAATCATTTATTTAATTGAAAAAAGATTTCACAAGGGGAATTCAGCTATTTCACGAAGCAAAAAGGTAGACCCGAACCCCGCAGAAGAACTAATGGGGGGTACACTCCATCAAATTTCATGCAGATTCAGGGTCATTTTTCGTGGTCCCTGAATAGAGGGTCATTCATCTAACTGAAATGATCCAATTTAGGGCAAAACTCAGGGCTTCAAATTTCACACAGATTTTCAGAACCTCCTGAATAGAGCCCTGAGTTTTTATAAATGAACAATGGTGAATATTTTTGAGCCAGAGTTTCCAAACTATAGCAGCAAATCAAGTTACAAATCTTAAAATACCATTTCATATTTTTTTCCCAACTTTTTCTTCATTTTCACCTCACTCTTCCCTTTTCCTTAGACATTCTTTTCATTTCAGGCACTTCTTATTTGTATTTATTTCCTAACTCTATCAAACCAAATATGTTGGTAACCATTCCCCATATAAATAACTGTTCTTCCTCGACATGCCCTTTGACCTCCGATGCCCCTGTGTGCCTGTGGTGACACATGAGGAATAATTTTACATTTGGAAATTAACCTTCATAATACACAATCTGCACTTCGCTGCCTGCGCCGACATTTATAATATGTGCTATATTAACTTCTCATCTTCATTGCTTTCCATATGCAATGGTTCATTTACAATTAATTAATAGTTTAAAAAAAAAATCTAAAAAAAATTATAATATAAAACATATTAGTGCACAAATTATGTTTTCATTTATTACACCCTTTAAAAAATAAAAAATAACGAAAAAGAATTTCGGAAAATATGTAAATATACAGTGAATAATTAACCAGAAAGGTCTGCTGTGTCTCTGCATTATCCCTGAGCTAATTAGTCCCGTGCATTTGTAGCTAGTAAACGGGTCTCTGAAGAACTACATGAAGTAAATCTTAGAAACTGCTTTGCTTTGTTGTTTTTGAGGTACACAAATTAGAAACTCGGAAATAGCAAGTGGATTTTGCCTTTAGTATAGTATACATAATGACAGCTTATAAGAAGAAAAGCCTACTAACTAAAGCCTATAATAATAAAACCACTAACATAGTTGTAACGTTAGTGTGATATTATAAAAGAGCTTCATTAAATTTTAATGAGAAAGCTCTCGTTTGATATATTTGGGACATTCGTGCACCACATTTGTTTCTTCTTTTGGCTTATTTAAAGAAACTTTGTTTCTTTTTATAAAGTAGTTTTTTGACACACAAAACAGGGCAGAATGACCTTAAGAAGGCAGGAAATCTTAGAAATAGCAAAGGTTAGGAAGGGTTTAGGAATAAAAAATACATTGCCGTGCACACAGGGGTTGGGGCAATGAACATTAATCTAACAGTTCAATTTTACCTGTACAGTATTAAATAAGAAGCAGAATGTACCTCCAGATAATTCAGCACAGATCTCCTACTTAATAAAAAATATACTTTGCGTATTACATTTTTTGCCTAAACATTATTTATATTGTAAATGTTGGGAATACACAAACAGCAAAAAGTATCTGTCCATTATTTTAGCAGAACTGAAAGCAAGTGAATAGATTAAGAGAACAATGTGTATTCAATGTGTTGTGGGATCTCCTGTTTTTGACATCACTTGTGTCTTGATATGCAAATGAACTACATTCAATGGAAGGTGTGTCATTAATCAAACCTCAAGGTGATGTCATAAACATCTGAAATCTGACATCTATTTTGCTCAAAAAACTATTTTAAATTTATTATTATTATTATTAAATTTATTAATTTAAATGGTGCTTAAATATAGACAATAATAATATTATTGTGAGAACCCATCACTTTCACCCATGTGGCATCAACATTGCTATAAAGCTTAGAATGGGTTAAAAAGCTTTACTGTACTTATTTTTGACAATAGTCTATTGCACATAAAGGTTTGGGTAATAAAAGACTAACTGTGCAGTTATTAGTGGAAGTGTGCTCTAAATACTACTAGATACATAAGATCATATGTATAATTATCAAATGACTTGTCACAACAGGAACTGATATCAACGGCATTAACAAGTCAAATTGTCAATCACAAATGTCGTATTCTCCTTACACCCTCCAGTCATCTGTGGGAAGGTTTACATGTGGAAGCTATGTTGACATCAAGGATGAGTTCAGACCCTACTCAGGCTCTGATAGGCCAAGATACCAAA
This sequence comes from Pelodytes ibericus, assembly GCA_036172795.1. Lineage (NCBI taxonomy): Eukaryota > Metazoa > Chordata > Amphibia > Anura > Pelodytidae > Pelodytes > Pelodytes ibericus. Next base: position 238,980,443 of record CM069857.1, read on the forward strand.
ATCCTATATAGATCTAAATAAAATGTTATCAAACTCTGGGTTTATTAGTATTCAGTTGCAATGTGCCACCATGTTAATGTGACATATAATAGTTGAATGTGGAGTGGTGAAGTTAAAGCAAACTGCATATCTTTCCTAGTTAGTCAGAAATGAGTCAAACCTCAACACACTCATCTAGCAGGTAGGTGTGCAAATCATGTGTTTGTCAAACAGCTCTCAAATAAATAATGAATAGATGTGCATTTTACCAAACACAGCAAATGTAATATATGTAATATTAGAAATACTGTAGCATCATAGAAACCATAGTCTATGGTTAACTATCACTAAAGCTTTTTGTTCTCAAAATTGGAAATAAGAGAAGCATGGGTATGGGGGATTGAAGAGAAGTGTGAGTTTTTCTGGATGGGGGTTTCAGAAATTTGAATTAGTAGTAGGTCCCAAGACTTATGATGATGCTTAGAACCATTATTATCGGGTGTATATAATATATATGCATTTGTGACACAGATGAAAATGAAAAGTTCCTCAGTCTTTACTAGAGTATACTGGCGAGGAAGCAGACATGAAAGACCTGTGCCATCAGAGCTCTTAGGTCTAATGATTAATAAGGATTCATACTAGATTATTCAGTTGCTTTACAATATTGTTATATGCCTTGGCCCCGCCATAGCTTATAACAGTGCCTTGCAGGTGGGGGAAAATAGCTGATATGGGAGCCACATCTGATGTTTTGCTTACAGTCCCCAAAAACAAAGAATCCACCCGATCTGTGTTTTTGTTAAAAAAAAGCTGTGTTTTTAATGTGTATTAATAGTTATTACTGCCCATTCTTTGATATTTTTCTAAATGCAAAAAAAAGATTTTTAATAAGACACAATAGAACACTCTCTCTAAAACATACACTAGAGGGTCTACTCAATAAAGATACAATTACTGGTTATTGAGATGGAATTTAACCCCTTAAACGACAGATGACGTGCCAGGCACGTCACGGCAAATCGTGGACTTGCCGACAGGTGATGTGCCTGGCACGTCATGCACTAAACTGAGTTTACTCTAACGGTGTTGCTACAATGCCTCTAGGTAGAGGCATTGTGCAACACCCCCCAAATGTGCAGGGGCGCGCTACGATCACTCCACGGAGTGATCGTAGCAGCCATTTAAAAATGGCTGCGCCCACTGCACACATGTGCTTAGAAAGCGAACGATCGTTCGCTTTCTAAGCATCTCCGGTGTTGTTAAAGTGCCTCGCCAGCTGATAAGTGACAAAGGCGGGTTGGCGTTTGCTTAGATGAGCATCACCATTCGTCTGGTTAGATCAATATTTGTAAATATTTGATCTGACCCGTGTAGATCTGCCTCCCTCTCACTTGAGTTTTAGTGAGGGAGGGAGACAGAGCTGTATAATGTAAGTTTTTAATTATAATATATTTAATAGAATTGAGACCCAAAGGCTTTTATAAAAGCCATTTCCAGTATTTAACCCCTTCCCTGCAATTGATCGCTGTGTACGCAGTGATCTTACACAGCAGCACATTTTTTGCTGTCTGTGCATTTTTTTAGGGGTTATTTTTTTTTACTTTGATTTATTACAGTATATCAAAGGCTCTTTTAAGAGCTATTAACCCCTTTCTTGCCGTATATCACTTCCTAAGCAGCACATATGGTCACTGCCTAAGCAGCGCATATGGAGCAATCTAGTCGCAGAAGGATTTTTTTTTGCTATCAGATTTTTGTCAGACTCGCTAGGGGTTAATTATACCCACTAGGGGATTACGTGTATTCCTTTAGGAGCTGTCTGAACGCGTGTATAGCGATCAGTAACAGCCGATCAGTGGCAAAGGTGGTTTTGTGATTTCTCAGATGAGCATCACCATTCGTCTGGTTCGTAAATATTGTTCTGACCCATATGGATCTGCCTCCCTCTCCTCACTTGACTTTTAGTGAGGGAAAGAGACTGATCTGTATAACATAATTTTTTAATTGTAATAAATTAAATAAAATGTTAAAAAATTGTGAGTCCCAAGGGCTTTTATAAAAGCCATACCCTTTGTATAGTGTAGTGTATTAACCCCTTCCCTGCCACTGATCACTGCACAGCAGAATTTTTTTTATTGTCTGTGCATTTTTAGGGGTTAATTTTTTTGTACAGTACTACAAAGGCTCTTATAAGAGCTATTAACCCCTTCCTTGCTCTACATGTTCAAAGTTTGAAAATCAAAAAGCGCACCTCTCAAATGTAGCCTTTCAACACCCAACAAAGCTGACAAAGCTATGCATGGGTGGTATCCCTGTGCTCGGGAGATGTTGCTGAACATATATTGTGGTATTGTTTGTCAGTGACACATACCGAAATATGTCAATTTGTGTCTAAAGTACAATGTATGTGGGAAAAAATACACAATAAAATGACTACCACAAACTTTGACAAAGGCTGGTGGTAGAATTGGTGCATGGAAAGTGTTAAAATAACACCATTTAAAATAGCCTAGGGTGTCTACTTTTACAAAATATATACCTTTTGGGGTAAAATACACTGTCCTACTTTAAAAAAAAGTCCCAAATGAAAGATGGGCTCAGGCTGGCTACACGTCAATATTCCAAGTTGAAAATGCGCACCTTCACAATGTGGCCCTTTTAGCCCCCAAACAACCCAACAAACCTATGCATGGGTGGTATCCCTGTACTCAGGAGATGTTGTTGAACACATATTGGGTTATTGTTTGGCAGTGACACATACCAAAATCTGTGAATTTATGTCTAAAATACAATATTTGTGAAAAAAAAACACACAAAAATTACTACCACAAACTTTGACAAAGGCTGGTGGTAGAATTAGTGCATGGAAAGTGTTAAAATACCACCATTTGAAATAGCGTAGGGTGTCTACTTTTAAAAAATATATGGGTTGATAGGGTAAAATACACTGGCTGGTTTCAAATATGTCCCAAATGGGACATGGGTGCAGACGGTCTGCATGTCAAAATTTCAATTTGGAAAACCAAAAACTGCACCTACCGAATTTGGCCTTTTACCCCCCAAACAACCCAACAAACCTATGCATGGGTGGTATCCCTGTACTCAAGAGATGTTGCTGAACACTTATTGGGGTGTTATTTGGCAGTGACACATACCAAAATCTGTGAATTTATGTCTGAAGTACAAGGTTTGTGAAAAAAAAACACAAAAAAAAAAACTACCACAAACTTTGACAAAGGCTGGTGGTAGAATTAGTGCATGGAAAGTGTAAAAATACCACCATTTGAGATAGCCTAGGGTGTCTACTTTTAAAAAATATATGGGTTGATGAGGTAAAATACACTGGCTGGTTTCAAATATGTCCCAAATGGGACATGGGTGCAGGCTGTCTGCATGTAAAAATTTCAAGTTGGAAAACAAAAAACTGCACCTCACAAATTTGGCATTTTAGCCCCAAAACAACCCAACAAACCTATGCATGGGTGGTATCCCTGTACTCAGTAGAAATAGTAGAATCTATTTAGCATGTTTTTTCATTCGCTATTGTCGATGAGGAGAAGTTGTTTCAAATAAAAGTCAGGAAATTTGTGTATTTTTTTTTTTTTACCATATTTTATTATTTTTTTTAATAATATGATAAGATATGATCAAAAATATGGCATACATAGAAAGCCCTTTTTGTCCCGATAAAAACAATATATAATATGTGTGGGTACAGCAAATGACGAAGAAGAAAATTACTGCTAAACACAAACAGCACAGAAATGTTAAAATAGCCATTGTCCAGAAAGGACAAAAATGTTTCAAAGGCTCTGTCCTTAAGGGGTTAACCTTTAAGGCCAACTTAGCTGGGGAGTTAATATGCGCTCATTAAGCTGCATTGGAGAATTTTTCCAACTTTGCTAGATTGGCCTAATGTTTGAAATTCCCATGTCAATTTCCTGCATTCGTCTCTTTATTGAGTAGACCCTGAAGCAGCAAGCTGCTAATAATATATTTATATGCTATACAGTTAAGGATATAGCTCTTTATTGAGTGATGGTGTGCATATAGTGAGAAATAAGGAAGGGAGGGAAGAGTGTCTTTACTGTAGAACTGAACTGAACTTTGCTGAACTGGAAGAAACTGAGCGGTAATGAGAGACCAATTTATATGGAAAGAATTGTCAGCTTCAAAAAAAAATCTGAATTTACATATGACTTTTCATTTTTATGTTAATGTGACACATAATAGTTGGATGCAGAGTGGTGACATACAGAAAACTGCATATCTTTCCGAGTCAACCAGAAATGTGTGACCCTAATACACTCATCAAACCCAGTTGCAGGTAGGTGTGCAATGCCTGTTTTTGTTTAACACCTTGGAAAGAAATAATGCATGGATGTGCACTTTACCAGAAACACAAAATACTGCACAAAGCAGGCTCAACTGAGAACAAACAGGGTTTAGTAGAATGACTGATTTATGAGGATGCTTGTTCACAGTAGAGATTTGTCTTGGCAAGTTGTAAGGGGGACCCATCTGATATATGCATGTTTTTTTTCTTCTGATGACAGAAATAATCAACAAAACTCTGTCAGCTGCTATGAAGTGGGTACAATTGTGTGGAGCTCCACTTGTTCTTAGCTGAATTGGTTTCATAGGCACATTTTTTTAAATCTCTTTATGAGTAAAAAAAAAGCTATGTGCAGAAGTGGAGCCCTTTGTGGAATGCCAAGAAAATGAAGACTGAAAGGGAATGGTAAGAACAATGAAGACTGAATGATCTGTTGAAATTCATGGTTATGGGAAATGTACATATGTTCTGTGTCAGGAATTGTCCATGAACTTTAGTAATCTGATATATCTCAGTGATAAAAGCATGGGGTTCCACTGTGCATATAGTGACATCACTATCACACATGCCAAAAGTGATCCCCTATTATTTTTAGTGTTGCGCGAACCTGAACCGCACTGTTCGGGTTCGTGCCGAACATTACGGTGTTCAGACCCCGAAAGACATTCGGTTTATAGACTTTTGGTTTATAGAATAGCAATAGCATTACATGTATTCCATAAACCGAAAGTCTATAAACCGAATGGCTTTCGGTTTATAGACTTTCGGTTTATCGAATACATGTAATACTATTGGCTTTCTATAAATCGAAATAGAGTCCCCATTCATAGGAATAGGTCAATTGATATATTGATAATATTTCGGTTTATAGAATAGCAATAGTATTACATGCATTCCATAAACCGAAAGTCGTTCATTATGTCGGTTTATGGAATGTATGTAATGCTATTGGTATTCTATAAACCGACTCTATTTCGTATGAATGGGGACTCTATTTCGGTTTTTAGAATAGCAATAGCATTACATGTATTACATCTAAGAGTCAAATAGAACCGTCAAATACTGTGCTTACAGCGCACTTTGAAAAATTCGAATAGTTTTGGGTGGTAAATAGTACATTTGTGTCTTGCGGTGCACTTCATATCTGAAAGTCAAATAGAACCGTCCAATACTGTGCTTACAGCGCACTTTGAAAAATTCTCATTGTTTTGGGTGCTAAATAGTACATTTGCGTCTTGCGGTGCACTTCATATCTGAGAGTCAAATAGAACAGTCCAATACTGTGCTTACAGTGCACTTTGGGCAGACTAGATGGACCGAATGGTTCTTATCTGCCGACACATTCTATGTTTCTATGTTTCTACTTTGAAAAATTCTGGCTACCTCCTCCTCCTCCTCCTCCAGCGCCGCTTCCACCTACACTGCCACGGTCACGGCCTCCTCAACCTATGGGTCACTTAGTATTAACTGAAAGAGAATACCCTGCACTCCAACCCTGTCTCAAATTGATAATGCTGTTGATCCTCCTGGCAGCCATTCTTTAGATTTAGATTTATGTTCTTCCAAAGCTAAAATCAAAGATTCCATCTAGTGCTATTTTATGGCTCGGCTGTATTTTTAATTTGTATGTATTTTATGTTATTTGAAGTTATTTCCCTATCCATATTTGTTTGCAGGGCACTTGTCCTACTCTAACCCACATTTTAATTCCTTGTGCAGCCCTCTAGCCGTTTCCAGGACTTTTTTAGAGGCATTTTAGTGCCCAAAAGTTCATGTCCCCATTGACTTCAATGGGGTTCGGGGTCAAGTTCGAGCCCGAACCCGGATTTTTTCCGAAGTTCGGCCGAACCCCCCGAACCCCAACATCCAGGTGTCCGATAAACTCTAATTATTTTCAGTGGAAGAATTGCTTGACAAGGATCTAACTGTACACCTGCATGGTCAGAATGTGCTAAACCAAGTAGGAGGATGGAGCATAGACATGTGCAAAACTAAAATTTTCGTTTAGTTTTCATCCATTCGGACGAAAATATTATTTATTTAAGAAATTCTTATGAATGGGGACTCTAGTTCGGTTTATAGAAACCCAATAGTATTACATGTATTCTATAAGCCAAAAGTCTATAAACTGAACAACATTCGGTTTATAGACTTTCGGCTTATAGAATACATGTAATACTTTTGGCTTTCTATGAACCGAACTAGAGTCCCCATTCATAAGAAATTCTTATTCGGTTTATAGACTTTTGGTTTATAGAATAGCAATAGGATTACATGTATTCTATAAACCGAAAGTCTATAAACCGAATGTCGTTCGGTTTATAGACTTTCGGCTTATAGAATACATGTAATACTATTGGCTTTCTATAAATCGAAATAGAGTCCCCATTTATAGGAATAGGTCAATTGATATATTGATAATATTTCGGTTTATAGAATAGCAATAGCATTACATGCATTCCATAAACCGAAAGTCGTTCATTATGTCGGTTTATGGAATGTATGTAATGCTAATGGTATTCTATAAACCAACTCTATTTCGGTTTATAGAATGCCAATAGCACGAATGGACAAATGATTTTCGTTTATTAACCATTCGTTCATTCTGCTTTCGTTAGTTTAGCATTTTCGTTATCCGTTTTTCGGTCGGATGGACGAAAATGCTATTTTCGGACAAAAATGCATTCGTCTAATGGAGCATGCAATTTATTTATTCAATAAAAGGTAAACTGAGGTAAGATGAACATTTCATCTCATCACCAGGCTTATCCAGGCTTGGAATCCTCCAAATCCTAATTTTATTTTTTCAATAGATAGATCATTAGTATTTCCATGTAAAATATCTCCCCAAATCCTACCTTAGCAAATGATTTACCTAAAAATTAACAATTAGTCAACAGAGTACTACAAGACTTTAACATATCCCTAAATCACTTTCAGATAGGATTGGGTGTCTCAGGCTTAGATTTATTGAACACTACTGTAATATAGACTCAAATAATATCAAAACATTGGATACATGTCTATTTTACACGTTTTACTTGGGTAGGACTGAATCTTTAAGAGTTAAAGGTTATACCCTCTTCTTTCATTGTTTACACGTGTGTGTGTCTGAGTGAGTGGTACAATGGGAGTGTGAGCAAGATGGATTTGCACGTCTGTGTCTGAGTGAGTGGCAGGATGGGAATGTGAGAGAAATGGGTTTGCACATGTGTATCTGAATGAGTGGCAGGATGGTGGTGTGAGAGAGATGAGCTGTCATGTGTGTATCTGAATGAATGGTAGGATAGTAGTGTGAGAGAGATGGCTTTGCACGTGTGTGTCTGAGTGAATATCAGGATGGGAGTGTGAAAGAGATGGGTTTGCACATGCGTTTCTGAGTGAGTGGCAAGATGGGAGTTTGAGAGAGATGTTTGCACATGTGTTTCTAAGTGAGTGGCAGGATGGGAGGGGGAGAGATGGGTTTACGTGTGTGTGTCTGAGTGAATGGCAAGATGGTAGTGTGAGAGAGATGGGTTTGGACGTATTTATCTGAATGAATGGTAGGATGGGAGTGTGAGAGAGATGGGTTTGCACGTGTGGATCTAAATGAATGGCAGGATAAGGGTGTGAGAGAGATGGGCTGGCACGTGTGTATCTGAATGAATGGCAAGATGGTAGTGTGAGAGAGATGGATTTGCATGTGTGTATCTGAATGAGTGGCAGTATGAGGATGTGAGAAAGATGGGCTGGCATGTGTGTATCTGAATGAATGGCAGAATGAGGGTGTGAGAGAGATGGGTTTGCATGTGTGTGTCTGAGTGATTGGCAGGATGGCAGCGTGAGAAATTAGTTTACATGTGTGTGTCTGAGTGAGTGGCAAGATGGGAGTGTGAGAAAGATGGGTTTGCATGTGTGTGTCTGAGTGATTGGCAGGATGGCAGGATGGCAGCGTGAGAAATTAGTTTACATGTGTGTGTCTGAGGGTGAGAGATGGGTTTGCACATGTGTATCTAAATGAATGGCAGGATAATGGTGTGAGAGAGATGGGCTAGAATGTGTATATCTGATTGAATGGCAAGATGGTAGTGTGAGAGAGATGGATTTGCATGTGTTTATCTGAATGAATGGCAGGATGGGAGTGTGAGAGAGATGGGTTTGCATGTGTGTCTGAGTGAGTGGCAGGATGGGAGTGAGAGATGTGTTTACATGTGTGTGTCTGTGTGAGTGGCAGGATGGCAGTGTGAGAGAGATGGGTTTGCATGTGTGTGTCTGAGTGAATGGCAATATGGTAGTGTGAGAGAGATGGATTTATATGTGTATATCTGTATGACTGGCAGTATGAGGGTGTGAGAGAGATGGGCTGGCATGGGTGTATCTGAATGAATGGCAGGATGAGGGTGTGAGAGAGATGAGTTTGCATGTGTGTGTCTGAGTGAGTGGCAGGATGGCAGCGTGAGAGATGAGTTGACATGTGTGTGTCTGAGTGAGTGGCAAGATAGGAGTGTGAGAGAGGCACGTTTGCACTTGTATACGTGTGAGTGGGCATGTGTGGAATTGAAATTGTTCAAAATGGGAGAAGTTAGTAACATAGCCACGCCCTCATGGAGGGCACCCAGAACAATCCTGCACCTAGTCATCACTGACCCTAGGATCGACCCTGCACAGCTGGACATAGCCAGTCTGGTGCGCCAGTCAGAGCGGCGGAATTACTCATCTGATCTAGTTATAAATCTTCTGGTGATGTGTTTACTTAAGGTGTTGTTTGCTGACCCCATGCAGAAACTCTCTCTGCACTAGCAGATAGAGACAGTCGTAGACCAAAGAAGCATGGCAGCTGCTGTTAGAGGATAAACTTTACTTTATCCTCACTTTACGGGCAACAAATTTGTCAGTGAAAATGAAAGTTTTGTTTTCCTTTTTATAAAATACTTCTGGAAATTGAGTTTATCACAAGTAACATTAACATTTTAATTTTGTATGTGTTTACAAAAAGATGTTTTAAACATGGTTACTGACTGTGTAAATATCACTTTATGTCTAAGCTTGGGAACGTAGGATAATAAACCAAACATTGAAATAATAAATGTTTTTTAAACTTGCTCAGGCTCATGGAATATATGAAGTGAAACCACTAATCAATGTAGATTATTAGAATAATTGACCTGTCTTTACTATACAAACTCTTCATTACTTGTGTACCATTTCACTCCCACAACCTGTCTTTGGTTGGGATTGTTTTTTTATATGGCATTTCCGTTCTGGAGTCTCGCATTGTAATACATTGGATGTGCCATACAAACCTTATTTTCCCATTAATAATTCAATTATCTGAACATTTGTTATGATTTTGGTCCTAGATGAGATGGGGGTTCTTCTTGAACATGTGTTTGGTTGCATTTTAAGGCAGTTACCTCCTGTGATTCTATTTGTATTGTTTGTTTACAATTATTTATTTTAATCTATATATGAGCCCAATTTCAGGGATTTTTTTTTTTTTTTAAACTCTCAAAATGGAGCAGCCAGCTGCACATTCGATTGGCTTCTATGGTCACAACGCCATTTTCAGAACTTATCACATGAGAAACATTATGGCAGTTTCAGTGTACAGTGAGCCAGAGTTTGACTACCATATCCTACCTTGAGCTGCACACCAGAGCCCTGAGACTCCTGGGGTTCTACACAATTTCCACGACTACTTCTCACCACCATCATGAAAAGAATTGCAAGACCAACAGCAGAATTCCTCATTTTCCTTGTAGTCAAAACTTGAAGTTCCTGTGGGTCACACAACTACATTAGTAAATGCCTCTGTTTTTCATTGCTCCTTGTAAAGTACAATATGATTCATTCACGTAAATCTTTTTGATACCTCACATATTAAAAAGTCCTACAGAATTTCTTGTACACCAGGATGTCTTAGAATCATGATGGCAAACTGTGGTCCTTCAGCTGCTGACTACCTAAATCCGCCATAATAGTCTGTGAGCTAAGAGGCTGGTAGGGAACAAGGGGAGATATAGTTCTCCAACAGTTATAGGACACTGTTTTACATATATCTTAATACTGATATCTATTTTACTAACAGGCATTTTTAAGGATAATAACTTTTTGAATTATATAGCTGAATCATTTTCAATAATGATAAGGGATAAGACCCATACCTGCTTCGAGTATGAAATGTGAGTAATGCATCATTTTTGTTTGTTGATCTTCAACTTAGGTGGCTAATGCACACCTTTATAGCAACAGGATTAGATGGTAATATGATGCCACACTGCAAGGTTCTACTCTGTCATTTGGAACATACTAGTCATTTATGACAACTTAAGTTAAAATAACATCCCACTAAAACAATATACACATTACTCAATAAAGAGAGGGATTTGAGATGGGAGCTTCAAACGTAAGGCCAAAGTAGCTGAGAAAAATTCTCTCATTCAGCTGCACTGGAGTATTTTACTAACTCAGCTATTTGGCCTAAAGTTTGAAATTCCCACCTGCATTCCCTGTAATCCCTATTCATTGAGTAGACTCTATAATGTTACTATTACACTGATATATATGTCACATCAGGTAGAAAGTGAGCCATACCCCCACCTGTGTAAACATCATCATTTTTGGTAAGTAGAATCTCTCATAATACATGATTCTATAAACTTTGGTCTAGTTATGTTGTATCCTCGGAAAAAAGAAAAAAGGGGCAGGATATTTAGCTTTAACTTTACATTTTTCCAACCAAGCACTATACTTTTGACTAAGTACCTTTAGTAGTATGACTTATTACCATAAATAAATATATTCATTTGACATTTGCATAAATGACATGTACACAGACCCAGGCTCACAATCTAGGTTTTCATACACATGCTAGTACATGACCTCATTTCCTTGCATATTGTCCACTATGTACAGGGACTCTGTCACCTGAATATTTACAGCATGTATGTAGATCTGAACAAATTGAATAATACGTTGTGGTTTATGGATAAAGGTAATTTCTGTTCTAAAAGTGATCTAATCAGCAGGAGCATTCTATTTGTTTCCATGGTGACTGGACCACTTTTAGAACTTTGCCCCACAATGGACATTTGTAATTAATCCCTAATGCGTTTTAAATCTGCCAGTGATATCATCTGTTCATTGGGTTGCCACCTTTTCTTCAAAAAAATACAGGTAATTCCATACACTTAACATTGGTGTCAAGCCAATTTTTTACTGCCTGCGGTAACAAATCGTCCAGGTTGCAACGCTACCTGTTCATTAATCACCTTTTGCATAATATACAAATTAAATTTTCTCCATTAGGTAGGTTATTTGCAGATGACGCTAAAAGATGACATCATAACCAAGAGCCAGCACATACACATCGACACATGTTTTCTCTTAATCTTTGCATTTTATTGCCATTTTGCTAATACAGTGTTCCATTTTTCTGTTTTTACAGTTACTGTTGAGGAGACATCGCTTCAATTCCTATGCTAAAGTAAAGAACCTGTTAGAACTGTGTTGATTAGTTACTTATTTGGATAAATGTAAGGATTAAAGTACCCCAACTTGTACCCCCAACTTATCACAACAAATGTACCTCTTATATGTGTTTAAATTGTGCTTTTGTGAATTTTTCGTCTTTATGATTCACGAGCTGTCTTTGAAATAAGTTGTTCTTCAAACTGCGCTCCTATGAAACGCTATTAGTTTAATATGTTTTGTTATTATTATCAATGTACAATCTCCTAAGTATAAGTATTTATTTCATCTAACTGTTACATTTGGCCCTTCTGTCTATTGCATATGTACTGGATGTGTGACTGTACTATTTTATCCCTCATGACACGGTTTTTGTTGACATATCTCATGGGTCTATTTGTATTCTTGGCATGGTCCAGTCAAAGCGTGTCGAGTAAATAAAGATGTTTTTAAAACTGATATCCTGGCAGAGATAACAGGCTTGGGTCAGATTTGACTAATTTACCTTGGCAAATAAGAGACTTGGATCCGAATCTCATGTCGGTACCATGTGTTACAAGATATAATTATACAATGACATGTTGGTTTGTACTATTTTATTATTCAAAATAACTAGTATTTATTTGGTGTTTTTCTCCCTGAGGGGCTCAAAGGGCTTTTGCACATATTCTCAGACTCAACCAAATCGGCTGGAGATAATAAATGTTATTATTTTCTAATTTAATGCTACTCATGTTAGAAATCTCAGAAGGTTGAATGTTTGAGCAGGCATAGCTGGGACAATTACTAGCTAAGCAATGTCACATTCAGGTTATTGAAGTGTCTTTACAAACATGATTTAATGATCATGACAGATTTAACACAATTAGAATCCAAATTACAGTCAAGGGTCTGTATCCAAAAAATCATTAGAAGTTGCAAAGCTTAATTTGGAGCTATGCCTGTCATTTAACATTGGAAAACCCATGAATACATTCCACTTGTTGAGTTTAAAAGATTCTTGAATTCATGATCTGATATCTTCCTCTAATTAATATTTACACAGAATCAGTATAAAATCATTAACATATTCATAGCCATATGGTTAGGGTACAACACCAATGCCACAGAAATCTCTCTCAATAAAGACACAATGTTAACACACCAGTAAACCCATGAGGAAATTCCAGATCTTGTGATACAACATTCTTCATTCTGGAAAAAACAGAGCCACACATCTCTGGTTTACTCTTTGCGATTTAATAAATGATGCTTTAACACACTTTACACATTGCACTTACATCACTTGCCAGCATACACCACAAAGGAGTGTCAATGTCTCCATCACATGATTGGTGATGTTTGAACCATGCCATACAAAGGATAAGGCTAACACATATACTTCTCATTTTGGGTTGGAAGATGTGCTATTCAATTTGTCTTACCACCTAAGCATAGGCCAGTAGAAAATTGGTTTGAGGCCATTGTTAATTCTATGGAGGCTGTAGCAAAGACAGTATATTTGTGAAGAAAAGGTGACCATGCAGATTGCCTAGTTACAGGACATGCATTGCAATGAACATGTTATCAACTCCTCTGAAATTATTTCCTCATATCCCTTTGCACTTGTTAATTGTATTACATCTCAGTGCTAGAGCCTTTGTTATTTGCAGTAGTCAATATGCCCCTTCCCTATTCCATTCCTCTTCACCTTTACTTTTCTTGGTAAGTTCCTAAGTCACCTGCTTTTTCAAAAGGCTATCTAGGAAATTATTTTTAGAAATTACTGGTAGTCTTTTAAGACAGTTTACGTTCATCATGTGTATTAACTAAAATTCAAGTTTAGACTCACAAGCAATACAAAATAAAGAAATGTTATCTTTTGTAGAGCTATACTGTTCGAGCATATTAATATATGACTGTGACTTTCTGCAGTACCACGTATGACCACTTTAGGGTCAGGGAACATAGCTAAATTCTGTCAGTGTTTCTAATACAGTGTTTGCTGAATTGTAATATAAACGTCCAGTTACAAGGCAGAGCTCCTAGTTTATGAAATACACAAAAGTTCAAGCTGGGATGAGGTTTGGTCGAAAACAGCACAAAGGATGCGAGACAACTCCAGGGACTTCTGTGCATAAACGTTTTATTTGAAGATAAAAATGGCACAGATATCTGCTGAAAACAGTGTGGCATACACCAGGTGGATCTGTGAATGAGCCTGCGCGTTTCGTGCCTGCGTGCTGGCGCTTCATCAAGGGCATCATCTTTTTTAGGCTGTCTGTTGCTGACCCACTACTCTCCAACCCTTAAAGGCATGGTTTACGTAAGAGGCAATCTAAGGTGTTGTCTATGCACCTGTGGGACCCAGACATCATTCTGCCACCCAATAGACACCAGGTATAAGGGGGTACAATGGGTGCCATGTTAACTGTAGCGTGATCCAAGTGGTGGCAGGGGATCTGGGTGGCAGACCTCGCACCCAGTCCCCTGCTGGTTCTGTTAGTGGGTGCCACATGATGCCTCTCAGAATATCTTTATCTTGATTCCAGTACATTCATCGTGACACGATTCAAAAGAAAAAAGGCTATTAAAAATATTTTGCTTCTCCTGCCATATTAGCTCTCTATGTGTGTCCAAGCTTGGAGGGCTATTTAAACCTTCACTTGCAGCCTTATCTGTGCCTGTGATAGTGTCTTGTCCTTCACAAATGTTCCTGCACTTATGTCTGATGTTGGTTTTTGGATGATCCTTGTTCCTGATTTCTGCTTGTGACCCCGAATATTCTCCTGCCTGTTCCTCTATTACTTGATTTCTCGTTGCCGCTTTCTGGGAATTGGGACAGAGGTAAAGTTCTCCGGGGACAGAGGGATTCAGGAACACACTCTTGCAAATCTACAATCAGTGCTGCCCAGAGGGTACCCAAAATCAGGTCAGGACCTTTAACCCCTTCGTGACGCATGGTGCTTGCGTCCCAAACGACGCAAGCACCAAAATGTCACGATTTGTTTCTGGCCACCGATCACAAGGTGATCAGTAGCCAGGAACACTATGGCAGAGACCCGACCAGGGTCTTAATAGACCCTGTGGGTCCCTGCCAAAAAAACATGAGACCTCCGGACGTCACATGTAACGTCACGGAGGCGTGCCCGTATTTCCTGTTTTAGAGAAATGTCGCCGGTGCTCACTTTGAGCACCGGCTACATTTCCCCTGTCAGACTGTGGCCACTCAATGTTGCCTCATTTGACAGGTGGGATCCCGCTGTAAGTGCCTGTTTAACACAGGACGTACCATGCCGTCCTAACGACTTTTAGGCACTTAAGATCAGGACGGCATAGTACGTCCTAACGTCACGAAGAGGTTAATACTAAAAAGTCACACATTACAAAGTCCATATGTGTATTTGTAAAGTGCTCACTGGCAAAAAAGTGCTATAAATAATCATTATACATATATCAAATACATGTTTTATTCTTAAGAAAATGTTGTGCCTATTTAGTTTATAAAACATTCATGTTTAAATCATCTTCAAGCGTTTTAGTGTTAATGCCTTATCTATCAAGTTTATATCTCAAATACATTTCGTATTCACAGTCTTTTTTATACTCAATAGAGAGAATTGCAGGCAATTGAGACAGCAATTTCAAACTTGCAAGAGAGTTGAAAAAAATGAATTCAGCTTCGTTGGAGAATTTTTCCAACTTGGTTTCTTTTGCCTAAAATTTTAAATTCCCATCTTAATTCCCTGCAATTCTCCCGTTATTGAGTAGACTCTTATTTGAACGTCAAACAAAATTTAATAGAAAAAGAAGAATAAATAGAATTAAAAAATGGCAATCTATCTCAGTAGATATCTTAGCAGCCTTTCAGTGTCAAGGAATTCAAGAATGTCTGTGATGGATATAACACTATCCTAATGGACAAGCATGTAAAATAATTCTCAGGTTTTGTAACTAGCTTTGTAGATGGAGCATATGGTTCTTATGTGAAGTCACTGCTGATGTATGCATTATAAGGAACCCAGGCTTAATCAATCATATTCCTAAGAATACAAACTAATACATCATTTTCAGTAATTTTACCATTTAGCAGCTACTGCTGCCATTTTGTCTCAAGGCTTGGGTTGGATTTCTGACTCTCCAGCCCAAGCTCCCTGCAGTCCCACCTCTCAACTCTGTGTGACATGTCTCCAAATTCTGTTGTCCCACCTCCTCTCATGCATCCCCACCTCTAGCCCACTCTCGCAAACCCATGTGATGTTCGTCCTAGGAGGAGGCAGGTCCACATGGAATTTGGGGTGACATCACACTGAGTTGAGAGGCTACACTGCAGGGAGCTTGGGTCGGAGAGTCTGAGATGCAACCTAAGCCAAGAGACCAGATGGCAAGCATTGTACATGCAGCAGTTGCTGCTGAATGGTAAAATAACTAAAAATTGTATATCGGTATTTTTTTTTTTAGGACTAGACAGCATATACATTATGGCTTATTTATTGACTTAAGACAGAGTCCCTTTAAACAGCCCACAAGCTATAGTTTAGAGGTTATCCACAGACTAGATAATTTCACGAACTCTGTCCCCTAAATATTGTTTATACTATGAATGTAGAGAACTAAGAAAGATATATAGGGCATGTAAGCAGAATTATATGCAAATATATCAACTAAAATTATTGTTTTTTAAATGAGTCTTTAGTGTCATTTGTTTATGAAATCACCTGTGGCTTGATATCTAATTCACTACTTTTCAATGGAAAATGCGTTATTTGCGTATCAAGCCCCAAGTTTATATCATAAGCAGGAGACTCCACAGACATTTAAAACACATTTGTCTCTTAATTTATTTTTTACCTGCAATTTTGCTAACACAATGCAATGATCATTTTTCATCTTTTTTTATTTTTTATTCTTTATTCACATAAATACTGTTTAGTGACAGAGTTCCTTTAAAAAGCTCACTACAAGACCCCCCCCCCCCCCCCACACACACAGTTTTGTTACTTGTACCCTAAGCAGCCAATGTCAATTTCAAGTACACATTATGAATTGCCATAAACTGAATAGATCTTACACATATTTCATGCTGAATCCTTGATTAATTAATTCCCACTGGAAACACTTGCATTCTACATTCTTTAAGGGAAAAAATAAAATGTGTCCAACAGAAAATCTGTTTGACCCGGCAACCTAGCTGTACAACCAGATGTGTTATTTGTAAGACCCCTGTGCAATATATGGATACATTGCATATTGCACAGTTGGGAAACTTTACATTAACAGCACAAGCAATGTTTAGGTGACAGATCCCTTTAAGGATCCTAATTTAGGTGTTTCTCTTTATCAAATGCATAATCTCATTATTTTAGTGATAGAGTTTCTATCATAAAATGACTTGACATTTAATGTAATTTTATTAAAAGAAATGGGAAAAGTTTCAAATCCAAGTTTCTTGTAAGATCAATACTAACTTCTGTTTCTTATTGTTATTATTATAACAATGTATATCTTATTTGCACGCTCTCTTGCATCCCTTCATTCCCCACAGTCCTCCTATCTACAATTCTCTCTAAAAAATGCCATTGTGTTATCACTGTGCAACTAGGATTGACACTTTTTCTTCAAAAAAATACCAGCCATGTTTTTCCCTCTATAGCATTAACATTGATGTCAAGACAATTGTTTTACTGGCCGGAGGGCTGGGTGCTAGCCCTACCTGAAATCCATCCAGCCATTCATCCAACAAATAATTCTTGCACAATTTGATTCTAAAATCCCAAGTCATCCAAGATAAATGGCAAGAGTCTTATTATTCTGATTTCTCTTTTACGAAGTGCAGCATAGCAAAAAGTCAAACATAAATTGGTGACAAAATAATAAATAATAAATTAAAGGAAAGGAAGCCTTGCTCAGTAGATATTACAGCTTGCAATTTACATTTTACTGGTCCATAGAGAAGTTTCATAGCAAATTTGTATCCCAGTTACTGTATTTCTAATCAAATCTGCTTACAACAGTTTCAGAATATGCATGTCTAGCTGTGGGGAAACTAAAATGTTTAGCCAGTTTGCTACAGATAAATGACCAGACAGAACAGATAAGAATTTACTTCTAGAATTAAGAATTCTAAATGTCAGCAGTAAATGCTTTTCCTATTTCTTATATGGTTAGAAGGTTGAATTTCGTACTGTACCTATGTGTGATGGTATCACGCTGCTCCTCTGTGCAAGTAGAGCTGTGAGCTGCCTTCAGGATTCTCTAGTGCGATCCCTGCCTTTAAATACAGACACGATTGCTCTGCTGTGAGATGCTCCTGTCACTCAGTACCCTTTTTTTTGTTTAACTCATCCTATTTTTCTTACTCCCTCCCACCATTTCTACTGGCTTCTTTGCTTCAATGTGCTTTCTTTCTTTTGTTGTTATTATTATTTGTGTAAATTTGTTTTCATTTCACAGTTGTTACACATATATCTAATATAATTCACTTCTGTAGCAGCCAACTGTCTAAATGCAAAATGACACATGGGTATTACATACGTAAGAGAACCAAAATGAAAAACAGGAGTGATGCACAATACCAATCTCAATTATTCATCTCAAATGGAAATACTTGTGGACTTCAAATCTGGTCATCCAGTAGACCGGTCTGACTCAACTTAAGACGTAGCAGAGGGAAAGATAGACAGAGTATAGAGCAAAGATCAGTCTTTTTTATGGTTGGTGTGATGGACAGAGGGAGAGTCACATCAGTGTTTTGTTGTCTTTAGAGCATTAGATTAATCTGTTTGTGTATTAATGCACTATTATAAAGAAAAAATACTATATTCTCCTTGATTTGGCCGTTTCTGCTCATATTCGATCTAGGGTTGCCACCTCAGCCATTTTTTTTACCAGCCACATATAACTTTTTCATGCTGCCTTGTAGTATCTAGAAGTCATATATGTCCAGAAGGAAATCAATTAACTAATTAACGTGGTTTTGTGGGATTCACTACTTGATTAGGTAATTGATTTCCTTCTGATCACATATGACTTCAACATACTGCAAAGCAGCCTGCAAAAGTTATATGCCGCAGGTAAAAAAAAAAAAATGGTTGAACTACGGTGAATAGACTGCCACAAGTTGCTGCTTAGTAAATACATTATCCACTCAATAAAGGTGTACTTAGTCCTGCTCCTAGGTGGGTATGTATAAAATGACCCATACATAAAAGTGTCTTGAAGGTTACAAAAAGGCGCACTTACCATTGCTTGAATAATTGAAATTGTGCCTATTTTATATATGCTGACACTTTGGTGTGTGAGGGGAATAGTACTCCAACAAACAAGACTTGGCTGAGCTTTTGCCGCCATTTTTCAGCACCTGATTCTTTTTTGCATTGGGTGATATGGTCTTAAACACAGCAGAGCAGCCTGGAATTACGGAAGATATCGCTGGTATTTAGCGCTATTTCCAGGTGCACTGAACTGATATATGACCCCTGTAGAGGTTATTGAACACAAGGGGTGGATGCCTGATAGAGATCTGGGGGCCTGTACTATCTGTTTGACATGCTACCAAGTAGCCCATACATCTACCCTAATAAAATATTACATGTTAATACAAAAGATAAAATATAAAATAAATCAACAAGTGCATGCTAACGCCAGCTGACCAGTGTGAAATTGTATCACTTAAATATTATTTTTGCTGTGAATGTAGAAATTAAAAATTGATTGAAAATGATCTATTCTCTAAAAGATGAGTGTAGTGAGTTGAGATGAGCATATCATCTTACCATTTTAACTATGCATTGTGAAGGTGCAAACCTGGGGAGTTTCCCCTGCTAAGCAAACTCACCAGGATAGCATATGCACAATGTATAGCTAAATTGGTGAGATTAAATGATCATTTTACCTTAGCTCACTTCACCTCAACTCACCTGCAACTCACCTTTTAGTGAATAGACTCCATTGTGTTAGAAGAATTACAAGCAAATACCTAAATTAGGATAAACGTGTTTTGAAACATGTCTGTGGCCAGGCCCGTTATCAGCGGGTGACGGGCGCCCGGTGGGCCCAGGTCACACCAGAAGAAAAAACATTTCTTTATTGAAGCGGCGTGGCTTTAATAAAGTAAAAAAAAAAAATGCGACCAGCGTTTCCCTCCTCCACGCAGGAGGGAAAACTGCACGGAGACGACGACTGGGAGACAGAGCAGCACAGAGGTACTGGGGAAGTACAGAGGTAGTGGGGAAGAGGGTGGCATAAAACGAGCATAACGCTGGCATATTGAGTGGCTAAATATTGGCATATTGAATGGCTAAATACTGGCATATTGAGTGACAAAATACTGGCATAATAAATGGATAAATATTACTGGCATATTGAGTGGCAGAATATTACTGGCATATTGAGTGACAAAATACTGGCATATTAAATGTATAAATACGGTCATATTGAGTGGCAAAATACTGGCATATTGAGCGATAAAATCCTGACTTATTGAGTGTCAAAATATTACTGGTATATTAAATGGCTAAATACTGGCATATTGAGTGGTTAAATGCTGGCATACTGAGTGGCAAAATACTGACTTACTGAGTGGCAAAATATTACATGAATATCGCATTGCAAAATATTACTGGCATATTGAGTGACAAAATACTGGCATATTGAGTGGCAAAATATTGGCATATTGAGTGGCAAAATATTACTGGCATATTGAGTGGCAAAATATTACTGGCATATTGAGTGACAAAATACTGGCATATTAAATGGCTAAATACTGGCATATTAAATGGCTAAATACTCGCATACTGAGTGGCAAAATATTACTGGGATATTGAGTGGCAAAATATTACTGGCATATTGAATGGCTAAATACTGGCATATTGAGTGACAAAATACTGGCATATTAAATGGATAAATATTACTGGCAAATTGAGTGGCAGAATATTACTGGCATATTGAGTGACAAAATACTGGCATATTAAATGGATAAATACTGTCATATTGAGCGATAAAATCCTGACTTATTGAGTGGGAAAATATTACTGGCATATTAAATGGCTAAATACTGGTATATTGAGTGGCTAAATACTGGCATAATAAATGGCTAAATACTGGCATACTGAGTGGCAAAATACTGACTTACTGAGTGGCAAAATATTACTTGAATATCGATTTGCAAAATATTACAGGCATATTGAGTGGCAAAATACTGGCATATTGAGTGGCAAAATACTGGCATTTTGAGTGGCAAAATACTGGCATTTTGAGTGGCAAAATACTGGCATATTGAGTGGCAAAATACTGGCATATTGAGTGGCAAAATACTGGCATATTGAGTGGCAAAATATTACTGGCATATTGAGTGGCAAAATATTACTGGCATAATGGGATGGGTGTTCGCACACTCATTTGATCAGGGTCTGAATGTAGCTGGGGTCTTTCTCTGCAGTAGCAGAGAGAGATGGTCTGTGACCAGATCAGGCTGCCTGCTTCCCTTGGAAGCGTAGCAGTTGCTAATCAGAGGATAAACTGACCCTAATAGTACATGTCGATTTATCTTCATACTAGGGACAACTAACTTTTCACTTGTGCTTCTATATTGGAAAATAATGTGTAGTTGTTATTTTAGCAAATATGAACATACTTGCCATAAGTTCATTACAAAAATAATTTGTATACATCTATTATGGGTTTTCAACATATTTCTATTATAATTAAGATATTTATGCAGATAGTCCTCTTTAGAAGATTGCAAATGAAAATTGTATAATTAAATAATAAGTGGAGACATGAATTGTAAATGAAATGAGTGTTTTTAAATCCCCACTTTAATTACTAAATCTAAATTAGAGAAATTAGAGGGAAAGACAGACAGAGCGAGTTGGCTATTTTTTTTTATATTGAAAAACAAATCACACAACTGTTTAATGAGCACAGGAGGTGCGCCAATTGGTTCTTGTCTACCGTAACACTCTAAGTTTCTATGTTTGGTTACCCAATATACACGTATATTATCAAATTGTTAATTTTTTAGCCTGAGACATACTAACATGAAGATGTTTAAATATTTTAAATGAGATTAAAAACATTATTTCATGTATGTTGTGTTACTATTAATTCCCTGTAACTCCTCCTGAAACAACAATTATTCCCTCTTATATGTAAGGATTGGATTTTCCAGAATTTCACATTGTAGCTAGAAAATAGCACTGCCATGGAACAATAAGGGGCAATACTACAAAAATCGCATGGAACGTATTAAAACTGGTGATAAAAAGACAGGATGTAAAGCTATTAATCTTTTTTTTTTTTAAATTATGTAGTGAAACATTGCCTTTCAATTCCCCTTTTAGGTAGGTCATAGCCCCTACTAGTGGGATCTTCTGCTGGCCCCTTTTTTGAACTGGGATGTCTCCATGTCTCTCATGCTGGAATGCCCACCTACTGGCAACACATATATATTAATGGTTTGATGGCCCTGCAGACCCAGTCCCATAGCCAGCTGTCCTGAGCCTATGACTAAGCACTATATGTAAGTTCAAAACACATACAGTCTTTTACCATGGGGTGACTGTTTTCCTCTTGTCTGCTAGATTATAATAAATCTATTTGGATTACAAATTTTCCTATTATTATTTGGAGAAAGGAGTTGACTGGCCTGAGTATATTCACTAATTATCTTTGGTGGGAACACCGATCAGCCCTTTGTCAATCTGTACCGTACTTGATTCTGGCCGATGAGTGGGATATCCTTATTGCTGTCTATAACCAAAATTAACTAGTAGAGAGCTTGTCCTGGACATAGCATTGAATTATCAAATCACAGTGTTTATCAGTGATGGATCCTAAAGACCATTCTCTGAGTTCAGCCTAGTTGTACAAGAGACAGACAGTAATCCCTGTCTTAAACATCATATACTTTGCTCTTTGACTGTTATAGCTGTGGAAATAAACGGTACCACATTTAATGTTGAAATAAACACCCCCAGTAGGCTTCTGGCGCCTGTGTTTTGGGATTCAGCCTACTGTGTGGTATGCAAAGACAATATCAGTACTCCCTGTGATCTTAGCATCATTACAGGAGAAACCTGGGATCACTGCCATGCAAGGGGACCTTTTAGCCAGAAGGTACAAGAAGTCAGAGAGAGCTACACAACAAGTTGTGTTACATGTATCAATGAAAACCTTCTAAGGGGAAAATGGTTCTGTAACATCTAAACTACACCAACATGTATTTGAGAAATTAATCATCTGATGGCCCCCAGGAGATGGAACTGTGTTGCTTTGAGATGGATTCACGCTTGGCTCAAGTGGTTGAGTTGGGAGGTTCAATTTGACTTAGTTTAAAAATTACATGCAACCTCACAACTCGACCAATTGCTCTTGCTCTCCCCATCTCTCTCCCCTCTTGCTCTCCCCATGTAAACTCGTTGTACAAGCTACTTGTGCATGCCTGATACTTTAGAAGCTGAGAAAAGGTGCCAGTGTATTTTGGACTTGCCAAGCTTTCTCAGTGAATTATACCCAGTTAACTGTAATTCCTCTTCAGTTAACAGAGTGGGAGGAACATTCTTGAAAATTGTTCTCAGGTTTCATTTCAACCCTTTGCCATTATTGTTTACTAACCAGATCTTTGTTTTTTTTTTCAAGGAGGACAGCAACTGATATAAGGAATGCTTAATGTGCTTCAACATATCCACACTATAGAACAACATAGGAACTGAATGGATTTTAGTTGTCAGAGTAAAAGCTTTGAATGTAGTTATACCACTCTAGCATTCTAATTCCTTTTATAGCCAAGATTGTAATGTATGTAGTTGCTTATAGAGATGAGCAGTTGTTTGGTTCACATACTGATTCATTCGTGTAGGTTCATAGTGGTGGTTTAAGTGCAAACAAATAGGAAATGTTCCACGACCCAAGTAAAATGGCAAAATATATAGAATATTAAGGTATATTAACTAGGCAATTAAGCAGGAGGAGTATTTGTTCAGCAGCACAGCTAAATAAGATTTTTTTGTCACTTAAAGGACAACTAAGCTTTATTTTTCACTTGTGCCTCTAATATAGACACACAAGTGAAAAAGAGGGGGGAGACAGAACAGGGGAGGGGGGAGACAGAACAGGGGAGGGGGGAGACAGAACAGGGGAGGGGGGAGACAGAATGAGGGAAGAGGGAGAGACAGAATGAGGGAAGAGGGAGAGACAGAATGAGGGAAGAGGGAGAGACAGAACGGGGGGGAGAACAGAGAAAGGAGGAGGGAGAAAAGAACAGGAGGGGGAGAGAAGAGGAAGGGGGAGTAAAGAAAACGGAGAGGGAGAGAGAGAACAGATATGGGGGAGGAGGGGAGAGAGAGAACAGATATGGGGAGAAGGGGGAGAGAGAGAACAGATATGGGGAGGAGGGGGAGAGAGAGAACAGATATGGGTTAGGAGGGGAGAGAGAGAACAGATATGGGGGAGGAGGGGAGAGAGAGAACAGATATGGAGAGGAGGGGGAGAGAGAGAACAGATATGGAGAGGAGGGGGAGAGAGAGAACAGATATGGGGAGGAGGGGGAGAGAGAGAATAGATATGGGGAGGAGGGGGAGAGAGAGAATAGATATGGGGAGGAGGGGGAGAGAGAATAGATATGGGGAGGAGGGGGAGAGAGAGAATAGATATGGGGACGAGGGGGAGAGAGAGAATAGATATGGGGAGGAGGGGGAGAGAGAGAACAGATATGGGGAGGAGGGGGAGAGAGAGAACAGATATGGGGAGGAGGGGGAGAGAGAGAGAACAGATATGGGGAAAAAGGGGAAGAGACAGACATAGCAAAGAAGTCCAAAGGGACAAACATGGGAAGGGAGAGACACATTCATGGAGGGAGAGAAGAGACGGGGGGGGGGGGGGCGCCAGGGTGGAGGTCCGCACAGGGCGCTGGAACACTTAAGGCTGGCCCTGCCTTAATAAGCAGAAAAATACCCCTGCACACTGCAGACCACAATCAGACGAGCAGGGCGAGCCCCCACTCTGATTGGTTGTGCACGCGCTGACACTGTCAGCACGCCCAGCCTCCAGACCTGTTGTGTCTTAGCTGTAAGACACAGCGGAGTGTAGAACTGCATGTATCTATTAAGATACATGTCAGGCTAACTTAGAAGAAGGGAAATGTATTTTAAGGAAGCAAGGGTTAAAAAAAGTTGAATTGTCCTTTAAACATGTATTAGTTAATTATCATTTTTTTTCATCTAGGTTTTCTACTCATAAGGAGAATATATGCTGTAACTGCATTGTACAACAGAGGGTTAACACACCCATCTGTACATATGAACAAAGTTTATTATTTGATAGATGCCCCACATAAAAATGAGTATTTCAGAGGTAATATCTTCAAATATTGGGATACATATATCTCCAACTTGTTTGTTGAAGTACTTGGCAAAGGAGATACAATATTACCCATATGTCAAGATATGTGGGAATGAAGGTCTCCTTTTATTTGTAACTAATTAAAACTATTCAAATAATGAAAAACATTTGAAGATTAGTTAATATGTAATTTTCCCGCACATTGCATATTTGGAACTGGATGGTTTTTGGATTAAGGAGTTTGAAAAACAGCCATGGGATACAGTTAATAGTAGAAATATCGTAGGTTTAATCCTATCAATTCTTCAAGCAACTCTGGATTGAACTCTACTTTCTTTTGAAGGCAAGAATAGAAATGTAAAAAAAAAAATAACTTGGAGAATGTTCTACCTTTGATGTTGACTTTACAACAGAGAATATCTGAGCAATCAATCAAAAGAGATAAATCAGTAATAAAGCAATTCTTTCAACACACGATTTTGTGTGCAAAAATAGCCATATAGTACACATAAATGTACTGTTGTTAATGCTAATTTTATGTGTGGATATTCATAAAAATTACTTTTTTGTTCTCTTTAGTGAATGAGAGAGAAACATATTATATAGTCTGAAATTAATATAATACATGTAGCCTGGGTAGCCCTCTGACTCTGCATAATGATTGGACTAAGCACTGCTTTCTTTGTGCTAGTAGCTTCACCCCTTGGCTTACATAAGAGATCATATAAAGGAAAGGACTGTTCGGATAGTTAGTTCAAGACTTACTAGAAGTTACTATAAGATCAACTGTATCATCTAGATCTCTCTAAGTAAGGCCTGCCAGTCTTAACTCTATTTTATTGGCATGACCAACCACCTAGACTCCCATTTGGGATGTATGTTCAGTTTCACATTTAAGTTATGTAACCAGTTATGTCTAGTCTAGAGTTCTTGTTCCAGTAAGTAGAGTCTTTTGAGAGTATTGCTTATTCACAAAGTGAAAGAACTGATGTATTTCAAGAGTGTTCCAACGTCTCTAAACTCCAAGGTATCTGGTGATGAGCCCAGGTATTGTGCTTCCTGAATTCTGTTGGGTATTCTTCATTCCTGTGCAAAAAGTGGCTATGTACATATTTAGTATAGGTATAATTAGGACATTTTAAACCACCTACTCTTCTAGACTGTTGACACACACAGACCCAGGAGGGGAAGCTGCCATTCATATGTCAAAAGATTAATCATTTGTAATATTAGATGGGTGAATTACTAGTAGCCAACTTAATTGATAAAACCTTAAATAAGAGAATTCTGTGCTTAGACACAATTTAGATACAGTGGGGTTAACAGACGCTTTGAGAGAAATCCAATTACAGGACACCAGCTTAAGATGGTCAACATTTATTGGAAAAAATATTTAAAAACTTGAAGTTGAGAAAAATATTTATCTCTACAGCTTGACTATGTTGTGCATCTTATTTTTCAAAGTGCAAGACACCCGACATAATTCATATGTGGAAGCTGTACCTTACAAATGCAAGGAACTCTAGCAAGTGCAACTGAGGACCCACAATGTTTGTTGAAAAACCCATCTATATTTGACAGAATTACAGAATAACACCAGTGTATTCCCCATAATATGTATTAAATTACAATCATACATAAAGAAAATATTAATTATAATAATGTGGCGGGCCTACATTATATTTGTTTATTCATACAGTGTGACTTGAATCCAAGCTAAAATCATCAAAAGTTTTATGGAGCCGTTCCAACCAGTGACAATGACAAGCACATACATATGAAATTCAATGGTAATGATCCTCTTTAAGGCAGGGCAAGATTGCAGTGCTAGCCATAATTCCTGTGTCCTTTAACCTCTATTTTTTTTTTAAGTTAAGATATTTTTAATGAAGTTTTCACAAAAATAAAGTAAAAAATGCATATATGGGTCTATTCACTAACATTTTTGTTTAGCTTGAGGAGGACAATTTTAGTCGACTTTTATTTTGAGACTAAGTAAAATTCGTCACCATAGTTTGACTAAGAAAAAAAAAAACTTGGTTCGGATCTTCCCCATTGAAAGTATTGGGAGGCTAAATGATAAACTATTTTTGAGTCGAATTCTGCAGCCAAGTTTGTCAAAAGGTTTTCCATTAGAGCCATCTCAGTTCATTTTCATAGCCCTGACACCTGGATGCTTGTATTAAGTTTTTCTTCATCCGAACAGCATCCATCTCAGTCCACATACTGCAAGAGGAGGGGGAGTGAGTCACCGGTGTAGCTGTATTGGTGGTTTGGTAGTTTTGAGTTTAGAAGATTAATGGTAAGTGAAAATGTGTTCTTGCCGCTTGATAGTGTTGTGTGAGATAAAAAGGCTTGAGCTGGAGAGAATGGGAGCCTAGAGTTTGCTATGGATCAAATAGTGTCAATAACTCATTTCCAAAACAGCACTATTAATGAACAACTTCACCACATATCAACGTATGTGTCCAATACAAAGTGACATCTCCAGCATTGGGTCAAGTATAAAGAAAATATAAGGTTTAGCTCTGCTGGGACCTTATAAAAGGGGTAGACAACCTGCAGTCCTCCAGCTGCTAATGAAATGCATCTCCCATTATGCTCTTTCAGCCAAGAGGCTGGCAGAGAATGGGCAATTTAGTTCAACAACACCTGGAGGACCACAAGTTGCCTTTCTCTGCCATATACCATCTTGTCAATAACTTGAATGCTGATTCCTGGGCTTAGGTAGCAATTGAACATTTTTGGTAAGTTTTAAAATTTGAGACCAGTCTTCCTCATCAAAGGTAAGTTGTAGGTCCTGTTCCCAGAGCTTTGAAAAATCTGGAAGGTGGTGTGAAGGGTCAGGCTGTTATAGATAATATAGGTTTTCTAACATGTAGAGTAGTTGGGCGTTTGGGGTGCAGTAGAGGAGAAGTCTAGTCAATTACCTGTAGCTTAGCCTTGGTTTGGAACCTTTTCAGATAAGTGAGAGGAAGAGTTGTTTGTGGTTGTTGAATAAGTGTTTGGGGAGCATAATCGGTAAATGTATCATTAAATGAATAATATTCGAGTCTGCACATTAAATTAAATACCAATTCTGCCAAGAAAAAGAAAACATTTTTGGGGACCATTTTTAATTTTAAGTCCAAGGTATTCGGGGGTAGAGGGTGCTCAAGTCAGAGGACAAATGAATGCCAAGGAATTTAGTTTTGTTAGACTGATTCTGCTTAAATGGGAAAGTTCTCATGAAATGTGAGGTTTTGGGCTGCAGAAAGGAATTACTGAGTATTTCAGATTTACTTTGAAGTTGGAGAGTTGTCCATCATAATGGTAGAGTTTGCTTTTAATACTGGGCATAGTGGGGTTATCATCAGGAGGTCATCAGCAAATGCTGCTAGTTTGTGGTGAGTAGACCTACCTGTATGCCTATAAAGTCTGTTGTTTGCCAGGGTCAGCGGCTTGGAGAGCTTCCCGTTCTCAATATACTATACTAATATACTACTCAATATACACAATTTGTCTGATCGACATTTATTCTTTGGGCTTCAGCTAGACTTATTTTACCTATTTTATAGCTATGCTCATAGAAGTGACTTTTGTTGAAAATATAGCTATGATGAATGTTGTCTTTGATTAGTTCAGATATTGTGAGTGCAGGTCAAGGAGCATCTAGAAGCTTGGTTTGTCCGGAGAAAAATCGTGTTGCATATCCAACCATTGAATTGATTAGTTTAATTAATGTGGCATTGGCTAGTTCCTTAAAGTGACTGTCTGGTGTCCAAATGTCTCCAAATCCTCTAAATTTTAATGTATATTAAAGTACTTTGTAATGCATATTTTACATTTTGCATTGCTTAAAATATAAATAACTTACATAAAACATAGTAACCCTTCTACCTATCATTCCAGCTTTTGATCCAAAAGAAGGCCACACTTCCATTCTATATCTGGGTAATTAAAATATCCCATCATTAAAACTTAATTTGGAGTTGTAGCCTTTTCAATTTGTAATAAAAGATGATCACCTACAAATAATGTGCGACTCTTTTTAGTATCTATGCTAACCGCCACCCACAGTGTCTCCACATCAGTTCCAGTTTCATCATGCACACCTTCTTTAACCCCTTAAGGACAGAGAATTTGAAACATTTTTGTCCTTTCTGGACAATGCCTATTTTAACATTTCTGTGCTGTTTGTGTTTAGCAGTAATTTTCTTCTTTGTCATTTGCTGTACCCACACATATTATATATTGTTTTTATCGGGACAAGAAGGGCTTTCTATGGATGCCATCTTTTTGATCATATCTTATCATATTATTAAAAAAAATAATAAAATATGGTAAAAAAAAAAAAAATACACAAATTTCTTTGTTTTTATTTGAAACAACTTCTCCTCATCGACAAAAGCGAACGAAAAAACATGCTAAATAGATTCTACTATTTCTCCTGAGTACAGGGATACCACCCATGCATAGGTTTGTTGGGTTGTTTGGGGGCTAAAATGGCAAATTTGTGAGGTGCAGTTTTTTGTTTTCCAACTTGAAATTTTTACATGCAGACAGCCTGCACCCATGTCCCATTTGGGACATATTTGAAGCCAGCTAGTGTATTTTACCCCATCAACCCATATATTTTTTTAAAAGAAGACACCTTAGGCTATCTCAAATGGTGGTATTTTTACACTTTCCATGCACTAATTCTACCACCAGCCTTTGTCAAACTTTGTGGTAGTAATTTTTTTGTGGTTTTTTTCCACAAACCTTGTACTTCAGACATGAATTCACAGATTTTGGTATGTGTCACTGCCAAATAACACCCTAATAAGTGTTCAACAACATCTCTTGAGTACAGGGATACCACCCATGCATAGGTTTGTTGGGTTGTTTGGGGGGTAAAAGGCCAAATTTGGTAGGTGCAGTTTTTGGTTTTCCAAATTAAAATTTTGACATGCAGACCGCCTGCACTCATGTCCCATTTGGGACATATTTGAAACCAGCCAGTGTATTTTACCCCATCAACCCATATATTTTTTAAAAGAAGACACCTTAGGCTATCTCAAATGGTGGTATTTTTACACTTTCCATGCACTAATTCTACCACTAGCCTTTGTCAAACTTTGTGGTAGTAATTTTTTTGTGTTTTTTTTTCACAAACCTTGTACTTCAGACATGAATTCACAGATTTTGGTATGTGTCACTGCCAAATAACACCCCAATAAGTGTTCAACAACATCTCTTGAGTACAGGGATACCACCCATGCATAGGTTTGTTGGGTTGTTTGGGGGGTAAAAGGCCAAATTTGGTAGGTGCAGTTTTTGGTTTTCCAAATTGAAATTTTGACATGCAGACCGCCTGCACCCATGTCCCATTTGGGACATATTTGAAACCAGCCAGTGTATTTTACCCCATCAACCCATATATTTTTTAAAAGTAGACACCCTACGCTATTTCAAATGGTGGTATTTTAACACTTTCCATGCACTAATTCTACCACCAGCCTTTGTCAAAGTTTGTGGTAGTAATTTTTGTGTGTTTTTTTTTCACAAATATTGTATTTTAGACATAAATTCACAGATTTTGGTATGTGTCACTGCCAAACAATAACCCAATATGTGTTCAACAACATCTCCTGAGTACAGGGATACCACCCATGCATAGGGTTGTTGGGTTGTTTGGGGGCTAAAAGGGCCACATTGTGAAGGTGCGCATTTTCAACTTGGAATATTGACGTGTAGCCAGCCTGAGCCCATCTTTCATTTGGGACTTTTTTTTAAAGTAGGACAGTGTATTTTACCCCAAAAAGTATATATTTTGTAAAAGTAGACACCCTAGGCTATTTTAAATGGTGTTATTTTAACACTTTCCATGCACCAATTCTACCACCAGCCTTTGTCAAAGTTTGTGGAAGTCATTTTATTGTGTATTTTTTCCCACATACATTGTACTTTAGACACAAATTCACATATTTCGGTATGTGTCACTGACAAACAATACCACAATATATGTTCAGCAACATCTCCCGAGCACAGGGATACCACCCATGCATAGCTTTGTCAGCTTTGTTGGGTGTTGAAAGGCTACATTTGAGAGGTGCGCTTTTTGATTTTCAAACTTGGAATTTGAACATGTAGAGCAAGGAAGGGGTTAATAGCTCTTATAAGAGCCTTTGTAGTACTGTACAAAAAAATTAACCCCTAAAAATGCACAGACAAGAAAAAAGGTTCTGCTGTGCAGTGATCAGTGGCAAGGAAGGGGTTAATACACTACACTATACAAAGGGTATGGCTTTTATAAAAGCCCTTGGGACTCACAATTTTTTTACATTTTATTTAATTTATTACAATTAAAAAATTATGTTATACAGATCTGTCTCTTTCCCTCACTAAAACTCAAGTGAGGAGAGGGAGGCAGATCCATATGGGTCAGAACAATATTTACGAACCAGACGAATGGTGATGCTCATCTGAGAAATCACCAAACCACCTTTGCCACTGATCGGCTGTTACTGATCGCTATACACGCGTTCAGACAGCTTCAAAAGGAATACACGTAATCCCCTAGTGGGTATAACTAACCCCTAGCGAGTCTGACAAAAAAATTGCTGATAGCAAAAAAAAAATCCTTCTGCGACTAGATTGCTCCATATGCGCTGCTTAGGCAGTGACCATATGCACTGCTTAGGCAGTGACCATATGTGCTGCTTAGGAAGTGATATACGGCAAGGAAGGGGTTAATAGCTCTTAAAAGAGCCTTTGATATACTGTAATAAATCAAAGTAAAAAAAAATAACCCCTAAAAAAATGCACAGACAGCAAAAAATGTGCTGCTGTGTAAGATCACTGCGTACACAGCGATCAATTGCAGGGAAGGGGTTAAATACTGGAAACGGCTTTTATAAAAGCCTTTGGGTCTCAATTCTATTAAATATATTATAATTAAAAACTTACATTATACAGCTCTGTCTCCCTCACTAAAACTCAAGTGAGAGGGAGGCAGATCTACACGGGTCAGATCAAATATTTACACATATTGATCTAACCAGACGAATGGTGATGCTCATCTGAGCAAACGCCAACCCGCCATTGTCACTTATCAGCTGTTACTGATCGCTATACATGCGCTCAGACAGCTAAAAAAAATTTTTTACGTTAAACGTAGTCCCCTAGCGGGTATAATTAACACGTGACGGGTGTAATAAAAAAGTTTTAAAAAAATTAAAAATGCTTCTGCAGCAAGATTGCTGCATTTGTGTCAGATCGCTGATTAGGCAGTGATCTACGGCAAGAAAGGGGTTAATCTCTCTTAAAAGAGCCTTTTTTTATACTGTAATGAATTACAGTAAAAAAAAATAACCCCTAAAAAATGCACAGACAGCAAAAAATGTGCTGCTGTGTATGATCACTGCGTACACAGCGATCAATGGCAGGGAAGGGGTTAAATGGCTTTTATAAAAGCCCTTGGTGTTTAAAATTTTATTAAATTTTTTTTTATTATTTTATTTTATTTTTTTACTTTATCTGATCTGTCTCTCTCCCTTACTAAAACTAGTAAGGTGAGGGAGGCAGATCAATACTTGTCAAAGGCAATATTTACTAATATTGCCTTTGACAGTATGATAAGTGCTCATCAGAGCACTTACCATACATGCCTGCACACAGATCACATAGATCTGCTGTGCCGGCATCGATTGGCTCCCCCTAGAGCATCGGAAGTGAAATACTTTCACTTCCGATGCTCTTGCCATTAGAAGGGAAACGCTGCCTGTACAGGCAGCGTTCCCTTCTACTGAGCCGATGGGGTCGCTCAGGAGAGCGACCACCATCGGCTCTGGGGAGCAGCACGGTGTTGTAAAGTGCCTCGCTGGCGAGGCACTTTAACAACACCGGAGATGCTTAGAAAGCGAACGATCGTTCGCTTTCTAAGCACATGTGTGCAGCGGGCGCAGCCATTTTTAAATGGCTGCTACGATCACTCCGTGGAGTGATCGTAGCGCGCCCCTGCACATTTGGGGGGTGTTGCACAATGCCTCTACCTAGAGGCATTGTAGCAACACCGTTAGAGTCGCTTTCTTTACTCCATTTAGTGCATGACGTGCCAGGCACGTCAGCTGTCGGCAAGTCCTCGATTTGCCGTGACGTGCCTGGCACGTCACCTGTCGTTAAGGGGTTAATACTGGGCTTTAATTTAGGATTTACATATAGACAAATCCCTCCCCCCTTTTCTATTTACTCTGTCCTTTCTAAAAAGTGAGTAGCCTTGTAAATTAAGACCAGTCGTGGGTCTCATCCCACCACGTTTCTGTGATTCTGATTAAATCATACTGTTCAGCACTTACCAGTATCTCCAGCTCACCCATTTTGTTTGTCAAGCTTTCTGCATTTACTAAAATACATTTAATGTTTCTCTGCTTACGAATTCTTAGGTTTTTCCAGCAGAAACCAATATGAATCACTCATATTCATATGAAAGGGATTTCCGGTTTCCCTAGTGATTTCTACAAAAAACTTGTTGTGATTAGAGATCCTAGTGTGTACTAGAGCATTATAAGTTAGTTCCCTGTCACTTCATAATGTCAGTCATGTCATCAAAGCATTCCATCTGTCTCTCATATTAATACCAGCTGGCTGAGGATGATAGACATTCCATATCTCTGATATAAATACCAGGTCGCTGACGATAAAAGGCATTCTATCTCTCTCATATAAACACCAGGTGGCTGAGGATGATAGGCATTCCATCTCTCTTGTATAAATACCAATTGGCTGAGGATGATAAGCATTCCATCTCTCTCATATAAATGGAGTGAAAAAATTGAAAAGTACAGCCGGTAATTGAGAGATAGGAGCCCCCTGGAGGGGGGACACATTAGAAAAGAGGAGTCAGTTTGTTTTTTTTGCTAACAGAAAAAAAGCCTCTAAATTACTGGTTTGTGTATGTGTGTGCTACTGTCTCTGTGTGTGTTGTGAGACTGTCACAAAATTTTTTTTTAGTAAAAGGTGGCAACCCTAGTCTGTAGAGAACTGTCAATGTGCAGATCATGTTAGCTGGAGAGAAGGTGGGCAAGCAGCACAATGCAGCAGTTAACATGAATGCTGCCAGTAACTAAGGGCCATGGGAATTGCACTCCAAAGTAGCAGTATATAGTAGTATATGTGCATACAAACATGTAGATATGTGTATGTGTAAATGGGATAACATTTTATATTTCAGGTATTCTGATATCTGACAGGTGAAGGGGAAGCTCTCCAAGGCAGCCATCTGTATCCAGTTTTCATGATACAGATGATTAATATATTTCATACTTTTCCCCTTGCAAACAAGCAGGGAATAGTGTAGGACTGAATTATAAATTAAGGTTCTGTCCTGAATAAATACTGTATGCTGTATATGCTGATACTGCTTCCCATTCTATCATATTCCCTTGCCATTACATTCTCTCTCCTGTTGGTTTTATGTCTGCCACTCTAAATTCACAAAGCCTTCCATTTCTTCTAAACTACTCTCATTACTTGCTTTTACAGAGGGTCTAAATTTTAACCAGGCAGAAGCTCACTTCTGCCTGATTAAATCTGGTGTTTAAATGGATCCCCATTTAAAAGATGGTCATGTCACAGAGCAGAAGCTTTCTGTGGCAAAAGAGCAACTCCATCTGTGTTTACATTCATCAGTTGTGCTGGTTAGAATGTCTCACCCTGCAGCTGGAGTTGTGTTTGGGGGTCTAGGAGTATATTGTGTATGGAATATAAATCCATCTTTCCCTCTCTGACAGAAAGTTCTGCAGACGCTAGTGGGACAGTCATGGGACAGTGCCCTGAAAAAGAGCAATCTGTGTCAAATATTTAAAGTTACTTGTAGGATTTTTCGAAATTGTGTGTCGTGTGAGGGACACGTTACTGAATGTAATGCTTTACATAACCATTAGTTACACAGAGCATATTTTGTTCTTAATATTTTATTATAACTTGAACATAAGACGTACTAAGTAGGTCATTGGCA
This sequence comes from Pelodytes ibericus, assembly GCA_036172795.1. Taxonomy (NCBI): domain Eukaryota; kingdom Metazoa; phylum Chordata; class Amphibia; order Anura; family Pelodytidae; genus Pelodytes; species Pelodytes ibericus. The sequence goes on from CM069857.1 coordinate 239,015,509, forward strand.
ACTATAACACATGAATGCTATCCACAGGTGCAGTGTATTGCATAGAATAATATGTCAAGAATCAGTATGGGAGTAGTTATCATGCATTGTATGTCTATAATCACCACACCTGCACTTATAATCATTCAGATAACAAATACTTATGAGCTGGGAGTGTGATGTGTTATGTATCAGGACAGTGAAAGCAGAGCCATGCCCTCTCTTCTCAGTCTGGCTTTCATACTATTCCTTATCGGAGTGCAATGGTATAGCAGCTCTCAGAATTGGCCTTTCATGGTCATGGATGTGGCTTGAAGTGCAGGAAAAAACAGCAGGGCAACATCTGTGGTTAACAGAGCATTAATTACAGTCACAGATGCCAAAGCGATCAGCTCACTAATTAAGAGAATAATCATTCACACCTAAGTGTGTGAATGTCTGCTGTTGGCTTCGCCCAGAAACATGAAAAACATTTCATCCTGATCTTGTTGTGTCCGGCTGTTTTATGCTACAATGTAAAAGAATTATAGGAGGAGGATCATGGGAAAGTCATAGACTCACTCTTCGTGCTACATCAGTGAGTGTTACATTTGACCTTGTGGCGGTCTTAAAAAGGGTGATATTTTTTTCTCTAAGGTGCGAGGCATTAGAACCCAATATAGTTTTAGTGCACTTTTTACTTGTAGAATTAAAGGCATTTTTAGTCATATTCTCTGCAAGTATGTTTAATGACTCCAATTTTACAAGCTGCTTCTATTGAAGTTAATGATATCCCCTGTGCAGTGGATCTACACAAAAAGAAAGCACTGAAAAAAATGGAAATGAATGCACCTATAGATCGAGCTACAGATTAAAACTTATTTTGTGCGGCATTGTGGCACCCCTGAGATTAAGGGCGAGGTGTGAGACATAAGATAGGGAGTTTCTAGATGGACGTATATTAAATGTCCTCCATGAACAATTTTGGTGCCAGTCTTGATAGTAGGTGATAGTATTGGGTCACAACAAATCGTGAAATGTTGGTGCTTGCGTCGTCTGGGACACCAGCACCATGCTTCACTAAGGGGTTAAGTGCCATTCCCATTCAATATTTACAGTAATCTGCAATAGTACTAGTGGCTGCAACAACGCATTAACAGATGGTAATAACCATAACATTGGACTAGGAGAACAGCCAGTCAGCCAGTACAAAATAAAAGTTCTGTTATTTTCAGGAAACATTACATAATTAAATTGCAAGTAAGATAAATTCAGTGTTACCTAAATATTCCCTTTGATGTACTTTTTCATAAATGGGCAAATAGGGCACTTTTCCTTTATGTGTTTTGGTTGTGAGAGGTGAAGGGGGTTATCAGGGTTCTTCATAAGGCATCATGGCCTATTAATAGTTTTACAAGCAACTGAGTTAATTAACACATGAGAAAATCATTTTACTTTAACCCTTTAAGGACCAGGGATTTTCCTGGGCCAAGGACCAGAGCGTTTTTCAATTTTTAATACGCGGTTTTTGAAACATAATTTTCCTCTCTCTCATTTAACGTACACATACAAGTTATATGTTGTTTTTTAAAGGACAGTTAGAGCTTTCTTTTGATACCCTATACATAAAAATGATTTACATTTTAGTATTAAAAAATTAATATAAAAGAGGAAATTTTTGAGGAAAAAAAAGTTTTTCCCCATTATTTTCCCATTAATAACCTACATAACTAGTGCAACACTAACCCACTTATCCCCCCTAATTAACTAACTAATAAAAAAGAAAAATATTGGTTCCCAAACCCCCCATAACAAAAAAGACAGAAAAAAACTCTGAAGAGTGCGATGTCAGATCAGTAAAAATCATGCAACAGGCATGCAGGGGTTACATTTTATTAAATAAATATATTAAAATTACCTTTATTTATTAAAAAAAACTTTATAAATTGTAAAAATAAAAAAATCTGTTAAAAAAAACTAAATGAGGGCCATAAAGTGGAAGGAAACTGATCACAGTTAAAAACTGTGATCAGCAATGAAAGGGTTAATTTTTTAAAAAAATTTTTTTTACCTTTGTATTTAATTAATTTATTTTTACTTACAGGTCACTCTCTGTGCTTCACTATAAGATTGTGAAGCACAGAGAGTGAATTAGAGGCAAAGTCAGTGTGTGAACACACTGACTTTGCCATCTAATTTGCATGTTATCGCGGTGCCCACGGAGCGCACCGCCGGCTAGACTGCATGACGAGTTAACTCGTCATAAGGTCGCTAACGCGGCGGCTCTTATGACGACTTAACTCGTCATAAGGACGGGAAGGGGTTAAAAGTGAAATTGGTAAATACATTTATATGTACTGTTGTGCACTACTATGTATTGACTCATATAAATTAGTCTAACTGGCTTTCCCTAAATCACATTTTAAACCTTTATACACTGATTATGGTTTACAAATGGTTTATATCCAACTGAGCAATGCAATTAAATATTAAACATATTTTTGTTCTCCTTAATTACTGGGTCTATAGATAGCAGGGGGCCTTTGGATTGCAGGGAACAGTCATGTTATATGGTGATTATTTATAAAATATTTAATTGTAAGGATCTCATGACTTTAAACCTAGGAAGCCTTTGCCATGACACAGATTTCTAGACTATATATATAAATAACAAACTTGTGAAGACTTAGTCACCATGGAGCAAGAAACATCTACAAAAATTAAGAACTAGTTCTAAGTTTAAGCACATTTTATCAATAGATTGCAGTGAAAAATATAAAAATATTGCTATATTATATTTAGTTGAATATCCCAACATACCATAAATTTGAATCTGGCACAACATACCATTGGTATATTATTTAAGCACTATGTGCCCATCATATAAGTATTTTTTCTCAATAATGCCAAAAAAAAGATACACCACGCAGTAGTCAATCAAATGGGAGGTTTATTTTCACCAAAGATCTTTGTCAAGCCATAGGGTTGAAAAGTTGCCACTTTGGTGAAAATAAACACCCCACTTGATTGACTACTGCGTGGTGTATCTTTTTTTCGCATTATTGAGAAAAAGACTGTTGTGTGGTTCATCGCTTTTGAAAGTTATTGCATGAAACCAGAGGAGTCCTACACTCAGCACCCTTTTGAAGAGTGAGTGGTGATAGACCTTCTTTATTTTCTCAATAATTAACGCCTAATATCCAGTGGTGTATTTAGGTTTTGTACTGCCCTAGGACTGACTAAACTCATGCACCTCCTAATCCTCATTTGTCATTCCTTCCTTACAATAGTGCCAGATTGCTCCAAGATCCCTCTTCACTATACCATACTGCTCCCTGGTAAAATAATGGCCAGAGCCAAGATATCGGTGTAAGCATGGCATGGCAGTGTGGGACCAACAACAATGCAGTGCTGGCTCTACTTGCTCCCCTTTCAGTGTGCTGCTGCCTCCTCCAGACTGCCAAACTAGGCCCAAACCTAGTGGGCAATGACATAAATACAACACTACTTATAGCAGGTGCTTATTAATAGATAATATTAACTCCCTTCCACAGAGAGTCCAGCTCTCTCCATTCTCAAACTTCAAAAATTCCCTCAAAACCCATATCTTTAAAGAAGCTTACTAACCATCACACTAGCTAATTTCACCTAGCTCTCGCTGCCCTCAATCACTGTTAGTATCAGGTATCTTACAACTCATCCAGCTAGAACACACACAATTAATCTTTGGCCAAACCCACCTAGCTCCACCTAGCGCTAACCATCCACATAACTGTCACTACAACTAACTTTCCTTCTGTCCTTTTCACTCCCTTATGTATTTCATGTACCCCATTCTCTCTAGATTGTACACTTGCAAGCAGGACTCTCTACCTCACATATCAGTCTGTTCTAGTTTATCTAACTTAGTATGTAGTTCCCTGCTATGCTCTGTATCTAGCGCTATGTAAATTGTTGGCGCTTTATAAATAAATGCAATGTAATTTAATAGTATGCTGGGAGAAACATACCACAAACTAAGATTTTTTTATTAAAAAAACCCATCAGACTACAGAACAAAGGTGGTCAACCATGCTTTGATACAATGACACTGAATTTTGGCACTCTCTGTGTAGATGAGACTGATGGAACATCCCCCATGGAATGTATTTTTTTAATATATCTTAAGTTAAACAGTAAGAGACTTGTAAAGCTTTACGAATTCTCATAGGGCAAGTATAAGTACAGTTTTCTTTGCATTCATGCTGTTTCCAGCACACTTATTGAAATTGGAAGATGATGATGTATATTGTAATATTTTTGTTGCCTATGTAACTCAATGGACTTCTACACTGGGGAACCAATGAAGAAAAAACAGATTATAAGGGCTACAAAGTAAACATATTAACAATGACCTTATAATATATTCATAGTGCTTGAAACACAGTCTGAGCCATTTTCCCTATAAACTAAATTTTATATGAAAATATATACACCCACGTGTGTGTTTGGGTGTGCATGTGTCTATATGCAAGGCATATCATTTTTTATATTTTAGAATTAATTTTTGGATTATCTATTTTTTCTAATCCTACCTTGCTTTACATTTTCTTGATCCACCCACAGATGTGAATATATGATTATCTATTAAGTAAATTATGTTCTTCCAAACAACCAAAGAAAAATACTCATTATTTTGATATAAAAAATTAGACTTTAAAAAATCTTATTTATTGACCAATGAGGATTTCTCATAAAAAGGACAATCTCTTGCTTGTTAATCACAAGACTATGTATTTTTGTCCTATATCACATTTTCACTTTACCCCCTCCTTTACTCTCTGATATTGCTTATCAAGGTCCATTATTCATGCAAAGCCCTTTCGTCTTGAGATCCTTCGCTTTCATATTAAGCAAACTTGAAATGGCAGGAAGAAAAAAGGCAAGGAGATCTTCCAAATGTGGAACCAGGCGTAGCTCTGTTAAGAAAAGACAAAATAAAAAGGGTCCATCTAACTGATTTTATATATATATATATATATATATATATATATATATATAATGTGTATATAATGGGAATATAACGGCACAGGTAGCAATCAAAATGAAAAAAATAAAAGTTATTATTATGGTATTTGGACAATTTAATTACTATTGATTCATTATTCGGTATTTTAACTCTACAAGTAATACTAAGAACAAGGATACAAACAAATTAGTAATTAATTTTGTCATTACATTTCTAATCTTTAAAAGTGTAATCATTTGGGGTTTTCTTGCACAAAAAACACTTGTATATTTCTTTTTTATTAATATTTATTCAGTTTAATTTAATATATTTTTATACTTTAATTATTGTCCTTTCCAGCATTAAAGCTATAACAACCTCAGTAGCACATCAGTCATTTTGTCTGTAAACACAAATATCACAATTTAACCACTTCATGGCCGGATGTTTTGAAAAAATGTTGTCGGTCTGAACAGTTTTAACATTTCTGGGTGCTTGTGTTTAGCTGTCATTTTCCTCTTTCTATTTACTGTACCAAAACAAATAAGATATTGTTTGTTTTTTTTCAGGATAAGAAGGGATTTCTTTGATCATAAAATATAAGTTATTATAAAAACACAGTAAAATATGGTGGAAAATGTAAAAAATAAAACATTTTTTAACATTTTTAATACTTGAAATTTATTTTACTTGTCAAAACCTTAAACCTTAAATAGATTCAAATATTTGTCATGAGTCTGGGAGTACCCCAAAAAGCATTTTTATTTTTGTACACCCAGATATGTATTCAACAACTTCCCCTTAGTATACTGATACACCACATGCATGAGTTTGCTAGGTCTATGTGGCAGGTACCGGCCCAAATTGAAAATATGGTCATTGGAGCTTTGAAATGGATATTTTGATGTATTGCTTTGCGGACTGCATTTCATTTCATGTTCAGCCAGCCAAAAGCTAACCTGGGATCATAGGAAATGTAGTTGATTGACATGTCCAGCTGCAGCAGGTGCCTCTATGTGGGAGACACCAGTAGGAGAACATTTTCACCAAAAATGGGCACAGCGTCTGAGACATCAGACTGACTGTGTTAATGGGACTGAGAGGAGAGGAAATTATTAATGGGATTAATAATATATTAATGGGACTCTGATGGAGAGGAAAATATGGGAAGATAAATTAATTTAACTTTTTAACTTTAAATTATTACCTCAGTTGCGATAGAGAATTTCTATCACATTATAGATCGGCTTGCAAACTAGACACCCAGGCCCCACCAGAAGTGTGAATGCCTTCTGACACCTCCAGAGGAGAGTCCACAACCCAGGAGTCCACTTTACAATTGTGGCCAAAGCCTGCATGATGATGTCAAAAGATACACCTCTGTTCTCTTACTGGCTCCTGTGTATCATAGTGGGCAGGACTAGGTGACTGTGTACAACTTTTTTTACCTGCCTTCCACAAAGAGAGGAGATTAACTTGATCAAAAAGGATTATAACTCTGCCCCCTTGTGATGTAATAGTTACATTACCGTCCCATTCAATGCAGGGAGTCCAATAAAACACAACCAGTGGTGCCAGGTCCTGTGGCTGCCTTAAATAATGCATGGCAAATTATAATCTTGTTCCTTAGGACACCATTTTTTGAAATCTGACCGAGTATGAAAAAAACACATCTAGTCCGTTTTTATTGTATTTCTAAGACTCTCAAAACAACCTTTTAGTGATGTCTTGAAGTACACCGACTGCTACATAAACATTAGTAGTACATGACAATGGTATGCCAGATAATACATCCCCCCCCACACCAATAAATTACATAGACACAGGAGTGGCTAGAAAGGTCGCAGGATTTATTTATCAGAAAAATAAATGCTGCAACATAAAACTAACAGCTTAAGATAGCTGTAAACATAAACAGGTAATAATATACAGACCAAATGTTTAATAACAACCGGGTATCAATAAACTGTAACCATAGTAATATAAGCATTACTTATCACGAATATGATCACAAATGTGGGGTATGGCCAACCACCCAGGTTGGCCATACCCCAAGACGGCCAACCCCTGCACTGGCACCAAACCTTGGGGACCTGTGCACACAAGACAGAAAAACACACAAAAAAGGGAAGGGAGGGAGGGAACTTGCCTTAATTGTTTCAAACAGGAAGTTTGTTTGTTATGCTTAACAATATATGCCTCAAGCCCAGCCCCTTATTGAGATACTAACCACCCCTTACTGTGCCCTTACTGGTCACAGGATATGATAGACAAGGTGTGTTGTGATGACTGACAACCCCTGTCATGATGGCCTTTTATATATTCTTTATTCCAGGCCAATACTTGTTGGGGTTCTCTACAATACAACATACAAATGTGTGTCACAATATTAACTTTTACTTTCGTTTGTCTTTCAGTGTAAATAAATCATTCAGTAATCAAATGATCGTCCAGCGCTCCTTGTAATCTTGTAAGAAGGTGCCTGTACATAGCAGAGAAATACAATAATACAGTCACTACTCCTATAATTGCTTTAAACACAAGAGGAAATATTACAAGACAACACATGGTAAGGAAGAGAGATTTACAAAGGCAGGAGGCGTACTGTAGGTGTGAGTGTAATGCAATCTCAAAGGTGTCTGTAATTGTACTGTGAGAGGAGTGTAAAATCTGCTGAAAAACGTCACAAATTTGGAAAATAGTGTAAATAATCATGTGGAGTAAAGAAAAGCCTTAACCCTTTCAGTGCTCCAGTAATGGGCACATCATAGTTTTTCTCACCTCGCTTTGCCTGCCAAACTCAAAGATTAGAGGGCTACAGTTGGACAAAACTACTGAATTCAATAATTAGGGAGGTGTTTTCAGCATGTCACTTGTCACACTCTACCTTTCCTGCAGCTGTTGTGAATATATATATATATTGATTGAGTTTATATTTATTTGTATTTTTAAGTGATTTAATTGGTATGTCTTATCCTTATTAGGTGTGTATCATTGCATTATACTTTGATTCATTTGGCATAGTACTTTGGGCTCTGGGGGCCAGAAACTTCCCTGTGGACTATGGACCCTGTTTGTGTCAGAAATGTTTGACAGTCCATCATTTCATGCAGCCAAATTAACTATAGCTAGACAATGAAAAGTAGACCAAGCTATAAAAAAGGTTATTTTTAGATCTTACAGACGTTACATGGAATTCAATCAAACTTGGCTGCCAAATAACTTGGATGACATTTATAATTACTGAACACCACACATTCTCATGTAACGGTATTCCCTTTTATTTAATTTTCTTCAATTCTTCTATATTTAAGCAGGTCAGATTTGAGCCCTGAGCATTGATACATCTTCATATAACCTGGTGGGCATTGGGATGAGTGGGGGCCGTTGAATGTAGAGATGGGCAGATAGACTGTTCTGCTCTGTTGGAGGGTCCACTGGATCTGGCCGCGTTGGCCCGGGAGATGGCCCTCAAGGTTGGCTCCTACTACATCAGACCAGGCTTGGTATGTTTATAGGATCTCTGTATGCCGCCACCCGTATTAGACACTAATTTTAGCATCTTAAAGGGACACTCCCAAAAAAATGAAAAGGTTTTATTTTTATTTTGTATTGTTGATTTCAGATATGTCTTTTGTTTTTGCTATGTGATTGTATTTAATAAAACTAAACAAGTGTGAAATATAGTGGTTTTTGGTGCCACCCTAGTGTCTTTACAGCACAAATTTCTCACTTTGGGGCTGGGGACACAGAATGCAGTTTGTACGTCTGAATTCTGATCATAGACTTGCATTGAATTGGAGGGTAATATAGCTATTACATAACAAGGGGGCAGAGCTATGATCCTTTTTGATCCTGGTTAATCTCCTCTCTTTGTGTTGGAAGGCAGGTAAAAACATTTTTACACAGCCATCTAGTCCTGCCCACTTATGATACACATGAGCCAGTAGGAGAGCAGGGGAGTATCTTATGACATCATCATGCAGGCTTTGGCCACAGTTGTAAAGTGAGACTGGCTGGAAGATTTTGGACGATGCTGCATCATGGGAAATATTCACAAAATGGAGCCAGGAGTTAAACACCTAAATTTATTTTTCCTTTTATTTGCAATTAATTTAGTTATATAAAAAAACAAAACAGTGGCATATGATTTATATATGTGTTTGTTTTAACCCCTTGCCGACACATGACGGACGAAGACCGTCCTGTATAGCAAAGCGTTAGTGACACAGGACGGACCAAGTCCGTCCGGCAGCAAAACGAGCACTGAAATCAAATTTTTTTTTATGCTTTCAGTGCTCTAATTGTATTGATACGATGCTTCCGTGTGGAAGCATTGTCCAACACTAAAAGAAACCGCCAACGGCATTTCGATCGCTCAGGTGAGCAATTGTAATGCCAGTTTTAAAGGCGCAGTGCCTTTAAAATGCTCAGCGGTTAAAACAAGCATAGAAAGCGAATTTAATCACTTTCTATGTCTCTGCAAGTGTTGCTGACCTGCCTCCCAAGATGAGGCAGTCAGCAACACTAAAAAAAAGCACGATCTTGGTCACTGTGTGACCAAAATGGCGCTGCTCTTCTAAGGGCAAGAGCACAGGAAGTAGAAAGTAGCTGCTTCCTGTGCTCTGGAGACTGTCACATGATTGCCTTATCACAGAGGCAATCTGTAACTGCCAGGCAGACTGTCCGGCAGAGGGGATGCTCATGTGAAATTTCCAAGTTGGAAAACCAAAATTGCACCCAAGTGCACCTCTCAAATGTGGCCTTTTAACCCCCAAACAAGCTGACAAACCTATGTATGTGTGTACTCAGGAGATGTTGCTGAACACATATTAAGGTGTTATTTGGCAGTACCTCTTTTTGGCTGCAAACTTTGGCAAAGGTTGGTGGTAAAATGGCTACATGAAAAGTCAAACTACCCAAGTTAAATGCCCTGGATTTAGTACAGATATCAGTGTTACAATGTCACTAATGCTAATTTTGAAAAAAAAAATGATTTTGAAATAGCTTTGCACTACTTATAGTTCTTGCCCTGTACCGTGAATAAAAAAGCACAAAAACATGGGACAAATATTAGAAACTATTTAACAATTTTTTTGTTGTCTTTTGTAGATGAGTATACCATTTTTCAAATAAAAGTCAGAAAAAAAGACATTTAATTTTTTTGCCATATTTTATTGTTTTTCTCAAGATAAAATGGTATGCTATAATCAAAAGAAAGACCTTCTTATGCAGATAAAAACAATATATAGTTTGTGGGTACACTAAACGAGAAAGATATAAATTACAGCAAAACACAAACACCGCAGAATTGTTAAAACAGCCCATGTCACCAAGCGTCAGACAAGTCAAAAAAGTAATGTCACTAAGGAGTTAAATGACCAGGTTATCTAGTTACATCTTATGTAAGTGGTAGTGTCCCTTTAAGTTTACTACATAGCAAATAAGCAAGATGCACATTAGTTTTTTTTCCTAGATACTCAAATAAGAATGCCATTCCTTGTGTGATTGTGATTGTAAAATTTTGGACACATTATTTCTGTAAGTATTTTTGTATTTTTGCTAATTAAAAAACTAAAACTATTAAGATTTCTATTTTTGAAAACATTCTTACTTTTACATCTGCCTAAAACTTTTGCACAGTACTGTATCTGCAGTATATATAAATACACATTTGGTTTATCAGCCCAATCGCACCTTGTTATTGGTAAATGAGTTATAGATTTCATGAGCCAGACAATTATCACATCACCGGTTATTAAATGGTTAATATGCAGTTTCATACCTGGAATGATATAAATGTATACATTGTGTATGATATATCACAGCTACTACTTTACATGATAACTTTTTATAAATATGTACGATCTGTTTGCCTACTGTGAGTTAGCGCAGTGAACCATAGATCCCCCTGCAACAGTTCCATTCTGTCATTGCATAATCCCACAACTGTAGTGAAAAGGGTTAAGATGTTGATTTTCATGCTAACCTTGACTACATCCCACATTATCTGCCTCTCCCCTGAGACTCCGGAGGAAGGCTGTGCAAGTGGGAGGATAAGTACTCAGGAACACTCAGGTGCAGCCTGCTGCTGATGGTGAATGCTGACACTGCTGTCATTCATACCTACTCTTCTGTCTCCTCAGGCCTACAACATATTCCATTCCCTCCTGGTCCAGGAAATAATTGTTACCAGTAATTTTAATATTTCTCAGCACACTCATTAAATGAGTATATTGGATTTGTATACGTATGTTTTTATATATATACATAACATTTTCCTATATTATATTTTTTATTCTTGTAGTAATATATGATAACCCCCTAACAAGCATAATTAAGCTCAAGGCACACTCTCAATAGGATGAGAACCTATTCTCACCTCCTACCTAGTGGCCACAAAAAGCAGTTTATACTGTTACCAAAACCTTTTTAATGTGTTGGAGTAGGTGCAATTAAACCCTGGACAGAAAACTGCAACCAGACAAGCAGTGGCGTCGCCAGGAGGAGGCTGAAGCCCTGTATCTCCCCTTTCCATAGCCCTGAATGGAGACTCTGACCACGCCCCCTCACACTCGGACCCGCCTCCTCACGTTCGGCCCTGTCCCCTGCATGCTGCACTCTGGATGCTGAACAGCACCAGACTCCGCCCTCTCATGCTCTGCTCCGCCCATCACGCCCTCGACCTTTGAACGTGAGTGTTTTGGAGCGTGAGTGGCACAGAATTATGAGTGTGCATGTGTATGTATGTGAGTTGCAGAGTGTAAGTGGGTGTGAGTGGCAGAGTTATTAGTGTGCATGTGTGTGCGTGTGTGTGTGTGTGTGTGTGTGTGTGTAAGTTGCAGAGTGTAAGTGGGTGTGAGTGGCAGAGTTAGTGTGCATGTGTGTGTGTGTAAGTGGCAGAGTGTAAGTGGGTGTGAGTGGCAGAGTTATGAGTGTGCATGTGTATGTATGTGAGTGGCAGAGTGTAAGTGGGTGTGAGTGGCAGAGTTAGTGTGCATGTGTGTGTGTGTAAGTGGCAGAGTGTAAGTGGGTGTGAGTGGCAGAGTTATGAGTGTGCATGTGTATGTATGTGAGTGGCAGAGTGTGAGTGGCAGAGTTATGAGCGTGCATGTGTATGTATGTGAGTTGCAGAGTGTAAATGCCTGTGAGTGGCAGAGTTATGAATGTGCTTGTGTATATATGTGAGTGGCAAAGTGTAAATGTCTGTGAGTGGCAGAGTTCTGAATGTAAATGTGTATGTATGTGAGTGGCAGAGTGTAAGTGGGTATGAGTGGCAGAGTTATAAGTGTGTGTGTGTGTGTGTGTGTGTGTGTGTGTGCGTGCGTGTGTGTGTGTAAGTGGGTGTGAGTGGCAGAGTTATGAGTGTGCATGTGTATGTATGTGAGTGAAAGTGGGTGTGAGTGGTAGAGTGTAAGTGTGTGAGGCAGAGTGTGAGTGTTTGGAAGAGTGTAAGTGTGTGTGAGTGAGTGTAAGTGTGAGTTTTGAGTGTGCGTATATGTGTGTGGCAGAGTATATGAGTATAAGTGTGAACAGCACTTATGCGTGTGTGTGTGAGTGAGTGTAAGCGTGAGTTATGAGTGTGCGTGTGTATGTGTGTGAGTGGCAGAGTGTGAGTATGTCTGAGTGAAAGCGTGAGTGGCAGAGTTATGAGTGAGTTATAAGTGAGTGTGAGTGTGAATCCCAGTGAGATTACCAGGAGAAAATGTGATTAATTACTATTATTCATATTGAATGTGATAATCAAGTGTGAAACAATGCTATCATCTCACACTTGATTATATAGTCTTTATATTGATGGCAATGGAAGTCCATACACATGGCATTAAACATCCAATGTACCTCTTTATAGTATTAAACCCATACATTATGAATGAATGTGCTGCTTGTCATTATATCATGGGCTTTACTCATGAAAGAGAGAATTGCAGGGAAGTGAGATGGGAATTTCAAAAGTAAGGCCAAAGTAGCAGAGGTAGAAACATTCTCCCATTCGGTTGAATTCCCATCTGAATTCTCTGCACTTCTCTCTTTTATGAGGTTGGTAGAAGGAGCATGGCAGAGTGTAAGTGGGTGTGAGTGGCAGAGTTATGAGTGTGCATGTGTATGTATGTGAGTGGCAGAGTGTAAGTGGGTGTGAGTGGCAGAGTGTAAGTAAGTGTATGTGTGTGAGTGTGGCAGAGTGTGTTTGGAAGAGAGTGTGTGTGAGTGAGTGTAAGCAAGAATGGAAAAGTTATGTGTGTGTCTGTGTGTGAGTGGAAGAATGTAAGTGTGTGTAAGTGGCAGAGTGTGAGTATATGAGTGAGTGTGGCAGAGTGTGAGTGTTTGGAAGAGTGTAAGTGTGAGTTATGAGTGTGTGTGTATGTGTGTGGCAGAGTGTAAGTGTGTGAGTGGCAGAGTATTGGAGAGTATAAGTGTGAGCAGCAGAGATATGAGTGTGCGTCTGAGTGAGTGTAAGTTTGAGTGGCAGAGTTATGAGTGTGCGTGTGTATGTGTGTGAGTGACAGAGTGTGTGAGTGTAAGCGTGAGCAGCAGAGTTATGAGTGTGTGTGAGTGGCAGTGAGATTACTAGGAGAAAATGTGATTAATTACTATTATTCATATAGAATGTGATAATCAAGTGTGAAACAGTGCTCATACCATTTTTATTTTCACACCTGATTATCACATTCAATATGAATAATAGTGATTCATCTTTATATATAGTCTTTATATTGATGGCAATGAGTCCATACACATGGCATTAAACATCACATGGACCTCGTTATACTATTAAACCCATACATTATGAATGAATGAGCTGCTCATTATATCATGGGCTTTACTCATGAAAGAGAGAATTGCAGGGAAGTGAGATGGGAATTTCAAACTGAAGGCTAAAGTAGCAGAGCTGGAAAAATTCTCGCATTCAGTTGAATTCCCATCTCAATTCCCTGCACTTCTCTCTTTTATGAGGTTGATAGAAGGAGCATACCTTCATACCTCAGCCTATTCTCCCCAGGTTTTTGACCCCTTTTTATTAAAAAAGAAATATTTGTGATGTGAGTGTGAGAGTTGCAGGTTTACACACGTGTCTGCGTGGCAGAATGTCTGTGTGGGAAAGGCCACGTGTGTGTATAAGGGTGTCTGTGTGTAAGGTTGTCTGGGTGTGTGTGTGTGTGTGTGTGTGTGAGAGTACGGTTGTCTATGTAAGGGTATCTATGTGTGTGTGTGGGGGGGGGGGGGGGTGTCAGGGTGGTTGTCTGTATGTGTGATATCCCCTATATTATGGCATATTTTGAGACTGGTAAATGTTGTATGCAATGTACACACATTTTTGTATGCTCAGTTATTTTGAAATCATGGGAATTTGCTCACATACAAGTGTGTGTGTGTGATGTAAGTTGGTGTGTGTAAGTGGGATTACAGACAGATACACACATATAGTCGGTCACAGGCAGACATACAGTCAGTGACACAGACAGTCAGCCACAGACAGACACACACACACATATAGTCAGCCAGTCACAGACAGACACACACATACATTCAGTCACAGTCAGACATACAGTCAGTCACACACACATACAGTGGGTCACATAAACACACAGTCACACACACACATGTAGTCAGTCATACACACAAACACTCTGTCAGTCACATACACTTACACACAAGTCAGCAATTTTGTTGGTGTTTATGATAAAAAAGTGCCTCTATCAATATGTCCCCCTCCTGGCTGCTATACCTCATTCTAGCCTGGTCTGTGCCCTGCTGTTGTTTCTAGCCCTGCTGAGCACACTCAGCGCTCGGACACTATAGTACGGTGCATGTGGGGATGGAGCAGGAAGACTGTGCAGCCGGTGCACACAATGCTCCCTCGCGCTCCGCTGGATAAATGAAATGATCCCAGCGGCGAGGGCACCATGCAGGGACAACAATGACTGGGCGCCAGGTATATTTCCTGGTGCCCGGGATTTGTTGAGCCCTGATATATACCCATATATACCTATTGTTCATTGGCATCATAATTATCAGTCTGTATGCCACCTAAGCATGTGAGCTTATTTACTCCACTTCTATCAAATCTATCATGGGCTCCAGCCCCGAATCTTTTGGAGACCTAGCAACGCCCCTGCTCACAGCTATTTTAATTTTAAATATCTCATAATTATTCTACAATTATCTATAAACAAAAGCGCTTGGTATAACACACATATACACACTCAAATTCTGATCAGATACACACACATGCACACACATACACTTTGTGTATGCATCTGATCAGCATATGAGTGTATATGTATGTGCTAGCGTGTGCATCTGATCAGCATATGAGTGTGTATGTGCGTGCTCGTGTGTGCATCTGATCAGCATTTGAGTGTGTATATGTGTGCATCTGATAAGCATATGAGTGTATATGTGTGTGCTCATGTGTAAATCTGATCAACAAATGAGTGTGTATGTATGTGCTAGCTTGTGCATCTGATCAGCACATACGGGTATACTCAGGTAGCCAATTTTCTATGAGAAAATTGTAGCTCTGAGTTCTGTACCCACTCAGATCACTTCGGTGATCAAAATCACCCTTGAATTCATGCTAATCAGAGAGCGCACAGTGGTCTTTAATCGGCACTTATATGGAGTTCGGCTGAACAAAATGGTAACCCCAGGACTTTGGCTTAACTCTGGGCCATTACCAGAGAAACGTGGCTTTTACGGAAATAGCCTAAGTCCTCCAGTAGAAGTCAGTAGGAAGACTTCGGCTTTAGTCCTTCTGAAATGGACCCGTTGCACAGGTTGTACATGCCAAAGACAACTCTGGACAAAAGATGGCAAAATGTGCATTTTTTTCCATGTGTAGAGCTGTATACAGATCAGAAGCTTAGATTGGAATACACAGGTGAATGCTATTAAATGAATGATCTAATATAATAAAAACCCATGGGTTTTTTGGGAAAGCTGAGGACCACACTACAAATCTTAAAAAAGACACATCAGTCTGCTGCTCTTCAGTAGGACATTAAGGCTCCAAAATTACAGTATTCTTGAATTAAACAATACTGCAATTTTGAATCATTAATGTCTTACTGAAGAACAGCAGCCAGATGTGTCATTTTTTGTGTTGTCCCCAGCTTTCCCAAAATGTATTAAAATATTAATTATACAGTCCAGTGTTTAAATGAACATTTTATATTTTTTATAGGTAATATCTCATGAAAACCCTCCACAGCTTATGCCATTTCTAGCTCTAAGTTATGTCTGTAGATCATGTAAGGACACATTCTATCCATCAGCAAGTGAATTGCATCAGGAATTACTAACTGAGTGTAAGAAATCCACCAATTACCTTTCCCATTCCCCCACTTATACCTAAGTTTTTAATTTCCTTTACCATCCACTCCATTCAGTCTTTAGTAAATGTATACATATCTTTTATCTCTCCCTAAATGTAAGGAAATACATTCATTTCCAGCATATGTGCCGGTCCTGAAAATAGTCTATAGATACACATGACTTTTGGAGACACAAGTGTCATTGTAGTTTGATTAGAGATCAAGTATGTAGGGCACAGTTATCAGTGAGCGTTTTGATGTATTATGTATGATTCAGAGATTATCTATTTTTATGGCTTAGCATGAGAGGTAAGAGAACTGTTTTTTAGCTCTGGTGGGCGAATTGTTCATCAGAATCATTATTACATCCTTTGGTCCTGTCCCAGGGGCAAAATCTTTAGTAGATGTTTCCGAATCCATTGTACTGTATCACCAGAGACTGATGGAGGTGAAATCAAATTACCTAATAAAAAAAAAAAGCTACCCTGTTCTGTTAACTGATTTGGATCTCACAGCAGATTGCTGGCATTTCCACTGTAGAAATATAAAGTGCAGATTGGGTTAAACAAAGGAGAAAATGGCACAAATAGTCTTTTTGATTCCCATGTTGGAGAATCCTTCTGCATGATGCATAATTGACATGACTTCTCTCATGTTCATTTCAAAACCTATTAAAAATTTGGGAAGCAGACATTACGAATGGTAGAGAGAGGATTCACAAGTCTGTTCATCTGATGAATACCATCCACATTAACCATTTCTGTATGAGATTTGTTTTGTGACATGAAGTCTTTAGTCCAGACACCAGGTCATTATTAGACAAGATGATTATTGTGGCTTTTGCTGATACAGATTATGCTGTGCTAGAAGCCTACATGGAACAGGCCACAGTAGTTAGAAGTTGTGCTAGTATATGATCCATCTAGGCAGTACTATCTGACTTGTACAGTATCCTTCTCAAATTATCTATTTATCGAACAAAACCATTATAGAGACTTCTATATCGTTGTTCTTCTCAAATTACACTGAAACGTGAGCAGGTTTTTTTTTTTTATAAATAATTGTAAAACTCCTCTTTACCAACTCGTAATAAGGACTCTGTTATCTGGATATTGTGAATGTACATTATGACAAATTATCAAAAATTACAGGCAAATGCATAAATTAAGAGTAAAATGTGGTTTTCCTGTTTATGACATCACCTGTGGCTTGATATGTGTAATTGCAAATCAAGACTCAAGGTGATGCCATAACTTTTGCATTTCAATTGGAAGTTTGGCAGCCATGTGCAAGGTCTAGAAAACCACATTGCGTTCCTGCTAATATCGCAATGTGGTTATGGGTATCATACGCATTGTGTTTTTTATATATATATATATATATATAACAAATAGTGGGGAGTAGGTGGCACTCCTAGGTAAATATATAATGCCCGGGTGCAAACACGACCACAATATATATAAAAATACTTTATTGAAGACAAAGGTCGATCAAGGTTTCGAATTCATAAGCGGAGTCTTCATCAGGACATTACCATGTAGTCAAGAATACTGTTTTCCCTATTGAAAGCAGAATTCAAAATTGCTGTAATAAGGGTTTTTAGTTTGCCTACTTTTGGTAAATAGCAGTAAACAAGGAAGAGGAAAAGGGGTTGTACTAGACGGACGCAAGTCTTTTTTTCAACCTAAATTATTATGTAACTATGTAACATGGGGTAGACATTAATTATGGCCTAATTGCGCTACTATTCTGACGTAAGCACAGTTATACATTAACCCTATTATGTAACAAACATGCATACAGTTGCATCAACAATCAATCAAACATGCATACAGTTGCATCAACAATCAATCTGCGTTGTTCCAAGACTTCCTCCCCTGCAAGAGCAGTATATACTAAGCATATGTTTTCATGTACATACATGTAAATCTTTTTATGTCCTGCATTGCCTGGGACAGAACCGGGCAGCTTGAGGTCTCAGCCAATCAGGAGAGACTTCTTAACTCACAGACTGACTTAGGGTTGAGATGTCTCTCTTCACTAGGGTTGCCACCTTTTCAACAAAAAAATACCGGCCATGCTAGTTCCTCCATAGACTTAACATTGGCCTCTAGCCTACTTTTTACCGGCCTGCCGATAAAATACCGGCCAGGTGGCAACCCTACTCTTCACACAGAGCTTAGTGTAAGCTGCTGCAGCCTGCTTGCTGCCAGCACCAGGTAAGAAACCCCTTGGTCTGTGACTGTGTGTGAAGGCAAAGGTGTGTGTGAGTGTGCATTCGTCACAACAAACCATGTGAAATATATTTAAATAGTCCCACCAGACATGTCAGCAATAAGCCCAGCCCCCTCTGAGATGAAATAACATGCCTTTGCAACCAGTAGTTCGTGTCCATAGCAACCTGTGAGGGAGACACAGAAGTAAGCTCCACACAGTGAGTGTGTTGAGAAGTTAAGGATATGTGAATGTTAATTGGCAGCATAAAGATACTGCATTTAAAAGACACAGTACAGGATTGAGGAGGTAGCATTCTTTTCGGCAGGCGAGTGAGCCAGGGAAAGGCCGAATGTCCAGGTGGGCAGCCCCCTGTAACATGCCGCCCTAGCTCATAATGCACCATTGTTATATGTAATAAATATAGTTTATATTACCTTATTCTGTAACAGTGTATCTTCTGTCGTCCTGTTATAAATTCCTTTTTCTTGTTTTCTCTCTCTTGTTTTGGAATTTCCTTCACACTTTATTGTCGCTCTGTTACACTTGCTCCCTTTCTCTCGTACAGCATTAGTTTCCACCGTGAGGGAATTATGTCTTGTAGTCATTATAAATGTTTCAAAAACAAGTTGCATGTGTAATCATAATAGCAAGAGATGGTGGGAGTTTGGGAGATATACAGAGGAATGTGTTTGGCATCACAGGAGCCACCTGACACAAGAAAACAGCCTGCACCTCAAATCCCTACCAGCGATGCCAATCACCACACAGCTGGTGAAAGCATTACATCTTGATTAGAGGCCAGAGAGGCAGTCTTGTTGTCATGTCGATTTAGCATGGACACGTAACTCTTAATTTGCTGGCCTGCTGTGGTTAAAAAAAATCCTCTTCAAATGAGAAATGTATCTATTATTTTTAGGAGCTATTAAACTCTAAAAATAACTTTATTGTTTAATCTACTCAGTTCAGCTTTGGCTACAGGAAGAGAACCTCACTTCACTTTAGATTAATTTGACAGGGGAGGTCAGTGGAAGCTTCAAATCCTGATATTTTTGAGTAAATTAATATATTTTGAATGCAGATATTTACATTTTAATGAATACATACATTTTTTTAATAATTCAACTTTAATATGTATGACATTTTTTTCCCCAGCTGAAAAAGAGTTAATAATAGTCCCATGGTATGGTAATTTCACAATCTGGCTTTGTGTTTTCAAAGAAAGGTTACAATTCCACGTGGTTATCATGATTAAACAGAGCCTGTGCCATAGAGTTAGACATTATTCAAATTAAACATTTTAAATGCAAAAATCAATTTGTCATAAAATCCCATTTACATGAAATAACTATGGCTTTAATGAGTAATCGCAGCATGGAGGCTATACATATTATAACTAGATGAAATCATCAACCAGTTAATGAATGATATCACTGGTGAGTTGTATTATGAGTGAGATTTTCAAATCCTTTTTTGTCTATGTAGCTCCATTTTTTGGTTGAAATGTAAACTTGGCTATGTTACCGATTCTGATGGTGGGCTCTTGGCAAATGCCCACATTGCCCATTGGGTAAGACAGAACTGGATATGAGTAATTATATCCATTTAATGCTGACTCAAACGCGAGGACCAGAGGCTACTCCGATAGTCCACATGGTCTGAGATTTCAACTTAGACCTCTGCCAGATGATGTTCAAAAGTACTGAAACATGTATTTGAAGAACAGTCAAGGAATGCATATATTTCATTTTCAACAAATGATAATATATATAAGGAAAAAGCCAGTAATAGAATAACATGTCATTGCATACATTCAAATTAGTTGAGTTACCTATTACCTTTCACCTTCCTCCAGCTGTTAGAAAATTCAATCTGAAAATAATGAGTCAAACCAGCGCACCTTGTAGTGGCAATCCATGAAATAATGTCACAGGAGTCCAAAGTATTAGGGATAAATTACAGGCTTTACTGTAGTTAATTCATAAAACCAACACGGCATGAGATGAGCAATCTAACGCGTTTCACCATCAAGGCTTGCTAATTTACAGGTTTGAGATAGGGACCTGCCTGCTATTTAAGGTGTTTAAGAATACCCGAAAAACTTAAAAAGGGGAAGGGGGTATGTATCTATTCAGGTGTCTCCATTAGAAATAGAAATGGTTTCTATATCTACAAAAAGAAAAAAAACTCACATAGAAGATGAAAACTAAAGAAAATATGTTTTTTGTTTCTTTTTATTATTCTTTTTTTTTACAATAGTTTAATATTTAATAGTGAAGGGGAAAATAATGCATATATGAATATCTCTTTTTCAAAATGTCAGTCATTATAAAACACTCCATTTATCAAATATATCTAAATAGATAGCACGTTATTCAATAAACTATAGTATTTAAATAGGCAGCATTGAGGTTAGCTGGAATCACTAGTGTAACCACTACTAGTCCCATTTGGATGTAGCTCTGACAATTACACACGAAAGCTCAGAATTTTTTTTAGTCCATTAGCCTCAATATTCTGGTGATTATTTGAAATATATTTAAGATCTGAATTTCCATTAAGGCAGACTAAAAACTTGCTTATAGAAAAACTTTTTTATATCTGACACTCACCCAGGGACTAGAGGGACTAGTGCTGAAAATGTAAATCGTTTCGTGTCCTGGATTGCTTGGGACAGTCCCGGGCAGCTCAGTGAGAGCTATGAGTGAAGGAGGTCTCAGCCAATCAGGAGAGACTTCTTAACTTTCAAATTGACTTACGAGTTCAGAAGTCTCCCTTCACATGGAGCTCATTGTAAGCTGCTTGCTGCCAACACCAGGTAAGAACCCCCTGGGTATGTGTGATTGTCAGTTTGTGTGCGTGAGTGTATGGGACTGTGTGTGTGTGTGTGTGTGTGTGTAATGTCTGGTAATAAAGGGATTCCTTCTCTGAAACTGCTCATGTCTGGTAATAGAGGATTTAATTCCCTGAAACTGCTCATGTCTGATGGTAGAGGGGTTAATTCTCAGAAACTATTCATGTCTGATGATGACTGTATGTGTATTAAAATACACATATATTATAAAATCTGAAATCTACATCGTTCCCAATGCTTCCTAATGCATTATATAATATAAAATGGATTAAATGTATGAAACAGTTTGTATATATTACGCCTGTGTGTGTAACCTCATTCTCTCCATACTTTGTCTCTGAATGGCAGGAATAAAATGTGATCACCCTAGTGTAATGTGTTGTTGATGGACACATACCACCATTGGTCTGTTAGTAACACAGACCTTATTATTGCTTCTCAGAAATAAGAACAGACATAAGAAAAGACAGAGCTGGCCCTACAATGCGTGTGTGACTGTATGTGTATATGAGACTGAGTGTGTCTGCAACTGTGTTTATGTGATTGTGGATGCATAACTTTACTTGTGTCACTGTGTATGTAACTGCCCTACAGCAAGGGGCCACCACCACATACCATGCCCACAAACAGACACTGGAAGAAATAACTGGTCTGGTTCATGGTTTATTTCATATATAATAATTTAAAGGTATTTAACAGAAAGATGATTTAAAAATTGAACAGCTCAGAAAAACAGTCATTTTTAAATTACCCTAATGTGGTGTGTGCATTAAGGGTAAAGTTTAGAGGCTCTGTGTATGAACCAGCACAAAACTCTTCCATCATATCCCAGGCTGACTGGCTTGGGTAAGCAGAGTAACCACAGGCTCAATCAGACTAATCAGTCAGTATAGAGGGGATACTAGGTCCCACACCTATTTGCTCTGCAGCATCCATAATAATAAGTGGTGTGCTAGACAAGCACTTGGTCTAGTTCTGGCTGAAACCAGCAGCATGTGCCAGTGAGAAAGCAGTATATACATGTGAGATCTATAAGAAAAAAAACCTAAGATATATGTCAGCAAAAGATAGCTGTTGATGTCAGTGAGAGATAGCTCTATCTATCAGTCAGAAGTATTAGTGAGAGTTTGCCATATAAATAAGTGAGTTGTCAGCATGCCATAGAAATGTGAAATAAATATGCATAATAGGGAGAGCAATGGTAATGATACAATTAGGATGAGTAGAATAAGAGAGTATCTTCCTGAATGGCAATGACTGTCCTAAATTCAAGGGGGAAAGAAAGAAAAGATATAGCTTAAGTAAGATGTAACAATGAAATAGGTATAAGAGGTACAATTCATAGTCAAAACGGAATTTAATGTGATAACTGTTCCTGTGACAATGAAAGCGAATCAGCCCTACAGAGTGTTCTGCATGTCAAAATGGAACAGGAATTGAACGGGCTGATAACTGTGAATGTCAAACCGCAAAGGGAGCAAATAACTATGCACATCACATTGCAGCAGTACAATGAGACAGGCAGGTGCAGCAGGGCCTTTTGGAAGCAAAGATGTTAAAAAAAAAAAAAGCCATTAACCTAATCTCAACAATGAGTATGCGACAGCCTAGAAGCTTTAAGGCTGATTACTTTCCCAACATATTGATAAGTGTCCCCTGCTGCCCAGTTTTATCAACTGACTGGCTTGTTTGAACAATTGCTCTGTGACCAGGTCCAGAGATATATTGTACTGCTTGATTTCTGTCTCCTTCCGTGACAGAGATGTTTAAATACTTGCTTTCAATAATAATAATGCAAAATAGCATAGGAGGGGCACTGGGTATCAAACTCGTTCTTTTACTAGAATGAATGGTATTCCTCCCCCTCCTGCTTAATAGACTGTTTTTCCATCTTGATTAAACTTATCAAATATTCAAGGCTTTTCCCGCAAATGGCAATGGAAAGGCTCAAGAGGGACTGAGCAGCACATCTGGAGGAAATACAGTTTATAAACACACAAGTTTATACAAGTTAAGTGTGTTAGACACAGCCAGGATAGAGAGAAGACCTTCCATCACCATGTGTGAAAATGTTTCTGTTGTAGATAGCATGCGTCACACACATGCCGTACTGGTGGAAGTGGCCACCGTCAGTCACCAATTTTATGGTCCATGGAGGAAAGTCACTTCTCCCCAAGTTCTCCACTCTGATCAGTGTGCTATGTTTGAGCAGAGTGGGTAATATCAGTTGTTGATATGAAACTCATTACCCATTACACTCAGCTAGATATTGTATGGTAGGACCACCAGACTAACCACAATAAAATAGTGACTTCGTTATTACACAGGAAAGAAGGAGAAGACAAGTTATCACTTACATGTTTGTATAGTTGAATACAGGTGTATTATGTTAATGTACACAATGATAGACATCTTTATTTTGTTGTTATGTCAGCCCTGTGCATTATATACACTAGCAGTTCTTACTAGGGCAGGGGTAAGCACATTGTCCAACACTGGACCAACAGGAGGAAGCCCTCCTACACCCTATGTGGACGTCCACTCAACTGCTACTGTTAAGTTGTTATATACAATAGCATGGCTCCCAACTGTCCCTATTTGTGCAGGACAGTCCCAATTGATTCACACCAGGAGAACAGGATTTGGGATGGTGTATGGAATGCATGCACAGTAGCACACTGGGGCAATACATCATGTGCATGGACAAGCTTTGCACATTTGTACACAGCATGGCAATTTAAAGTTGGGCTTGTGGAATTTTTAGTTATTATTAAAGTTATAATGGTTGAGAAATATCCCCTGATGGGTTTGCTTGGCCCAAAAAATGATCAACCCATCTTTAAGGTGACCGTGAATGATTTTAACAAAAAAAAAGGGAACCACTGAACTGATTATCCCGGTGCTTGCTGTGAATAGCAAATTTCAGAATGACCAAGTTACTTATAAAATATATCACCCTCAAGACCACAAGTCTGTATATCCAAATTGGACAGCCAATAAAATAGAATTAGAACTGATGCAATTATAGATTCTAGATTCTGGGGAAAAAAGTAGGTGACAGATTATACAAATCTGTATCCTTTGTTTAATGCCTTATTTTAATTCACCTCCTATTTTAAATGGTAAACTGCGAGGTCAACTCACCTTTTAGTGAATAGCTCCATATGACTCCTTCCACACCCACAAATACTTCTGGTCAATCACTGGGAGAGAAGACGTGTTACATTACATTGTATTATGGCTCTTCTGACTGTATAAAACTGTAGTTAATATTTGAAGTCCGTTCATCACTTTAATTTCTTCTTGCAAGGCATCATTCACCATTTGATGCTGCTGTACTGTGCGTTTTGCTCACTACGAGACATTGGGGGTTATGTACACAAACTAACGGCGTTTGCGCCTTTTTATTACTCCTGACGCTCTGCCGTTTGGAAGAGGGACCTCTTCCGCACATGATTTTTTATACATAGACTGTGCCAGCACAACGAGCACCAACACAACCAAAACCTCCATATTCGGCAGAGGCAGCGCAATTTGTGTGTGGTGTGTTTATACATGACCCTCATTGTTTCCATTGCCACACAGTTACAGTTTTCTTTTCATAAACGATTTCACTGAACGATGTATCAACTTGTAATTGTACAGTAAAAGTATACAGCAATTATGTGTTTACAGACTACAGTATTGTCATTAGCAAGTTTAAATGGGTGCATTTAATGGGTACTTCTATTTACTAATCCTTATACACTGCATGTGTGAGGAGATAAACCTGAGATTAATATTGACACTATGCTACATGTGTCAAAAGCTTGTGGGTGGAAGATGTATTCATATGATAACTCTATAAGAGTCACCCACCCTATATGCTGTATAAAGTTACCATCCCATTTAGAACACCACAGACTGACGTAAGTCATTAAGTGTGCTTATTCAGCGCACGGTCATGGAGGCTCTTCATGGAGTTGAGCTGTGTAATAGCTCCATTATCAGTAAACGCAACAGACTAAAATGCTGTGTCTTTTGCTTATGCTGTGAACGAAAAGCCTGAAACCAAATTTCTTTTCAGTTTATGAGCAGGTGAATACTGTCGATTCCAAATAGAAGCTCAGCATGACCGAGCAAGCGCAGCAAGGAGCACAGTCAGTAAAATGATTTCTATTATATAAATATTATATGGGACATGTCTTGTCTTCATTAACATCTCAGATATATTCCATGGGATTGGCCACTGTCTGAGTATATTCTCTATTAAAGTAACAATTTTGAATCAGTTCTACTTTCCGTCCCCCTAATCACTCCTCCAAGTCGTTTTTAAGGGAGCATTTTTCGATTGTTCCTCCCTGGTCTTTGTGATTTGAAGTCACTTCCACACTCCCAGAATCACCTGAGAAAATAAGTGAATAACAGTATAAACTTTTATGAAATTGATGGCAGGAAGTTGGATAGTTCCTATAACAACCAGACTAAGCTGGAACCAGTGTTAATCTTCAACTTTTTAACTTTACCCGGTGTGATGATATGGAACTGGATGGAGACCAATATGCAGGGCAACAATATATATATATAGGTATAAACGTAATGAATAACT
The DNA here is from genome assembly GCA_036172795.1 of Pelodytes ibericus. Lineage (NCBI taxonomy): Eukaryota > Metazoa > Chordata > Amphibia > Anura > Pelodytidae > Pelodytes > Pelodytes ibericus. The sequence continues at coordinate 239,041,425 of CM069857.1, forward strand.
ATATCACTTGTAATCCACAGTGGCAAGGTTGCCTGGAGGAAGATGCACACTTGTAATCCACACTGCAGGGGTGATTTGGAGAATAATGAGGATAGCGATGGTCAAAGGACAAAATAGACAATCTTCAGCACGATAAACAGTCCGGGATCAGGGGCAATAGAGAGACAGCGTAACGATAAACAAGCCAGGGTCAGAACCAGAGAAACAGCAAAACGATGAACAAGCCAGGGTCAGAGCCAGAGAATCAGCAAAACGGTAGACAGTCCAGAATCAGGGGCACAGGCAAACAGAGAGTAGTCAGGAAAATCCAAGGGTCAGCAACGATAATCAGGAATAATAAAAGCTAGGCTTCAGAAAACACGAGAATCACCAAGCACTGCTTGTCTGGTGATTCTGCCTTTTAAATCCTCCCGCGCCTCGCGGGTATGCGACGGGCGTGACGTCATCAGGCGCGCGCCTCTGTGTAGAAGGATAGACTAGCGGTGTGAACGCGCTAGCAAGCGCGTGAGACGGATCCTGGCTGCAATACAAGGGGGTGTACTCAGGAGAGTTGCTGCGGGGAAGATCCTGACAGTTCCCCCTCCCAAGGCGAGACCCCTGGGCTCGCCACCGGCCAGGGCGATCAGGATGACGGGCATGAAAAGCTTGAACCAATTCGTCGGCGTGAACTAAGTTGGCCGGTTCCCAAGATCTGTCGGCTGAGCCATAGCCTTTCCAATGGACGAGGTACTGAAGCCGGCCACGATAAAGACGAGAATCCAACACCTCCTCAACCTCGTATTCTTCGACCCCATCTACCAGAACAGGAGCAGGATGGGACACCGTTCTTTCCGGGAAGGAATTGTCTACCCAAGGTTTGAGCAGAGATACGTGGAACACTGGATGCACCTTCATGGAGGGGGGTAAAAAAAGCCTCATGGCCAAAGGAGAGATCATCTTAGTGATGGGGAATGGACCAATGAATCTGGGGCCCAATTTCTTCGTGGGACAAGAGAGTTTCAGGTGTTTAGTGGACAACCATACTTTGTCACCAGGTTTGTATAACGGAGCGTCGGATCGGTGACGGTCAGCAAAGTTCTTGTACCTTTGTTGGGATTGGAGAAGGGTATTACGTAGTAGAGTATACGTGCGGGTGATATTACGAACGTGTATGGAGACAGAGGGAACGGTGCTGGAGATGGGTGCTCCAGGAAGCATGGAGGGGTGAAAGCCATAGTTCACAAAGAACGGTGATCTCCTAGTAGAGCTGTGGATGTAGTTATTATAAGCAAACTCAGCCAGAGGTAAATAAGTACTCCAATCATCCTGGAGGTGTGTGGTGAAACACCTCAAGTATTGCTCTAGAGTCTGGTTGGTTCGTTCCGTCTGACCGTTACTTTGGGGGTGAAATGCTGTAGAGAGAGAACGGTGAATATGTAATTCGGCACAGAAGGCTTTCCAAAAATGAGATGTAAATTGGGTCCCCCGGTCGGAAACTATGTTCTCAGGTAGACCATGCAATTTAAAAAATTCACGTAAAAAGAGATCAGCGGTCTCCGTAGCCGAAGGTAGATGAGTGTAGGGTATAAAGTGTGCCATTTTGGTAAAACGGTCCACAACCACCATCAACGTGTTGTATTGTTGAGACAGGGGTAAATCCGTAATGAAATCCATGGACACTTCGCTCCAAGGTCTTGTAGGTATGGACAAAGGTTGGAGAAGACCCGAAGGTTTGTGATGGCTTTCTTTAGCACGGGCGCAGGTGTCGCAACTTGAAACAAACCTTCGTACCTCGTCTCGTAGTGTAGGCCACCAAAATGTTCGTGAAATGAGATCTTTGGTTTGATGAATGCCACCGTGCCCTGCTGTTGGGGAGTCGTGGAAGAACTGCAAAATCTGTAGACGAGCTTCGGGGGGTACATACACTTTATCTTGATAAAAGAATAATCCTTGTTGGTGTGTCAATCGTTCAGGATTGGGTACATCGGGACTTGAAGAATGGGTACGAATGGTATCCCAAATAGATTGTGTGGCATTTAAGAAATGTTTCGACTGGAGTATAGTACTTGATCTCTCTTCATGAATATCTTCGGAATTGGACATACGTGATAGAGCATCCGCCTTGAGATTGCGGGAACCTGGACGGTATGTGATATGTAGTTGGAAACGCGTGAAGAAGAGTGCCCATCTCGCCTGTCTCGGTTGTAATCTCTTAGCAGTACGCAAATATTCGAGATTTTTATGATCTGTAAAGACGGTTATCGGGAAAAGCGCACCCTCTAGCAAATGTCGCCACTCCTCCAACGCGAGTTTGATCGCTAGTAATTCTCTCTCACCGACATTGTAATTTCTCTCTGCAGGTGATAGTGTTCTGGAGAAAAAGGCGACGGGATGCAATTGTTCATCTTCTTTATGACGTTGGGAAAGAATTGCCCCCACTGCGGTATCAGAAGCGTCTACTTCCAGCGTGAAGGCTCTTGTCGGATCCGGGAGAATTAAAATTGGAGCTGTGGTAAATCGAACCTTCAAGGAATTGAAAGCCTCTTGCGCTGTATCATTCCAAAAGAATGATCTGTTTTTAGAAGTTAAGGCAGTAATGGGTTGTATGACCTTAGAAAAGTTCCTGATAAATTTCCTATAAAAATTTGCAAAGCCCACGAATCTCTGTACACTTTTCCTATTAGTGGGTGTGGGCCATTCCTGAATAGCATTGATCTTTTTTGGATCCATCTGAATGTTGTTTGGTGATAAAATAAAACCCAAAAACTCAACTGATCTTGTCTCAAATTTGCATTTCTCCAATTTTGCATATAGTTGGTGTTGTCTCAGACGTGCAAGGACAGTGCGGACATGTTCTCTGTGTTTCTCCAGTAATGAGGAGTAAATGAGTATATCATCAAGGTAGATGACAACGAAATGGTCCAGGATGTCACGGAAAATATCATTAACGAAATGTTGGAAGGTGGCTGGTGCGTTACACAGTCCAAATGGCATTACCTTATATTCAAAGTGTCCATAACGTGATCGGAAGGCGGTTTTCCATTCGTCTCCCTCTCTAATTCGTACCAAGTTATATGCACCTCGAAGATCAATCTTTGTGAAGACTTGAGCTGAACGGAGGTGGTCCAAGAGTTCTGAAATAAGAGGTAGAGGATAACGATTTTTTGTGGTAATATTATTGAGTTCCCGATAGTCAATACATGGTCGTAATCCACCGTCTTTCTTCTTGACGAAGAAAATGCCAGCCCCAGCAGGTGAAGTGGATGGTTGTATAAAACCCTTGGCTAGATTTTCTTCTATGTAGTCTTTTAATGAGGTGAGCTCAGGTTCGGCGAGGGGGTAAATTCTTCCAAAAGGAATGGGTGCTCCGGGGAGAAGATCGATGGGACAATCATAATCCCTGTGAGGAGGGAGTACATCTGCCTTTTTCTTCTCAAATACGTCGTGGTACTGTGTGTAAACTGAGGGTAACGTAGAGGAGGAATCTGGTTCTGCAATAAAACATAAAGTACCTTTGTCCAGACATGTGTCGGTACAGTGTTCAGAAGTAAACGCCAAGGTACCTGTTCCCCAATTTATAACGGGATTATGTAACCGGAGCCATGGAAGCCCTAGAATGAGGGAGAAGATAGGTGCTGGTACAATATCAAACTGGATGAGCTCTTGATGTCCTTCGCCGATAGTCATGACTAAGGGGATGGTTTCGTGAGTGACCGGACCTGTTTTCAACGGGCTACCGTCTACGAGCTGGATATGCATTGGCGACTTCTTACGATGGGTAGGAATTGCGATGGTTTTGGCGAGATCGGTGTCGATAAAACATCCACTGGCTCCGGAATCCACCATCGCCATCAGGGAAATAGGGCCTTTAGTCCACTGTAGGGAGAGAGGGATGGAAAGATGAGGAGTCTTATCGGGAGACGTTACTGTGTTTCTTGCGGTAGGAGAAAAGGTGATCTTACCATTAGTAGATCGTCTACGGGCACGGCATTCTTTGTACATATGACCTGATTTACCGCAGTACAGGCAGAGATTTTGATTCCTACGTCTGGCCTTTTCCTCGGCAGAGAGGGGACCTCGAACTAATCCGATCTGCATGGGTTCATCGGTGCCTTGGGGTGTAGGGGTTCTGGTCTCGTAATGGTAGGGACTGTAAGCAGCTCCTGTAGATGGAGTATTGTAGGTTCGTTCCGCTTTTCGTTCCCGTAGTCTGCGGTCTATCTGAGTGACGATACGAGTAAGATCATCCAAGGAGGAGGGTATACCAACTCGTGCCAATTCGTCTTTAAGACCATCAGAAAGTCCTAAACGGAACTGATCCAGTAGTGCTGATTCATTCCAAGTCGTTTCCAAAGCGATCCTGCGGAATTCGGTAATATACTCCTCTACTGGTCTACGGCCTTGTCTAAGAGAGCGAATTGCGCTTGTGGCCGAGGTAACTCTAAAAGGATCCTCATATAAGGAGTCCAGAGCTTGTCGGAAGGACCCCCAGGTGTCGAGGACTGAACTATTGGTGTGAAGGAGGTGGTGAGCCCATAATTGGGGTTCCTCTGTGAGAAGAGAAATCACGGTATGTATCTTCACGTAGTCAGATGCGTAGGTTCGTGGACGGAGATTAAATAGAATTTGACACGAAGTGATGAAGGTACGGTACTTCTTTCTATCTCCAGTGAATTTCTCAGGTAATACCACTTGTGGTTCGAGAGTGGTAGCTCCTTCTAGTAACATGGGAGCCGGAGGAGGTGCATGAACCCCTACTGCAGGTTCGGGGGCATTACCTGGATGGGTCTGTAAATGTTGTACCTGTTGTTGCAGGTGGGCTTGGCCTGTTTGTAGGTCTTGCACTGACTGATTCAGTGTAACCAATTGCTGAGTGAGAGCAGCAATAGCTTCCGTAAGTCCTGCGGTCTCCATGAGGAGAGGCTTGGTGATTATGTGATGATATGGAACTGGATGGAGACCAATATGCAGGGCAACAATATATATATATAGGTATAAACGTAATGAATAACTATATCACTTGTAATCCACAGTGGCAAGGTTGCCTGGAGGAAGATGCACACTTGTAATCCACACTGCAGGGGTGATTTGGAGAATAATGAGGATAGCGATGGTCAAAGGAAAATAGACAATCTTCAGCACGATAAACAGTCCGGGATCAGGGGCAATAGAGAGACAGCGTAACGATAAACAAGCCAGGGTCAGAACCAGAGAAACAGCAAAACGATGAACAAGCCAGGGTCAGAGCCAGAGAATCAGCAAAACGGTAGACAGTCCAGAATCAGGGGCACAGGCAAACAGAGAGTAGTCAGGAAAATCCAAGGGTCAGCAACGATAATCAGGAATAATAAACGCTAGGCTTCAGAAAACACGAGAATCACCAAGCACTGCTTGTCTGGTGATTCTGCCTTTTAAATCCTCCCGCGCGCCTCTGTGTAGAAGGATAGACTAGCGGTGTGAACGCGCTAGCAAGCGCGTGAGACGGATCCTGGCTGCAATACAAGGGGGTGTACTCAGGAGAGTTGCTGCGGGGAAGATCCTGACACCCGGTAAGGAGAACCGCAACATCGACGGATTATACCGGCAATTGGACATGTGAAACCTCTCCTTTTCCAAAGGTTTGGGACTTACCAAGATTTATTCATGTGCATTACAGTTCTTCCGTGTGGTTAAACCCCCGGCTGGCTCTCCAGGAAGGGGGAGATGTGTCACGAAACATCGTGATTCTAGAAGCTTGCTTGTGTATCCTCATTGGTCCACCTCCCAGACTGGTGCCAGGATTAATTGTATTACCCACTGTTTGAAAGTTAATCCCTTTAAGTGTATTGTTCAATCTCCCCTGTTATCAAGATGTTACTGTATAAATGTGCTGTCCTGTCTACAATAAACTGTTCTTTTTGCCTGTGACAAACCTTGGTAGCTGTGTCTACTCCTGGGCATCGCTATATTTTGGATGACGTCCAGGTGGTCGGCGAGGAAGCTGATACTCTATACCTAAGGACTTGGGCCGAATCCCTTACAAAACGAGAATTAACATCAGGCTGCCTAGCCTTCTCATTACAAAGAGCATACATGGTGTGGAAGTTGATGAGGAGCATACATGGTACTGTGCAAATTGATGAAATGCATACATGGTATTGTTTAATACAATGGTATGTATTTTCTGTTGTCTTAAAATAATCTGCCATTGTCCCTTCTGAGATCAGACTCTGGGTCCGCCAATGGCTGAAACATGAAGCAGAACATCAGTGTTCAACTTGTGTAAACTTTCTATTCATTTGAACACATTACGCTCTGGAAATGTAAGATTTAACATGTACTTTTCATAAAATAAGTAACATCACTTTCACTTTATAGGAAATGTAAATAAATTGATGCATAAATTGCTAGGAAATGTATAGACTTTTTAAAGCTAGCATAGCAGTAAAACCCACCTGAATGCCTATTGGTAAATAACAAATATGACCTGTTGGAGTGAATGAATGCGCATATACCTGTCCCCAATTGATTACATCAACTCGTACATTTACACTGATTTTTTCCCCATTATGCCCCCACCCAAGCCACATTCCCCAGCATTCCAAATGCATCACATCCCAAAATTCTTAATATGCTGCGATGTTGTGGCCTTTGGAGATAATTGTCATCTGCTGTTGATGAACTTCAGCTCCCTAGACTACTATTAGTTGCACTTCTTCCACCATTTTTCTGTATATGCTTACATTTTTTACAATAAAGTTATATGTACGGTGAATCTGTCATTACTGGAATGATGATCATTTGTTGTATGTTATGCTTTTTAATGTGCACATATGGCAGTCATGCTGGATATTCCCAGAATTACAGTCATCAAAAAAGAGACATTCTTAGCAAAGCAGTTATGCAGATAAGTACTCTTTCTGCAAATTGTTTTTACACTCCTAGCACCACTTATGGATGACTACTTACTAATACTCTTCAGCGGTGTTAGTGCACAGCTCTATCAAGAAATCATACAGAAGTACAGCAGTGCAGTCATGGGAAGTGTCCATGATAGCACCCAAATCATGAAATCATGACAAAAATGCAGACAGTTCAGCACTCGTAATTATGGAATTTATTCAACTAAAAGGTTAAGTTTTAATGGTTTCAAAGTTCCACACCTCTTTACAGGGTTGAAACACTGCCTTTTGTTTGAATACATTCCATAATTACACATTTTGGGACTGGAAGCATTTTGCCATTTTAATGTTATTGAACTTTTTACAAGAGTCTATCCTTTAATCAGACACCTTGGGTATCTGCTACTTTACTGATCTTACCGGTTAATCACACTGAAATGTAGCTGCCCCCTGTACATTCAAGACATATAGATGTGTATTTAAGGAATACAAGCAGAAGGCTGTGTAATGTGTCAAAACAGTGACATCAAATCTGATGTATCTTGGTTTTCAAAACCTGAGAGTGACATCGTGGGAAGATCATGACATGAAGAATTGTATGTGTTTAAGTGCCAGGGAACAGCTGATGGTTATTGATTTCCAGGGTCATTATGTGAAATCGACTTTAGCTGCCAATCTCAACTTGTAACAGTATCAGTGTAATAGGATAAGAGAGAGGTAACAAGAGGAATGAACGACTTGCCATACAAAAGAAAAAACACTGTACACTCTAACTGTTACTTAACACTTGAAGTGCCACAAGGCTGCGTAATAAATTAGGGAGACATTGTGATATGTAAAAAATTAGGAGACATTGTGATGTATAATAAATTAGGAGACATTGTGATATATAATAAATTAGGAGACATTGTGATGTATAAAAAATTAGGAGATATTTTGATATATAATAAATTAAGAGATAGTGTGATATAATAAATTGAGAGACATTGTGATATGTAATAAATTAAGAGATAGTGTGATATGTAATAAATTAGGAGACATTGGGATATATAATAAATTAGGAGACATTGGGATATATAATTAGGAGCATTGTGATATGTAATAAATTAGGAGATATTTTGATGTATAATAAATTAGGAAATATTGTGATATATAATAAATTAGGAAACATTGATATATAATAAATTAGGAGACATTGGACTATGTAATTAATTAGGAGACATTGTGATATATAATAAATTAGGAGACATTGGGATATATAATAAATTAGGAGACAATGTAATATATAATAAATTGTGAGACATTGTGATATTTAATACATTAGGAGATATCATGATATATAATAAATTAGGAGATATTGTAATCTGTAATAAATTAGGAGACATTGTGATATGTAATAAATTTGGAGATATTGTTTACCTTTGCAGAGAAACAATATTTTCAAAATGATTTTGCTTCTTAAAGCAACATTTTCTGATAATGATATTTATTGATGTGTCCTAGAAAGCATTACTGTTGTGGTTTCACTACCCGCTGAGCCTGAGATTTCCTATGTAATGATCCTCTGTAATTAAGTTTAATTGCCAGCATTGTGTGATTTTTCCAACCTGCTGAAGCTTGAGAACATTGCAGACAAATATGTCTTTAGGTGGGGGGATTTCTACGGAATAAATGTGGCAGAGGCTGCACAACATGCTTTAGATAGGAACAAGAACACTTTTTATTAACTATTTTGTTGATTGTTACATTGCAGAGCAAACTAATGAAAAATAATGCACTGCATATTAAAAGTAAGACAAAATAGATGTTATAATATAAATTCAAAAAGAGGCAGGGAATCAACATATTCAACCTTAAAACAAATTTTTGGATTGAATCACCCTCAATCTCTAACTAGACTTGGGCATTACTTTTCGATCAAAATTTGTCTCTTTCATCCAAATTCCAAACTGCCTAACCAAACCTTGTGTTTGATTTATTCTGAAATGAGCTTCGTTGCAATTCCATTCATCCGAAAATCTATTCCCAAAATGAAAATAATGTCCGAATTTCATCCTAAAACAAATGCGTCAAAGGCCAAAATGCGGTTTGCATGAACCAAAAAATGAGGTGTGTATTATATAGAGCTACAAAATAAGACAGCAGGATTATGAAATATAATTCAAGTCCGGAAAATAGAGCATAGAAACAATAAGTCCTAGATCACTTATTCTTGCTTCTCTCTTGTGAATTCTGTAGTAAAAAGATTAGAAGACGGGAAAAAAACAGATCAATGGAAGAGCATGTCCCAACGTCACAAAACTGACAGTAAGTGTCTCTCTCATTCAGTTAGCAGCAGATGAGATTCTGAGCAAGCAATCTTTTTTTCCAAAGTGCGAAAATGAGAAAAGGTGAGGGGTTGTGGCCTAGCAGAAAAAGTGGCCTGTTTAATTTATTCATAGAGCCAGGGAATTTATATTTAACTTTTTTGCAAAATTGCTGTGCCATTTATTAATGGATTAACATTTTCTGTAATTTTATATTCAAGTATTTATCATAGTAATCATTCATCATTAATACTATATTTACATAAACTTAAACTACCAACGTGATACATGTGATGCAGTAATAAACGTAAATTGATTATGAATTGGTCATCCAGAAATATTTTACTTTGTTAATGCTCAAGAGGTGCATCACTTGTGACCTAATATCCAAATCATTTATAAATGATGTAGAATGTTTTTATAGAGTCTACTTAACAAATGAACCTCCATTGTTGGCAAAATTATCAAAACATTCATGTTTGTGTACTGGTCAAGTATGTATGAAGAACCTTGAAAAAGAAAAGTATTCTATCTCATCCAATGTTGGTCTAGACCTGGACATCTATACAAATGTTAAGGTCTAAGGAATATAGGAAAACAACAGATCACAGAGAATATACACACAAAAAACAGGTTTATTAAGAGAATACTCAAGTAAAATCTGTAGATCGCATTATGAAAACATATATCAATGTAGCACTGTTCGGGTTCGTACCGAACATTATGGTGTTCGGGCCCCGAACCCAAACCCGAACACTCCATTGTATGTTCGTGTTGGAGTTCGGGGTTCGGCTACAAACCGAAAGTCAATAAACCGAAAGACATTCGGTTTACAGACTTTCGGTTTATGGAATAGCAATAGCATTACATGTATTCCATAAACCCAAAGTCTATAAACTGAATGTCTTTTCGGGTTAATAAGAAGAAATTCTTATCAATGGGGAATCTATTTCGGTTTATAGAAAGCCAATAGCATTACATGTATTCCATAAACCGAAAGTCTATAAACCGAAAGACATTCGGGTTATAGACTTTCGGTTTATAGAACACATGTAATGCTATTGCTAGCTATTGCTAGCATTACTGTGCTTACAGCGCATTTGAAAAATTCTAATAGTTTTGGATGGTAAATAGTACATTTGCGTCTTGCAGTGCACTTCATATCTGAGAGTCAAAAAGAACAGTCAAATACTGTGCTTACAGCGCACTTTGAAAAATTCTAATAGTTTTGGGTGGTAAATAGTACATTTGCGTCTTGCGGTGCACTTCAAATCTGAGAGTCAAATAGAACAGTCCAATACTGTGCTTACAACGCACTTTGAAAAATTCTGGCTACCTCCTCCTCCTCCTCCTCCAGAGCCGCTTCCACCTACACCGCCACGGTCACCGCCTCCTCAACCTATGGGTCACTTAGTATAAACTGAAAGAGAATACCCTGCACTCCAACCCTCTCTCAAATGGATAATTCTGTTGATCCCCCTGGCAGCCATGCTTTAGATTTAGATTTATGTTCTTCCAAAGCTAAAATCAAAGATTCCATCTAGTGCTATTTTATGGCTCAGCTGTATTTTTAATTTGTATGTATTTTATGTTATTTGAAGTTATTTCCCTATACTTATACATATTTGTTTGCAGGGCACTTGTCCTACTCTTACCCACATTTTAATTACTTTTGCAGCCCTATAGCCCTTTCCAGGACTTTTTTAGAGGCATTTTAGTGCCCAAAAGTTTGTGTCCCCATTGACTTCAAAGGGGTTCGGGTTCGGGGTCAAGTTCGAGCCCGAACTCAGACTTTTTTCAGATTTGAGAGAATACATCCACAGATTCAGCATCAAACATGCCCATTGCCCATCACTTCCCCACCAAAAATAATGGGGAGGAACTGGGAATGTGCAGAGCTTATTCTGCACACACAGTTCATTCATGAACAGTGTGACATTGACCGGAAACAGTAACACCAATTGAGTTTAAGAAGTAGGGCATGGGTGTTACATAGAAACAGAGGAACAGAATGTGTTGGCAGATAAGACTCATTAATCTGTCTAAGTTTTGGAATACTGTCATTGGTCCCTAGCCTTATCTTTTCTCCAGGATAGCCTTATGCTTAAACTCATTCACTGTATTAAACGTTACCGCTTGTGCTGGAAGGAAAATCCGTGTCTAGGACAGTTCAGCACAGATGTTTCACCGCTAACATTTCAACGCGGCAGCTGGAATGCTGAACGCTCAGCGGTGAAGATCAACGCAGCCACTTAATCGCGGAAATGTAAATGCTGGCAGTTCAGTGCTGAACTTTCAGTGCTTACACACATACACCCTCCTAATAAATCAACCCCCCCAAAATGACTCCGAACCCTCATACTAACCCCCAACTCAAACACAAATACTAACACTAGCTCCTAATCCTAATACCTAACCTTAAATATGCCATACAGGAGCCCATAAATTATGCCACAAACAGGAGCCCCATTAATAATGCCACACACGAGCCCCATTAATTATGCCACACACAGGAGCCCCTTTTTATGTCACACACAAGAGCCCCATAGAGATGCCACACACAAGAGCCCCATAGTTATGCCACACACAAGTGCCCCGCGAGATGACAATTGAACAATTCTAAAACAATAAATATCTATGTACATCTCTCTCTGTCTCTCTCTAACTAGTTGCATATATACTTATATCAACTCTTTAATATTATATTCAACTATTTTCATATGTAATAAAAATGTTAATGAAAAATTGCATTTCTTGTTTTTTTTACCTTCCCATGCGCCCACATTGCACCTAAACTTAACACAGCACCATACAGTTCCCATAGCACTTGCCATGCACCTATATTGCACCCACAGAACTTGGCTTGCACTCATATTGCACCCACACAATTTGGCATGCCACAGTGTCAATTTGCCCCACAGAACATACCACAGTGTCACTTTGTCCCACAGAACTGCCCATGCAGAACAAGCCACAGTGTCACTTTCCTTCATAGTACATGTTATTTTGCCCCAGGGAACATGCTAGAGCACCACTTTGCCAATTAAAAAAAACCACTGTCAGGTACCAATTAACAGTCACTTTGTCATTAACATATGCAACAGTCAGTTTGCCTATTAAAATATGCCACCGTTTGTCTATTGCATATGCCACAGCTTGCTAATTAATATGCCAGTGTTATTTTGCCACTAATATGCCACAGTCAATTTGCCCATAAATATGCCAGTATTATTTTGCCATTAATATGCCACAGCCAATTTGCCATTTATATGTCATGGTTATTCTAGTTTTGTGGCTGTTTCGTCTTCAGCCTCTAGTGGCCGCTATTCTAGGGTGCCCATTATTCTCCTGTTGTCAGCTGCCTCATTATCCTCAGCCATTCTCTATTTAAACCTACAGCTTATGGCAATCAGTGCCTTTGCATTGCTTTGGTTGCTGCCTGTGAAAGTGCCTTGTGTGCCTCACTAGCGTTTTGGTTCCTGAATTGATTCTGATTTTCTGTTTGCTGACCCAGTTCGTTCCTGACTACCCGTATCTCGCTAATTCATTTGTTCCTGCGTTACTGATTTATTCTGTGTATGACCCTGCTATTCCTGACTATTATGTGTCAGCTGCCTGCCTCGATTCTGCTTGTGACCTGGTTATCCGTATATCTCCATTCCGTGACCCAGCCTGTTTTGTGACTCTACGTTTGCCTGTTGTCCTGTGCTATCCTAATCGGGCTCCTCTTGCTGGGTACCCGGTAGTAAGTGTTTCAGAAAAGTCCTTGATTACATACCACTGGCGGCTCAACCAAGGGTGTGTTGTCATTAAGGTGAAAACAATACTTGCTACCCACTGTACTTAGCGAGTGTTCTTGTAGACTCATCAGCACTGGTGATCCATCTCCTGAACAAGAAAGTTACATTTATCACAGGCTTGTGTCCTGCTTTAAGAGCTGCCAGTCCAGTCTCTGCATCCTGTTGTCAGTTTCCTGTCCTGTCTCAGCTGCCAGTCTCCACTACCAGTACTGTCAGGGAATTCTGTCCAGTTCATAGTTATGCATCATGGGGTGCAGACAGACCCCACATCCTGCCCTGCAACAAGGCTCCTCCCTGGTCTGCTATCCCAGGTTGTGACATTATATGCCAGTATTATTTTGCCATTAATATGCCAGTGTTATTTTGCCATTAATATGCCACAGCCAATTTGCCCACTAGTATGCCAGTATTATTTTAAAATTAATATTCCAGTATTATTTTGCCATTAACGTGCCAGTATTATTTTGCCATTATTATGACAGTATTATTTTGCCATTCATATTCCAGTGTTATTTTGCCATTTATATGCCACAGTCAATTTGTCCATTAATATAATTTTGTAAAATTGCAAAAACTATATAGTCCATCTCCATTACTTAGAGAGATAAAAACATGAACATTATGTGCTTTCTGTTAGGTGCCCAAATTGAATTGTGGCTTGAATGTCATCTATTGAAACGAAAAGACTTTTGGTAAAGGCAAAGGTCAGCTTTCATTATTGTATATTCTATTTGAAACAGTAAAGAGCCGGATTTGTGCTTGAAGACAGATAAATGCAGTCTTAATAGTTTAGGTATGATAAAAGATTGAAGCAGCACAAATGCGGAAGTAGTTATTAGTAATACTGGTCTCGGATGCTTATCTGTGGCATATCATGTGCAGGGCTGGATCAAGGCATGGGCTTTAGGGGCTGCAGCCTAGGGACCTTGGCAAAATAGGGGCCTCAAGGACTGCAGCTCGAGGCCTATGCCTTAATCAGGCCAATGAAAAGAAGAAGAAAAAGCTAGCCACAGATGCACTGGCTGTGGAGATTAGAAGATCTCCCCTCGCCAGCTCCCTGTCAACAAGCAGACAGCATGGAGTCAGACTCAAAGTGACAGGTCAATGCAGGTTGATATATAGAATACGACTTGAGATAGAGCAGCAGAAAGGTGAGTACTGGGGAGGGGGGGAACAGTTTATTTTGGGCAGATTAATAGTGGCATATTATTGTGCATATTAATTATGGAATATTAGCGGGCATACCAATAGTGGCATATTATTGGGCATATTAATTGTGGAATATTATTGGGCATATTAATTGTGGCATATTAGTGGGCAGAATAATAGTGGCATATTATTGGGCATAATAATTATGGCATATTAGTGGGCATACCAATATTGGCATATTATTGGGCATATTAATTGTGGAACATTATTGTGCATATTAATTGTGGCATATTAGTGGGCATAATAATAGTGGCATATTATTGGGCATATTAATTATGGCATATTAATTATGGCATAGTGAGCATATTAATTTTGGTATATTATTGGGCATATTAATTGTGGCATATTAGCGGGCATACCAATAGTGGCATATTATTGGGCATATTAATTGTGAAATATTATTGGGCATATTAATTGTGGCATATTAGTGGGCAGACTAATAGTGGCATATTATTGGGAATATTAATTATGGCATATTAGTGGGCATACCAATAGTGGCATACTATTGGGCATATTAACTGTGGCATATTAGTGGGCAGACTAATAGTTAGACTAATATTAATGGGCATATCATGCCATCCATCACAATGTTACCCCCCCCCCCTTCCTTCACACACACACACACACACACAAAAACATAAAAATAAGCACACACACAATTGGACTTTTCTTGCAGAGAGTATTTTTATTGCATTGTATAAAATGTGTATATTACGTGTATAATTGCAGTGTATAAACAGTATATTTGGATAAAAATGTGTATATCGTTGCCCCCGCTTTAAAGACGGCCCTGGGCTCTCGTGTGGCATAATTTATGGGGCTCTTGTGTGTGTCATAGTTATGGGGCTCCTGTGTGTGGCATAGTTAATGGGCTCCTGTGTGTGGCATAGTTAATGGGCTCCTGTGTGTGGCATAGTTAATGGGCTCCTGTGTGTATAAACACACAGGATTTATTCAGGTATAAATCTGAAAAAACAAGTCTATGTGTTCTATCCACATGGTTTGAGTTAAAACCTTTCAAAGCTAGTTAACTGAGCCTACATGGCTAACAAGGCAGATTCAGTTTATTTTAATAGCATTATGTAATTTACATATTACACTGTAACATTTACTTCTATTATTATTTTAAAATACCCAGTACAATTTACCAACAGGCTCTTTGTTATTTAAAATGAAAAATGTTGCTATCTGTTCTTGGAATCTCGACCAAGGTCAGGAGTGCTTTCATCTTCCTGCAAGCTCGTCTACTATATACTACATACACCCACTTATCTGAGAGAGGTTCAACAAAGATCCTAATAATGTTATCAGAAATGTTCAATACTTAGAGATCATTAAAGTATGATGATTTTAACTACAGAGACAATGGAGTCTATTCACTAAAATTTAAGAAAAGTGCAAGGAGGTCAGCTTCACTTTAAAAGTCGACCTCCCAAGTCAACCTCCTCATGCTATTCATAAAAGCAAACTCTATTTGCCCCTCCCCATACCTCGCCAAAAATCTCCCATCTCGCTCTCCCTTCAGTGAAAAGCAATACAAATCACTATTCACTAAAAACCGAAATGAGTTCGAATTAGGAGGCAGGTTGGACTTTGATGTCCAACATCCCTCCCACAGGAGGAGACTTGCATAAAAAAAAAAAAAAAAATTAAAAAGAAAAATAATTAAAAAAAAAAATAAACTGGGTTCCACCCTCATGGCACTGAAAGGGTGTTTTTTTATGAGGCAGTTTTCATCATCCCCCCATACCTTGTCAAGGTAGTGGTAGGGGGGAGAGAGAGGTTACATTATATTTTTTTCATTTATGTATTGTGCCAGCGTCATTTGGCCAGTCCATGGCACAAGGAGGAGGGGCTGGGAAATAATATTTATTTTATCTTAGGGCATAGCCCTCACCCCAAGCCCTGGGAGGGCATTATTTAATAATATTAAGGGCCACAGTCATTTAACGGCCTCTGGCCCTGAGGGGGCAAGTATTGAATTACATTGGCATTGCACCAGCCTGCAGTCATTAGTGGCTATATATTTTTTTTATAGGGCCAAAAGGAGGCTGCTGACTTCAGCGGGGACCAATTGTTTTTATTTGGGCGGGGGGGGGGGGGGGGCATTTTACAGGTTAACCTTTTCCGTGCTGTAGGGAGCACTGTTTGTGTTCCCTGCAGCATTGAAAGTGTTAAAGTGTGCATGTATAAGCTGCATTAAGCAGTCGATGCACATGGATAGCATCCTTTTTTGGGGGTTAAATTAATGGGCAAATATTTTTATCAGGTACAATCATTTTTTTAAAAGATGTGGTAATGTTATTACCGCACCTGTTAATGGCGTTAGAAGCAGGCATTGAATCATCAAAGCCTGTTTATTTAGCGCTAACTCCATTTTTTGAGATGAATCATCCTCAATAAGCACCGAACAGGACAAGTAGTACTTGTTTTATCAGTGTATTCAGTGTATGAAGTGGAAGAAGTGTTTAAGAACACAAAGTGAGGAGTTGAGTACTAAAGGCTTAGGATCCCATCTGGACTTTTAAATAAATCAGTTTTCATCTTGTTTAAAGCTCTATTGGGTCTTTGAATGCTGTCAGTCAGACTACACACATTGTTCTTAATTAATGTTTTCTGTTTTAGGTTTGAAAACAAAAGACAGCCTTGAATCATTTGCTGTAGAAGGCTTGTCATTCTTAGCCCTTTGGTCAAATTATTACAGATCTGTAACAAGTAGGTTTGCCTGTCAAAGAACCAATTGTCCTTCTCTTAAAACATTAACAAGCAGCAGAAACCTAACAAAACAGAGATTATTACAAACAGAAAATATATGGATGGAAAACTCTATCCTCACATGTAGCAGCCCTGAAAATCAACTAAACCACTAGTACTTAAAAAAAAAAAAAAAAAAAAAAAACCATATACACCAATATGGGATATATAATAGAAAAATAAATCAATGTTTTGAAATGCCTTATCCTACACACACAGCAAACCATACAATAACTAATTAAAGAAATGCCCAATTTAAATGAATGCCCATATGTGGAATGACTACTATTTTAAACTTACAACAAAATTATAAACCAGATGAATTTGGGAGAAAAAATCATGAACAGTCAGATATGCCAAATTTTATACTTAATTTTATAATGATCTGTCTTGTAAATGGAGAGTTGATGGCTGCATGGGATTGCTTTCTTAAAGAGGGATTAAATCTTGAAGCAAAAAATTTGCCATTTGATAGGGTTCATCTAATACTTACCCGTTTGTCTGGACCTGTCCAAGCAACTTCCCTATAAATCCTCAGAATGTTCACGTTTTTTACTAATAGACAAATAAATACGGGTCTACTAAATAAAGACAGAATTGCAGGGAATTCAGATGGGCATTTCAAACTTTAGGCCATTGTAGCTAAGTTGGAAAAATGATTCAATGCAACTACTTTGGCCTTAGGCAGTGGTGTATCTTGCTTTTGTGCTGCCCTAGGCAGACAAATTTTGGACACCCCCCCCCCCCTTACCCACGATGCACACCCACGACATGACCCATAACCCATGTTGCACACCAAGGACATGCCCCATCACCCCATTTACATGCCTCTATCACCCCATTACATACAGATTGCCAATATTATTTGCCCATAATATTCCCCAGCTAATTTGCCCAATAATATGCCAGTATCATTTGCCATTAATATGCCCCAGCCAATTTGCCCAATAATATGCAAGTATTATTTGCCATTAATAAGTCACAGCCAGTTTCCCCAATAATATGCCAGTATTTGCCATTTAATCAGCCCCAACATATTTGCCCAATATTAAGCCAGTATTATTTGCCATTTAATATGCCCCTGCTAATTTGCCCAATAATATGCCAGTGTTATTTGCCATGTTATATCCCGCAGCCAATTTGCCCAATAATATGCCAGTGTTATTTGCCATTTAATGTGCCCCTGCCAATTTGCCCAATAATATGCCAGTGTTATTTGCCATTTAATGTGCCCCTGCCAATTTGCCCAATAATATGCCAGTGTTATTTGCCATTTAATGTGCCCCTGCCAATTTCCCCAATAATATGCCAGTATTATTTGCCATTTAATGTGCCCCTGCCAATTTGCCCAATAATATGCCAGTGTTATTTGCCATTTAATGTGCCCAGCTAATTTGCCCAATAATATGCCAGTGTTATTTGCCATTTAATGTGCCCCTGCTAATTTGCCCAATTATATGCCAGTGTTATTTGCCATTTAATGTGCCCCTGCTAATTTGCCCAATAATATGCCAGTGTTATTTGCCATTTAATATGCCCCTGCCAATTTGCCCAATAATATGCCAGTGTTATTTGCCATTTAATGTGCCCCTGCTAATTTGCCCACTTATATGCCAGTGTTATTTGCCATTTAATGTGCCCCTGCTAATTTGCCCAATTATATGCCAGTGTTATTTGCCATTTAATGTGCCCCTGCTAATTTGCCCAATAATATGCCAGTGTTATTTGCCATTTAATATGCCCCTGCCAATTTGCCCAATTATATGCCAGTGTTATTTGCCATTTAATGTGCCCAAGCCAATTTGCCCAATTATATGCCAGTGTTATTTGCCATTTAATATGCCCCTGGTAATTTGCCCAATTATATGCCAGGGTTATTTGCCATTTAAAGTGCCCAGCCAATTTGCCCAATTATATGCCAGTGTTATTTGCCATTTAATAAGCCCAGCCAATTTGCCCAATTATATGCCAGTGTTATTTGCCATTTAATATGCCCCTGGTAATTTGCCCAATTATATGCCAGTGTTATTTGCCATTTAATGTGCCCAGCCAATTTGCCCAATTATATACCAGTGTTATTTGCCATTTAATAAGCCCCAGCCAATTTGCCCAATAATATGCCAGTGTTATTTGCCATTTAATGTGCCCAGCCAATTTGCCCAATAATATGCCAGTGTTATTTGCACTTTAATGTGCCCCTGTTAATTTGCCCAATTATATGCCAGTGTTATTTGCCATTTAATGTGCCCCTGCTAATTTGCCCAATAATATGCCAGTATTATTTGCCATTTAATATGCCCCTGCCAATTTACCCAATTATATGCCAGTGTTATTTGCCATTTAATATGCCCAGCCAATTTGCCCAATTATATGCCAGTGTTATTTGCCATTTAATATGCCCCTGGTAATTTGCCCAATAATATGCCAGTGTTATTTGCCATTTAATGTGCCCCTGCAAATTTGCCCAATTATATGCCAGTGTCATTTGCCATTTAATGTGCCCCTGCTAATTTGCCCAATAATATGCCAGTGTTATTTGCCATTTAATGTGCCCCTGCCAATTTGCCCAATTATATGCCAGTGTTATTTGCCATTTAATATGCCCAGCCAATTTGCCCAATTATATGCCAGTGTTATTTGCCATTTAATATGCCCCATGTAATTTGCCCAATAATATGCCAGTGTTATTTGCCATTTAATGTGCCCCAGCCAATTTGCCCAATAATATGCCAGTGTTATTTGCCATTTAATATGCCCCTGGTAATTTGCCCAATTATATGCCAGGGTTATATGCCATTTAATGTGCCCAGCCAATTTGCCCAATTATGTGCCAGTGTTATTTGCCATTTAATAAGCCCAGCCAATTTGCCCAATTATATGCCAGTGTCATTTGCCATTTAATATGCCCCTGGTAATTTGCCCAATAATATGCCAGTGTTATTTGCCATTTAATGTGCCCAGCCAATTTGCCAAATTATATACCAGTGTTATTTTCCATTTAATAAGCCCCAGCCAATTTGTCCAATAATATGCCAGTGTTATTTGCCATTTAATGTGCCCAGCCAATTTGCCCAATAATATGCCAGTGTTATTTGCCATTTAATGTGCCCCTGCTAATTTGCCCAATTATATGCCAGTGTTATTTGCCATTTAATGTGCCCCTGCTAATTTGCCCAATAATATGCCAGTGTTATTTGCCATTTAATATGCCCCTGCCAATTTACCCAATTAAATGCCAGTGTTATTTGCCATTTAATATGCCCAGCCAATTTGCCCAATTATATGCCAGTGTTATTTGCCATTTAATATGCCCCTGGTAATTTGCCCAATAATATGCCAGTGTTATTTGCCATTTAATGTGCCCCTGCAAATTTGCCCAATTATATGCCAGTGTCATTTGCCATTTAATGTGCCCCTGCTAATTTGCCCAATAATATGCCAGTGTTATTTGCCATTTAATGTGCCCCTGCCAATTTGCCCAATTATATGCCAGTGTTATTTGCCATTTAATATGCCCAGCCAATTTGCCCAATTATATGCCAGTGTTATTTGCCATTTAATATGCCCCATGTAATTTGCCCAATAATATGCCAGTGTTATTTGCCATTTAATGTGCCCCAGCCAATTTGCCCAATAATATGCCAGTGTTATTTGCCATTTAATATGCCCCTGGTAATTTGCCCAATTATATGCCAGGGTTATATGCCATTCAATGTGCCCAGCCAATTTGCCCAATTATGTGCCAGTGTTATTTGCCATTTAATAAGCCCAGCCAATTTGCCCAATTATATGCCAGTGTCATTTGCCATTTAATATGCCCCTGGTAATTTGCCCAATAATATGCCAGTGTTATTTGCCATTTAATGTGCCCAGCCAATTTGCCAAATTATATACCAGTGTTATTTTCCATTTAATAAGCCCCAGCCAATTTGTCCAATAATATGCCAGTGTTATTTGCCATTTAATGTGCCCAGCCAATTTGCCCAATAATATGCCAGTGTTATTTGCCATTTAATGTGCCCCTGCTAATTTGCCCAATTATATGCCAGTGTTATTTGCCATTTAATGTGCCCCTGCTAATTTGCCCAATAATATGCCAGTGTTATTTGCCATTTAATATGCCCCTGCCAATTTACCCAATTAAATGCCAGTGTTATTTGCCATTTAATATGCCCAGCCAATTTGCCCAATTATATGCCAGTGTTATTTGCCATTTAATATGCCCCTGGTAATTTGCCCAATAATATGCCAGTGTTATTTGCCATTTAATGTGCCCCTGCAAATTTGCCCAATTATATGCCAGTGTTATTTGCCATTTAATGTGCCCCTGCTAATTTGCCCAATAATATGCCAGTGTGATTTGCCATTTAATATGCCCCTGCCAATTTGCCCAATTATATGCCAGTGTTATTTGCCATTTAATATGCCCAGCCAATTTGCCCAATTATATGCCAGTGTTATTTGCCATTTAATATGCCCCATGTAATTTGCCCAATAATATGCCAGTGTTATTTGCCATTTAATGTGCCCCAGCCAATTTGCCCAATAATATGCCAGTGTTATTTGCCATTTAATATGCCCCTGGTAATTTGCCCAATTATATGCAGGGTTATATGCCATTTAATGTGCCCAGCCAATTTGCCCAATTATATGCCAGTGTTATTTGCCATTTAATATGCCCCTGGTAATTTGCATAATTATATGCCAGTGTTTTTTGCCATTTAATGTGCCCAGCCAGTTTGCCCAATTATAAGCCAGTGTTATTTGCCATTTAATAAGCCCAGCCAATTTGCCCAATTATATGCCAGTGTTATTTGCCATTTAATATGCCCCTGGTAATTTGCCCAATAATATGCCAGTGTTATTTGCCATTTAATTTGCCCAGCCAATTTGCCCAATTATATGCCAGTGTTATTTGCTGTTTAATAAGCCCCAGCCAATTTGCCCCCCATTTCCCCAGCACTTTTCCCTGGTGGCTAGTGGCAGGCAGCATGGAGTCCTCCATGCTGCCTGTTCGGCTCCCAGGAGATTGTGCCAACAGGTCACGTGACCCGGCGCACATATGACGTCAGCGCGCCCGTCACGTGACTGTCAGCACTTCCGTGTCACACTGCACATGGAGCCGAACAGGCAGCATGGAGGTTTCTCCGTGCTGCCTGTTCGGCTCCCCGTGCAGCCTGGCAGGCAGAGCGATGGTGAGGGGGGAACTTCTGACCTCTGTCTCTGCCTGCAAGCGCGGTATTTTTTTTTTTAAGGGCCAGGGTTTTTTTTTGCAGTGCTGGGGGACGCTGCCGCCCCCCAAAATTTGCCGCCCTAGGCATCCTCCTAGGATGCCTCGCGGTAAAAACAGCACTGGCCTTAGGTTTTAAATTCCAGTCTCAGTGCCCTGCTATTCTCTCTTTATTGAGTAGACACCATTGTCTTTATTATAAACTATGCACTATTAGACAGAAGTGTCATGTACATTAGAAAATCAATTCTATTACAAAACTTTGAACACATGATTTGGAAGAGGCACAATCCACTAGTAGATTATCTTTTTCACTCTATCTAGTATTTCTGTTTTAATTCAGTTGATTTATATAATTCCATTACATTATGAAAGCTGTAGATGGATACAGAGTTAAGATACACGGGATAATAAAAATAAAAAAAAAATACAGATGAAGATGTTGGGGGTCCTGTTCGTAAAAGATACACTTTACAAGGCATACCTAGGGGGTTAATGATATGCAGAGACCAAAGTATGGCTTGCAATTTAAAACAAAAAACAAAAAAAACCACCAAAGGATAAAAATGAGAACAACAAACAGCTGTACATGATGACACAAATTAATCTGTCATTCTTCTAATGTCAGATTGGAAAACGGAAGTACAATTTAAGGCCATTATGTCAATTTGCATATTGCATGAAGGGGTGTCAGCAGGAGATGTAACCTAAATAAAAAGCATGACATTTATCTGTAATCTTTAACTCCTATAGATCTGAAAGGAAACCTATAACATAAAGAAGATATTTATGTCCTATTCAGGTGGGTTACCAACCTACCATTGGCCTCCTTTCACCAAAACAAAACTCATAGAAGATAATTCAACAACACACTCTGATATATAGCACAACATGATTAGAAAGGTTTAAAAACATAAACATTTATGAAATAGATTGTTGCTGATCATGAGAATTTAAGGTGTAAATGTTGGTGGAATACATGTCCAGTAGGAGGCTGTGTTAGTACTATTTATGGACTAATTACATTTCTTATTAATGGTATAATTTATCAAGACAGAGAATCCCAATGACAAGGAGCAGCAACGGAGAAGTCTTAGAGCTGGGAATATGGAGACAGAGGAGACAAGAAGCAGAGGAAGTAATGAAGGAGCATTGTTGATGTATCTGGATATGATGCATGAGATATATGGATAGGCCGCCCTTTTAATGGCAAGATAATAGTACAAATGGTGGAGAAAAAGCCTCCCCCTCCCCAAAAATAGGAGGTCTATAGCAGCATACATGAAAATAGGACAACAGTAATTAATCAATCAATTGATATTTTTATCAGGTGGCCAATAAATTATCACAACAAAACAGATGAAAAATCACATACTAAAAATATACATAACAACCCCAGATATTCCTTAATAAACCCTGATTAATATATTACACTCAATATAATATGCGCATAGGTTTAGGGTTCATATAGCAGCTGCTGACTGAGAACAATAACCAGTGATGTAGTGCATATCTATAGCTGGCATGACCTCAATGACATTATTATATAGCAAAATATCTTTTATGGAGATGTATAAAATTTTAAATGATAAATGATGTATATTTTTAACTTTTATTGTGGTTACGTATGTCATGTGTATATTTTTTATAACATGATGTTTTCATTGACCTGGCATTTGCACCATTTATGCTGGAAGCTCATTTTAATAATAAATGACAATCATTCATTTTTTTATTAATAAATATGCTAATATGTCATATTAAAACTATTACCATGCCAATGAAAAATTGGTTTGACATTTTTGTTTATTAAATTATTTATATTACTATAATATATATATATATATATATATATATATATATATATATATATACTATTAATATAAATTTAGATTATTTGTTTTTTCACATTTATTTTTGTTTAACTTTTATATTTTATTTTAATATATTTTATAATATGTTATTATTTTTATTCAATTTTTTTTCCTTTATTTTATTTTTTTACATTTTATTTTATCTTGATTTTAGTTTTGCAATAGTCAAAGTTGTCTCATTGACTTCTATGGGAGGTCTTCACGTATTTTCATAATATCCAAGGTCCCCGAAAAAAACCCAAAATAACTCCCCATAGAAGTCTATGTGGAGGACTGATGCTGCTATTTTGGTAGCCAATCTCCAGATGAGTTTGGCTGATGAAATGCCAGGAGGAAAATTGATCACATTGGCCAATTTTCATGCCGATTCGAGATCACTTTGGTGGTCTCTGAGTAGCATTAATTTAATCAGTGATCAAATTGGGGTTTACTTCTAGAAACTCTGAGCTTTCTGAGTAGACCTGTTAGCATGGAACTTGGAATAAATACCACTACATGGATGGGCCCGGCAAGGTGAGAGGATGCCTTTATTTACAACATTACAACCAAAAAAAAAAACAAAATAGAACAAGGATATACTTTTCACATGTTTCTCTGATACTTTAATTGGACATTTTAAATCATAAATGAAGGTATTTTTAACTTCTAACATCCTGTGAAGTTCACAGATGCAACCTCCTGCTATATAATACTTTCAGCTCCCTACCTGCCTGTCAGTTTTCTTCCTGTAATTAATGAGACTACACGCCTATGATTTCTGAGATGGTTTGTGGAGAGGATATAGCAAGCACTATTTATAGGGAAATCTGCAGGTAGCTTGGATGTTACAAATATAAAACAGAAAGATGTTTCGCATCCCGCCACCTGCTCCCCGAATATGAAACGTTACTGGATTTAGCTTGAAAATAGTGTGGAATAAACCATTTAGTCAAACACAATTTGGACACAACTTTATATCAATTCTTACTCAAAGTGGCGTATTACATATAGAATGTCCTTTACTTATATGGTTTTACGTATTGTGTTTTCAAGATTACTATATTTACAATAAAGAACTAAACAAAAAAAAGTATGCCACAACCAGATACAGGAGAGATACATTTTGTGCTACTTCATGGTTAAGTTAGAAACTTTGGTCGAAATCCCACTTCTCCATCAGCATCAGTGCCTGAGGGCGTGCTAAAAAAATCAGAGTCCGTAGTGGATTGTATGCCAACATACAGTTTTGTATGGGTATTTATGGGACTCTGTCACCTAAACATTGTTTGTACTGTGAATGAAGAGATCAAGAGAATAAAAAATATTAAAAATGATAGTTAATTTGCACATCAACCAAGGACGCACATCACGGAGGACGTTACCTAAAAAAGAGTCATTACGGGAGATGTTTACAGATTATTTGGGGAGCATGTTTGTTGTAGCATGTTTGTTGTGGTGTTATACACATCAAGAG
The DNA here is from genome assembly GCA_036172795.1 of Pelodytes ibericus. Lineage (NCBI taxonomy): Eukaryota > Metazoa > Chordata > Amphibia > Anura > Pelodytidae > Pelodytes > Pelodytes ibericus. The sequence continues at coordinate 239,066,911 of CM069857.1, forward strand.
AACAAACACTGAAGTCAAGGGAACTGTAAAATGAGGGAGTAATAGCTGAGTTGGAGTGATAGACTATGTTGGAGTTTTTTCCCCAGCTCAGCTATTAATTACTCGTCAGTTTAGTTTTAGCGAGTCGATCCGACTGTGGTGGTTGGCATATTTATCTTTGTTTGAACAAAAAGAAGACGACGTGAACAAATTAACAATACCATGATCTAGAATAGAATCAGTATGCACAAATAGATTTTTTACTTTATATTCATGGAGGGGGGTTTTATTTGTCATTTTAATCCATTTATAAACCAAAATAAAAGCTATAAAATGCATGAAAAAAAATACATTGTGTAGAGCAAGAGGTTTCTTGTGGCATTTCCAGAACTTGAAGGGATTTCCTTTGAAATATTAAATCTTCATGGTTTAATATTAGATCAATCAAGGTTTTGAAAATTCATCAAAGGCTGATGCAAAGTAATGGATATATGGAATAATGGACTATATAAACAACAATATTAATTATGACACTGACACAATTTTGCATGAATTAATCAAATTCCCCCCTTCCCAGTTTTTGAAGTGTGTACCATACCTCCATATCTGTGGATAGGCATATCAATGGGCATGTGTCCATTGCTGTGTTAGCCACCCAAGCACATAGTGCATATTGTGCACAATGAGGAACAATTCATTAAAAGGTGAGTTGAAATTAACTTTTCATCTCATTAACTTAACTATGCATTATAAAGGGCCAACCCTGGTGGGTTCCTTCTACAAGTATAAAAGAGTTGCATACCTCTCAATAATTCAAATGGTGAAAGAGGGACACTTATTTAGCAGCGGGGGTGGGGTTTTTAGTTGACTTTATTGCCAATTATAAACTTTTTGTGAAATTAGATGAGCCATTTAGAATAAAAATAATGCATTTTATTTACAAAAACTGATATATAAACACATTTCCTGCACTTCATCATACATACTATATAATGAGATTTACTGCTTTAGAGCTCTGTGATACACACAAACGTATATAAAATTCTGACCTCCTCGATAATACAGCTACCTGAGGAAGACAGAGGGGACATAGAGATTTGAGGCTAAAAAAGGACTGTCCCTCACAATTAGGGACTGCCCCTTATTAAAGGAGTGCCTGGTGCTCAAAATGCATCTTCCAAATATCAACGCATATAAAATACTTACAGCTAGATGAAATAGTGAAATTAGAGCAGAACTGCCCACACTAGCTGAGTAAACGTAATTTCCTTTATTTCATTTTAATTTTTGCTGCAGGAACCAATGAGAATAATTTAATTCATATGAATGGAATTTCTTGACTCTCTAGTGATGTCATCAGACAATGTGTGGTACTGTTAAGAGATCCTACTGTGTACAAGAGCAAATCTATTACAGTCCACACAATGTATTCTGTTCTAGCAGCACAGAAAGTGACTAAATGAAACAAAACTTTATATGCTCAGTGTCTATATAATCAGTGCTGCTACACCTGCAGTAAACATGCAGCACTGTGATTGGCTTGAGTCAACTATTAAAAATGTGATTTATGCAGAATGCTTGCATCAAATCACAGTGGAAAAAAGCCTTTGCACTGTACAAGCAGTAATCTTAGTCTTGCACCAAAGTGAGTTTGTGGACTAGACTGCTACTTTAATAGGGAGACTTGGGAAGCATGGATTTAGCATTGCGTGATGCATTGTTAGAAAATTGAGAGTATTATCAATGGTCAGCTTAGCTCTTTTAGCAGAATTTTAGTCTTGCAAACAATGAGTTCAATGATTGAGATGAAATGTTCATCTCACTTCAACTCAACTGCAATTCACCCTTTCGCGAAGAGCACATGTAGTTATCGAACAGTTTATCTTGGCGCTCACGTACATTAAATATGTAACTCCTGACTTCTAAGTATCAGAAATTCTCATAAGTCTTTTCTCTTACTCTTAATATTAAATATAATATTAGTTTTATTAACCAATCCACTATTTAAATCACAATTAGTAAGTATATATAAGAAATTATGAAAGCCCGATAATTTAGGATTCTCTAATTAACTTTTAATATACATTATAAACTATTTTGTATTTATATCGTCCAAAAACTGTGGGTATCAGATACATTTCACATGGAGGGGCTTTTTCTTCACCCCACCATAACATAAGTGGTGCAGCCCAAAAACATTACACAAACATTGGTTTCTCGGACATTGTGTACAGCTAACTTGGTGAGATTAAAAAAAAATATTCAACTCACCTGTAACTCACATTTCAGTGAATAGTCCAATTATCTATTTACTATAAAACACCAGAATATATCTTACAGGACACTATGCATAGAATGTCCTTCATATTTGTTTGTTATTCATTAAAATAGCACTGCTAGAGGCATTGTATGGTATGTTGTATTTTGGCTTCATATAGAAATTAATCACAACACAGGAAATGCATTCATTGCATTACCTAGAACCGAATGTTCAGCACTCCAGGATGAATATCGTCATAGTGACCCATGCTCAATGTCATGATGAAAGCCCTGGAGGAGCAATTACTACACTAGTCATCCAGACCTTATAGCTACAATATCTAGCATAGTCTGAATAGACAGCTCCCTTTGGCCACATTTAGAACAGTTGTTGCTTTGGCTAATGAGCAGACGCAATTAACACAAGGAAGCAGATGAGGGAAAGTGTCAAGTTCTGAATCATGGCTCTATGACATTTGCCCTTAAAATACAATTCCCAGTCACGCAAGCATTTACCACTACTCTCATTTTTATGATTATTACATAATGATAGTGATAGCACTGAACTCTACATAGATGTGGAAACTACAAAAGGTAATGAGGGAAGCGTACTCAAAAGTAAAAGAAAAAATGATCGCAAATTTTAAATTACGCACCATCAGATTTTTTAATCTGTTTGCGCACCATCCTAAATGCCCATTGTGAGCAAAATTAATAGTTAAAATACTTTGCCTGACAACCAGAAGAAATGTTCTAACAGCTTGCATTTCTTGAGTCCACCCACCATTAATATTATTTGCAAAAAATAATATGCACAAAATAAATCATACTGCACAGGCGTAAAAATAATTGCAATTTTATTTATAGACGAATGACGCATAATAAAAAGAACACGTAGTATTTTTACTACAATTATTATGAGGGAGCCAAAGATTCTATTTTTTGCATTCACCCCAGAGAAAAATACTAGGGGGAGGAGCAGGTGCAATGCATTGTGACCAGTCGCTTTAAGGAGGTCTATATCAAAGCCGAAGTTAGCCATATTGACCTAGTGAAGGGCTCTGAAATTGCTTATGCTCCAGGCCCCTTAATTTGTTCCACCACTGCATTCACCAATGCACGTTGAGAGTTGGATCCATTCGTCTTACATAGATTTTTCCTATTTTTTACTGTGGGAATGTGAAAGTCACAGGAACAATCAGTACTAATGAAATATGTGTGGAAAAAAATCATGAGACTGAACAATTGATTCTGACACAAACTGGTCAACTGATAAACAGTTGTGAGAAAAGTCCATGCCAGATATTACATGACAGAAAGTTCTGAAAGCTTTTAGTGAAATTCTTTTGTTTGGGGCAGTGGTGGCTTGTTTTTTGTAGCCATGCTTTATATTTTAGGAATACCTAATCTGTTTTTTTTTTTTTCATGTTAATTTGATCTTGACTGTTGGTTGGAGACTTTCCGTGTGACTTAGGCCCTATGTTATACCTTTCCTCCTAAACACTACTTTGGCCTCATTATCTCCCAGCTGAATTACTGCAATCACATCTAACACTCTGCCAAACCCTTTTACAACCCACTGATAAAATGGGAGTGGTGTCACTACAGCACTAAATATTGATATGTTTTACTAGTTGTTAAAGGTCAGTGAAGGCGTGTAGCGCTGTACTCTCTATTATGGGGGATTCCAAGTACACCAGGATTTTTTCTTGGGGCCAGCAGTCTCCTGTTTGTTCAGTATTTGTTCAGTTGAATCTCACATTATTCCACCAGGAATAACGTTCAGTACTTTAACTTTTGCTGACCTTAACAGTCGGCATTGGATCTACCCGACTATATGATGACTTATTTTGCTTTGGAGCTTTGTGATACACTCATCCACATCTAAAATGCTGAGCTTCTAGAAAATAGGGACACCAGTGGAGGAAAGAGAGACAGATGATTTTAGAGGGAAAATAAGCACTGTGCTTCCAAAATAAGGACATGGTGAAAGGGACCGAGTCTAGCTGAGGGGTCTTCTCAGCAACGTCTCTGCATACACGGCAATGTATCTTTAATGGCTGACTTCTCGTGGTGGGAGTTGTTCTCAATAACACGCGTGGAGAGCCAAAGAAAGCAGACACAAGTTCTTTATCCTTTAACTCTGAGTCTTAATTGATTTAACATTCATATTTATACCCCAAATTAAGGAGGTGGCTGCTCCAATCTCATTGGTTATAATGTATGTGTACATATGAAAAGAGGCGTGTAGAGGTGTGTTAGCGGTCTGTATACTAAATAACTGTTACACACTTTTAGAGTGGAAAGTTCCAGAATTGAAAAGGAATCTGCTGACAACGAGAAAAGATTTGTTGATTACACCTTGGCCTTGGACAGTGAGACAAGCAGTGGCCTATTCAACAAAAACTGTTACATCAAACAATAATGAAATACATCATGTGGGTTATAAAAGAAATAGTGATACTATTAACATAGAGTTCCAGGCCTTCAGCCAACTTCTCTCCTCCTGGTCCTCCTAGTAACATTTCAAAGCTATGATAAGAAATGAATACATATTTCTGATACAATTAAGCTGAACAGTGTAAAAGCAAAATCAGCTCTTTCAGTTAACCCTCTCAATGTTAGGCTAATCCAGTTAACCCTTGCAATCCCAGGTTAACCCTTCACATGGGAGGCATCAATATGTTATACAATTGATAAGGCATATATTCTCTGAATCTCTTTTTTAATGTTAGGCATTAATGTCTACTAAGTTAAGGCTGTATAATGTATTTTTCTGATGGAAGACTCAGAGGGAGCATCATTGGTCTACCAGGTTTGTAGGCTACTCAATCGATCAATTATGGCCTCTTCTACTCTCTGGGCATCATTTTCATGATGCTTATGGTCAGCTGAACATCATGGGAAATGTAGTTCACACCGTTTCATTGTTGTGTGAACTAAATTACCCACAATGACAAGCTCTACAATATTCAGTTCCTATGAGAACTGTTGATCACTGCACCTGGGTTGCTAAAGGTTAGCTAAGGTTTACTGATGCAATGCTGCTCATCTCTTCATGTATCTCACTGAGCACTAAAAGGATGCTCAGTATTACTCCTCCATTCTCTACTTTTAATATTAGTCCCCCTTCCTATTAATATATATATGTATTTTCCTTCCTTTTCTTATCATTTACCCTGAGTACCTAATTGAAACAGTTTATATAACAGATGCAACAATTGTAACCACTGGCCAATACAAAAGGGATAAAAAGCGCAGAGAGATCTGTAGGAGTTTCGTTTGTGTGTTGTGTGCCATTGCATTATTGGTTCTGCCATATATTGTTCTAGTACACACATACTGCACCATATTGTATGTATTGTACACATTTAATCTGATCAATATCACTTAACACCAATATCTGGACCAAAAATTTACTGTGTATGTGTATTTTGACACGTTTTATCTGAATATTTTTTTAGCACTTATTGATGATAACAATAAGTTTGGATCACTTATTTATTGTGTATGTTTTAACATATATTTTTTTTATTATGGTGCACTCTTCTAGGTGTCTGCACTTTTTATTCCTTTTGTATGTGTATTTTATAGATAGCCCAGGTGGCCTGTCCTTTGATTTTTAGCTGCGATAGTTTTGTGGACACCTCACTTAAATCACATGTATGTACACCTTCAGAGAGTCCATTTAGACTTGCTCATCCCCTATTTGTTCCTTAACCACTGACCAAACCTGATTTCTTGAGATTGTCAATGAGGGCTATTCACTAAAAAGTGAGTTGAGGTGAGATGAGATGAGTTGAGATAAGATAAACATCATCTCACCAATTTAGCTATACATTGTAAAGGGACAGCCTGGTGAGTTTGCTTAGAAGGGGAAACTCATCAGGATTGTCCCTGTACAATGTATAGTTAAATTGGTGAAATGAAATGTTCATCTTACCTCAACTCATCTCACCTGCGACTCACCTTTTAGTGAACAACCCTATTTGACTTGGCTCTCTCCTTTATTTCGGCTAAAGCTGAAGTCCTCCCATGGACTTCTATAGAAGTCTATTGTGAGGGCCGAGGCTACTACTTTATTTCGGTGCTTTGCGCCTTCATACTTGTCGGGAGACATCGACAGGGAATCGGCTATGATGTCAGAAATAGAAGACATATTTGGAGGCAGATTGGGGCAGCCCGAGGAGCCACACGAATCCATCCGCAATTTGGATGAACCATATTGGGTCTACCCTACAGTATCCAGTTCCCTTCTATGCTCGGTACCAAGTGTTATGTAACCGTACATAATAAATATTAATGGTCCATGGGCCCAATGTTACCAACAAAAAATAAGATTTGATTTTGAAAGTTTCAAACCTGACCTGTGATAGAATTACAGATCAAAAGATAAACAGTTACACATAATGTGATGTGACACTGTAGCCCTGACCACATGCAGCATAGCCATGGTCTCCAGCTGGTTTATCATTTAAAGAAAATGACTCACTGCTCATAGTAATAATCACACCACACAACTGGAGTTGCCCTGTAGTCTGGAATCCAATGTACTAATCCTCCATAACAAAATGTGAGGCTGCCAACCCACAATAGTATTTTTATCTTATATCTTAACTATCCTAAAAATGCAACACAAAATGAGAATTGAGTTCCTAACATAGATGAGACTGGCAGCGTATCAAAGATTAGAAAACATGTCTGATGGTATAAAACAAGGAATAACGTATAGTTCAACTCCCTTGAAAAAGAAGTGCAGCATCAATGTGTGTTTATTATTACCCACCTAAGAATCCAAAAGAAGCTCAGTAACTACAAATGCTTTACCAATAGTATCTTACCATATATTGCATGACTATGTAAATGAAGGAAAATATGTAGAGCTTGTTAAATTGCAGTATGGTTTTTATTGCCATTCCAAATTAGCAAAAATGACCGAATATATATTTTTATTTAAATTTGTGTATGTTTTTTATTGGCATTATATTTCTATCTAAATTAGCAAAATGGCTGAATATGTATTTTTATTTAAATTTGTGTATGTTTTTTATTGGCATTATATTGCTATCTAAATTAGCAAAATGACTGAATATATATTTTTATTTAAATTTGTGTAAGTTTTTTATTGGCATTATATTGCTATCTAAATTAGCAAAATGGCTGAATATATATTTTTATTTGACTTAAAAATATTGCACTGAACAAATTTTGGGAAATGTGTTGACAGAAGTTGTTTCAAAAGCAATCTTTATGGAACTATAAAAGTAAACCTTGATATTCTGCCATCTAGGGGAATATTACAAGAAAAGATCCAAGAATAGGAATTAATTCAAGGGTTGCTAGTGAACTCTGTGTACTGCCCTAAATGTTTCTTTTTACTTCATTTTATTCTTAACTGTGGGAAAAAAGTGCTGCCACCAAAATGGAATTGGTGGAGATTTTTATCTCATATTTATTGTGCTAATTTGCTAATTTTCTCTTTACATGAACTGCACCAACTATTTTGATCAATTTATCATTCATTTTTTGGTAGTGTTTAAAATGGCAATGCATCTACACGCAAATAGTGCCATACACACAAATAATGCCAAGTTTTGAACATGAACCGGTTTTATACATAACAGCCATGGTTTGGAACTCAAGATTTTTATCATGATCGCAAAATACACAGCATATTCTGTGTCATACTGTTATTTGATGACTAATATACCTCCTTGAGCACATGTGATTCCTTTGAAAATATAAAGGTTTCTGCAAAGTGTCTTTCTGCAAATGACTACTTACCTCAAAAAGTGAGTCATTCAGATCTGTGATGTTTTAAAAAATATTAATGGCTACAGGAAGACACCTTGTAATATATGTGATGATGCAGAACCCTAGAGCAGCCTCTACCCTACGTGTATCGTCCTGAAGGGGAACGTTGCTGAGACCGCTGTCAAGTCGCCACCAGGATGCTGGTCTCAGTAGAGAGACTTTGCAAAGTGAGGCTGAATGGGCGGTATCTGGTAGCATGCTGTGACCAAAGCCAGGGCAATCCCAGAGTCCTCTACCCACTGGAGAGGGAGGCAGGTATCAACCTCTCTGCCTCCAAGTGCAGCCTTTACAAAGGCCAAGTAATAAGCTCAATGCTGACAGATCCGAAGACTCTGCCTCAGGAATGGACACATAACAGTATAGGAGTGGAACAGGAATGAATATTTATTTGAAAACAGCACAGATATTTATACACAGACAATGTGACATTAACCAAGGTGAAGGCACAGGGGAAACTAATTAACACATAGTACGCCTCAAACAATAGAGAGACTTATTTAAAACAGGTAATTACAGTAGAATATAACATAATCACACCTTTAAGTTATGATTGCCACCTTTTCTACAAAAAAATACAGAGGTTGCTCATACGCCTATATACTCAACATTGCCATCAAGCCAATTTTTTTTACCAGCCTACCGGTAAAATACCTGCTTGGTGGCAACCCTACTTTAAATACGGACACTTAATGAACACAACATAACAGTAGGACACAGTGGAGAAATCCTGCCTCACACCTTTCACGATACAAAGGTGGCAAGTTTAGTGTTGAGCGAACCCGAACCGCACTGTTCGGGTTCGTACCGAACATTACGGTTTTTGGACCCCGGACCCGAACACGGACATTCCACTGTATGTTCGTGTTGGAGTTCTGGGTTCGACAGGGCCGGCGCCACCTGTAAGGCGACCTAGGCAGAAGCCTAGGGCACAACTTAGCAGGGGGCGCCGGAACCGTGCATAAAAAAAAAATCCTCCCCCTTCCTTACCTCCTCGCTGCTGCTCTGTCTCCTGGTGCAGGTCCGTGGCTGTGAGGGAAGCGTTATGTGCTCCCCTCCAGCCGCTGCGGATTCAATAAAGTTTGTTTAAACTTTTTTTTAAAACAAACTTTATTGAATGCGCATTGGCTGGACTGGAGCGCACAACGCTTCCCTCACAGCCACGGACCTGCAGCACCAATAGACAGAGCAGTAGCGAGGAGGTAAGTAAGGGGAAAGGGGGGAGGAAGAGGGTGACTAAATCCTGGCACATTGAGAGGCCCTCTAGCCCTTTCCAGGACTTTTTTAGAGGCATTTTGGTGGGCAAAAGTTCGTGTCCCCATTGACTTCAATGGAGTTCGGGTTCGGGGTCAAGTTCTAGCACGGACCCAGACATTTTTTCGAAGTTCGGCCGAACCTGCCAGGTGTCCACTCAACTCTAGTCAAGTTCAGATACATACAGAGTACATTTATGTGTTAATGTGTAATGTGTTAATTGAAGGACATCACAATGTCCTTACAATGTGTAAGGTGACATAATGACAGGGGCTTGTACCCCTGACTTAGAGGGACCATATTCTATAGGGAGGAGGTGGGCCATTATTTGTTTCCACGAACCCCAGTGACGCAGGGTTCTGTCACAATATATGTTCATGTACCCTGCTTATCTGGATCTTTCCAGGGTCTTTGGAGGTAATTCACTAAAACATAGAAACATAGAATGTGTCGGCAGATAAAAACCATTCGGTCAATCTAGTCTGCCCAATTTTCCAAATACTTTTTTTTGTCCCCAGTTTCCTATCTTATAGCTAGGATAGCCTTGTGCCAATCCCACGCATGCTTAAAATCCTTGACTGTGTTTACCTCTACCACCTCCGCTGGAAGGCTATTCCATACATCCACTACCCTCTCAGTAAAGTAATACTTCCTGATATTACTTTTAAATCGTTGCCCCTCTAATGTTAGACTATGCCCTCTAGTTGTGGTAGTAAAAGGTAAGTTGCAGGTGAGTTGAGATGAAGTGAGGTGAGATGAGCATTTAATCTGAGCATTTTAGCTATACATCGTGCTGGGCCAATCCTAATGGGTTTTCTTAGCTGTGTATAATTAAAGTGGTGAGATTACATGGTGATATCATCTCACCTGAAACTCACCTTTTAGTGAATAGCCCATTTTGACAATACTGCAGTTTATTAGCAAAAGCTGTATGTACACCATTGCACAGTAACAGATACAAATGTTATACAAAGCCTTTAAGATACAAATGAAGTGTTACAACTCTGGTTAAAAGGGCTGTAGACAAACATTCACAAATATTAACACACTAACTGTATTAAATTACAATTAAAGTGTAGCAAGCAAAAATTATTTGTGCACAGTTGTGTTACTAGCTAACTGTTAAGACCAGATAAATGGGGCTGTGGAGGCGAGTACTGCTTTAAAAAAAAAAATCTAGATTTGTATGAGCACTAGGACACCTTGTGGTAGAAATGCAGTAATGCAGACTTTACTTTTCACTACCTTTTTGTGATGGATCATAGTGGAGGTTATACAGCCATTGGAACTGTTCAAAAGTTTTGTGTCACGTAGAAATGTCCTTACTTTCCACTGATAAGATTTCCAAGTGCCATCTTGTCTAGACAATTCATGCTCCATTTTATATTGACAACCAATAGAACCTGAAACACTTGTTACCAGAGTGGATTAATAAGATAACAATTCCACCATAATTGTAGATGGTTCATTTTGTTATAAATAATGAATCATCTATTGTACTTATCAGCTTCCGAGCCAGAGGTTACTAGAGGAAACCTTAAACTAACCTTGCATTTCAAAAGACTTCATTTGATATGCATTAAACATATCCAAAGGCTGATGGATTGCGATGACCTGTTAAGTTAAGGACGATCTAGGCCATCATCATCTTAACTATTCATCATGGCCCCCAGCAGGATCCCACCTGTGATTGTAGCCAGAAAGCAAAAAATGGCAATACTGGTGATTACGTCTTGTAGGACGCACATAACATCAGTCATGAGGTGGTGAGTGTGTCTGTGAGTGAGTGCGTGCTGACTGAGTGGGTCAGTGAGTGAGTGCGTGCTGGCTGAGTGGGTCAGTGAGTGAGTGCGTGCTGGCTGAGTGTGTCTGTGAGTGAGTGCATGCTGACTGAGTGGGTCAGTGAGTGAGTGCGAGCTGGCTGAGTCTGTCTGTGAGTGAATGAGTGCTGGCTAAGGGGGTCTGTGAGTGAGTGCGAGCTGGCTGAGTGGGTCAGTGAGTGAGTGCGTGCTGGCTGAGTGGGTCAGTGAGTGAGTGCGTGCTGGCTGAGTGTGTCTGTGAGTGAGTGCGTGCTGACTGAGTGGGTCAGTGAGTGAGTGCGAGCTGGCTGAGTCTGTCTGTGAGTGAATGAGTGCTGGCTAAGGGGGTCTGTGAGTGAGTGCGCGCTAGCTGAGTGGGTCAGTGAGTGAGTGAGTGCTGGCTGAGTGGGTCAGTGAGTGAGTGCGTGCTGACTGAGTGGGTCAGTGAGTGAGTGCGTGCTGGCTGAGTGGGTCAGTGAGTGAGTGCGTGCTGGCTGAGTGTGTCTGTGAGTGAGTGCATGCTGACTGAGTGGGTCAGTGAGTGAGTGCGAGCTGGCTGAGTCTGTCTGTGAGTGAATGAGTGCTGGCTAAGGGGGTCTGTGAGTGAGTGCGAGCTGGCTGAGTGGGTCAGTGAGTGAGTGCGTGCTGGCTGAGTGGGTCAGTGAGTGAGTGCGTGCTGGCTGAGTGTGTCTGTGAGTGAGTGCGTGCTGACTGAGTGGGTCAGTGAGTGAGTGCGAGCTGGCTGAGTCTGTCTGTGAGTGAATGAGTGCTGGCTAAGGGGGTCTGTGAGTGAGTGCGCGCTAGCTGAGTGGGTCAGTGAGTGAGTGAGTGCGTGCTATGAGTGCCTGTGAGGGCCTCATGTTCAAGTTTCGCCTAAGGCCACACAAAGTCTAGAGCCGCCTATGTTTATATAGTAGATTATAGAGTAGATAAGCAAAGATTGGAAATTCTATACACACATACCTCACATTAACAGATACAATGGGTCCAGAGCAAGTATATAAAATGAAAATATACTTAAAGTAAAACACTACCTTTTTTCATTTTTTTCATATATCTTTTACAGTTTGTAAATACAGTCTACAGTACAAGAAGAAACACTGTACAGTACTATACTATTGGGTAGTCTCAGTAGAGATGTTGCACGTTAATAGAAATGTGAGAGTGCATAAACAGTAATGGTTGCACTACAATGACTTTCTTACTCGTGAGTGTCCTTTAAATGAATGTCCTTAACCCCTTCCTGTCCTTATGACGAGTTAACTCGTCATAAGAGCCGCACCATTAGCGACCTTATGACGAGTTAACTCGTCATGCAGTCTAGCCGGCGGTGCGCTCCGTGGGCACCGCCAGCTAGTCTGCAACGGGTCCAGGACTAAGCCTCGCACCAGAGGCAAAGCTCCTGGACCCGATCGGTGCATTTCCGGGCATGTGATTGCGGTGATAACGTGATCACCGCGATAACATGCAAATTAGATGCAAAGTCAGGGTGTTCACACACTGACTTTGCCGCTAATTCACTCTCTGTGTATCACATTCTTATAGTGAAGCACAGAGAGTGACCTGTAAGTAAAAATAAATAAATAACAAACACAGAGGTAAAAAAAAAATTTAAAAAATTAACCCTTTCATTGCTGATCACAGTTTTTAACTGTGATCAGTTTCCTTCCACTTTATGGCCCTCATTTAGTTTTTTTTTTTTAACAGATTTTTTTATTTTTACAATTTATAAAGTTTTTTTTAATAAATGAAGGTAATTTTAATATATTTATTTAATAAAATGTAACCCCTGCATGCCTGTTGCATGATTTTTACTGATCTGACATTGCACTCTTCAGAGTTTTTTTCTGTCTTTTTTGTTATGGGGGATTTGGGAACCAATATTTTTCTTTTCTATTAGTTAGTTAATTAGGGGGGATAAGTGGGTTAGTGTTGCACTAGTTATGTAGCTTAATATTGGGGAAATAATGGGGAAAAACGTTTTTTTCCTCAAAACTTTCCTCTTTTATATGTATTTTTTAATACTAAAATGTAAATCATTTTTATGTATAGGGTATCAAAAGAAAGCTCTAACTGTCCTTTAAAAAACAACATATAACTTGTATGGGTACATTAAATGAGAGAGAGGAAAATTATGTTTCAAGAACCGCGTATTAAAAATGTAAAAACACTCTGGTCCTTGGCCTAGGAAAATCCCTGGTCCTTAAAGGGTTAAAGCAGGGTATGCCTGTAAATATTTACAGGATACAAACACTTTATATGCAGTGCCTCCACAAGGAATTACACTGTAGCAACCAGCACATGCTAAAATTCATACATTCAAACAAAAGTGGAGGAAAGGGAAAGGCATAAAATAGTTACAGGTAAGGTAGATGGTGGCATTATAACATACATTATTAGTGGAGCAGCTACAAAACAGAGAGGAAAATCAACTGGCACTGAAAATAGAATGTTTAACCTAATGTTAGTAACAAACAAAATATGTGACACCAGATGAGTTTCAGACCCATTTGTTCAAAATCTTGTTTTTTTTAAAAATTATATAACTGCTAAAAAAAAAAGACTATAATTATATAAAAATAAAATTTAAATTTGAGTACATTACAATCGCAATAAAGGTTCTTAACTATATGTTTTACAAAATATTTAAAAAATATGGGAAACACAAGCTAAATAATAAATTCCTATTTATTTGGCCATGGACATAAGTAAATACTATTATGACCAAGACTAAAGGAAAATATTAAACCCATGTGGGAAGAAAAGAACAAAGAGTCCCAGATAATGCTTCATAACTGCAGTATTCTACTCCATCTAATTAACTGCTCAGCTCATGAAAGAAACACTCAACACATGCACGGAGTGGGCTTTTCCCTGCAGGGCCAAGATAAAGAGTGGAAAACATCTCCAAATGGCCGCGTCTAAAGTTGACCAAACTGAGTGTATGAAAGCCAAAAAACTGGAGATGGGCAAAATGAACATTTTCGTTTTTTTTTTCTGAAACAAATTTTGTTCATTGCTGCATTCCGTTCCTTATTTTCATTTCATTATATTCATTCATACGAATGGAAAATAATTCACCTATGTTCAATACTATAAGGTTGGAGAATTTGGTTGAAAGAGTGGAAATTATCCAAATGTCATCTCATCCCTTATGCTGTTGAGCTGTCGAAATTTGACTCTTTCATCCGAATTCCCCAGCCTTGTACTATGTATTGAATGAACATAGGTGAAATGCCATTTGTACGAATGGAAATAACGAAATGAATGCAGCAATGGCTGAAATGGCCTGAGTTCAATAGTAAGTGATTGGGGAATTCGGATATAGAAGCTTATGGACATCATTTTGTTGAAATCAAACACATGGAAACATAGAGACATAGACTTTTAGTTGTGTAGAGGTACACCTGAAAGTGTGACTAAAATAATATTAATAGACGTTTATCAAAAATATCTGATATGTTGCATATTAAATAAAAAACAAAAAACCCCTGCAGTTTATATAATATTCACAGATGACCGTTTCACACGTTATTTGTTGGCTTTAAAGGGACAGTAACCTTTATTAAGCCTACTTTGTATTTAAGTTTGAAATTCCTGTCTCAATTCCCTACAATTTCTCTCGTGGAGTATACCCTTTAGTGATCCCTTAAGATATATGGTTCGTGCATGCTTTGACAGTATCCCTGGGAGGTAGATTGACAGCAACACCACGTAGACACGGTCACACTGTCACACAAACAGGCAGCACTGCGCATGCGCAGTATTCAGTCTCCAGTGTCCCAGACACAAGAGAGCAGAATGACAAATTCTACCTCTGTTCCAGAAAGCAGGACAGAGGTAGAGCTTGGTGGGACAGCGTGACACCCCCCCAAAATCGGAACTGTCCCGTGAAAACTCTTAGAGCATGTTACTGGTATATTACGCCATTCAGTCAGGGATACTCATAAGGCATGCATTAACCCTTAAAGAACCAGGGATTTTCTTGGGCTAATGACCAGATGCGATTTTTCCATTATGATATGTGGTTATTTAAACATAGTTTTCCTCTCTCTCATTTAACGCACCCATACAAGTTATATGTTAGAATTTTATTTGGATGGATACCATGTACATATAAATGATCTACAGTTTAATATTCAAAAATACATATAAAAGGGGAGAAGTTTTAAAAACAAATTCCCAATAATATTGTACAAAACTAGTACAACACTAACACTGACCCACTTAGCCCAATTAACTAACTAATAAAAATAAAAACATAGGTTCCCAGACCCCCCAAAAAGTATAATGTACTGGTCAGAGCAATCAGAATCACAGCACAGGCCTGCAGGGGTTAACTTAATTAAATTAATAAATGAAAAGAATATAGTCATATAGAAAAATTGCAAAAAATTAAATAATGAGAGGAAACTGATCACAGGGGAAGGGTTAACTTTTTTTAAACAGGAAATTCGATTGTTTCTTTCCTTTATCTTACTGTCATTCTCTCTCTGTACTTCACAATCAGTGAAGTACAGTCAGTGAACTGGAGGCAAAGTCAGTGTATATAAGCATTTAACATATAACATAGATTGTATTACAAAGTATTTTGATAATTATGGATGTGAAATGTAAACTTTTTTTAAAATATATATATTACACGTTACAAAAAGTTTATAAATTTCCCATCCATAATTATCAAAATGCTTAGTAATACTTTATACAAAATTGACAAATACAGACAGACATACAGTATATAGGTTTATTTATTCAAACTGAAAGCAATTCCCCAGGTCAACCTCCAAATCCGAATTTTAGTGAAATGGACCCACTTTAGTTACATAAACAACTGAATTCGAAATGTGTGGAAATTAAGGCAAATTGCCGAATAGACAAATTCCTGCAGTAACAGTCCAAGTGTGTGTGTGCTTATTTTTGTGTGTTTTATTTGGTGGGGGATTATTGTGATGGAGGGCGCGATTGCATGCCGGGGAGGGGGGCACAGCCCAGGGGGACCAATCAATATTAAAGACGGCCCTGACCATGGGGTTTTTTAGTTGCCGAGAGGAAGAACCAGAACACCTCCCGTTGACAAAGCAGGCAGCATCTGTTTTCCCTTCTTGGTGGGATCCTCATACACTTGATCACAAGACATCTAAAGGCTTTGAAACCTTATCCATGGGTCTTAAATTGCCTTCCAAGTGGGAATGTTGGATGTTCCTCCCTGATGGTGCTAAGGTGTTCCCTGATTCTACATTTCAGAGGCTGACTTCTGCAGCCCACGTATTGTACTTGACAAACACTGCAGGTAACAATAGAGAGGACATTTTTAGGTAATTATATAGATGACAGGGGAACAATTTTAACTTTTCCCCTGCTACTGTTGAACAGAATTGTTTAGTCACCTCTATACGTGAGCAGCACATACATATTTTAAGTCCATACTTGTAGTTCCCTAGTATCCTTAACCAGGGCAAATATTTTACCTGCTGAAGATGTAAACATATTTGGAGAGAGAATATTACCCAATGTCAAGGCTCTCTTTGCCAAAAAATGTACCCCTTCTAGCAGTTGATTCAAGTTTGGGATCTGTATATAAAATGGGAAGATGGGTTATTACTAGTAACTTGACTGTTAGGTCCAAAATAAGATTTCCTAATAATTCGGTCAACCACTCTATTGGCCTTAAGAATATTTCCATTTGGCTATCCCCTTTCCAAAAAACTCTGAACTAAATCCTCAGCCTGCACTTTATATAAGGAATTGGTGCTGCAGATACTGTTGTTGAACTGTTCTTTGGGCATACCTTTAAACAGGTGGGCAGGGTGATAAGAACGGGCATGCAGCATTGTGTTCCTGGAGTTAGGTTACCTATAGCAGTCCTAATAAATTGAGGGTAATCAGATTCAGTGGGACAGAACAGGAAGCTGGTTCAGTAATACACTGGACCAGTAGGAACCCGCATCCAAGGACGGACAAAGTGTCCATATAAGGACACAAGTGTGTATGTGGCAAGGCCTGTGAAGTTCCATCATTAAACTATCCATCATGAAGCCCAGTAAATATCCACCATGAGCAAAATATTTGTGCCTACCCCTGCCACATCCTGAGGTAATCTGGACCAAAATTGCATATATTTTTGAGTTTTGTAACATCTGGAGTTTTATGCAACTGAATGCCTAGATACAAAATAACCTTTAATGGGACTTCATTATCTAAACATTGTTTATACTGTGAAATGTAGAAAGTAAAAGATGTATACATTGTGTTAGCAGATTATAAGCAAATGTATAATTTAAGAGAAAAATATGTGGTGTCTCCTATTTATGACCTCACTCTGTGACTTGATATGCAAATTCCACATGCTATTGAACAATTAATTTGCATAGCTAGCTCCAGTTAACGCCACTCACACTTTTTTTCTTCTTTGCTAATGCAATGTACTGTATCAATCATTTCTGATATTTTTTTATTCTCAACATTGCCTAGGAATCAGTTGCTGTTCTATATTGTCACAATCATCACAGTGACATGTCGAAAAGCCAGTTGACTTTGTCACAGAAGGTATATGGTCATTGGTATCTCGCTGATCAAATGCCCCTGAAGAGCTACGACCAGGATCCTGAAGGACTGTTCCAAGAGCTGGAGGGTGTCCTATTATGGGAGGGGGATTATGGGAGGGGCTACTCAGACACTGAACATGGTGCTAATTTAGTATAAGCAACAATTATTTAAATTGCGAATCTATCTCGAGCAGAGGCGGTGAATTGTGACACATGCATAAGTGACTGGGACAGCAACACTGTCGATCAACTGTAAAATGTGTTGCCCCTACCCCTATTTTATAAGAAAACTGTAGCAAAACAATGACAGTTCGTCGAGGCAATGTCACCGCTGACAGTTCAGAATTTCTATATAAACTATCTTTAAACAGAAGTTAATTTTTTACCGACAGTTGTCATTTAAGGATCGTAACAGGATGAAGACATGGAGTTGTTTGATATAGGATATCTCTATAATTTGACTGAAAATTAAAAAGTCAGACACAAAGCACAAGAATTGTAAACATATTTGTATATTTAATTTGGTCATCCAGTTTTACATTAGTGTGGTTATTAATGAATAACTTTTTTTTATTAATAATGTAGGCAAGTACAAGATTGTTATTCTGCAACAGGTCCAATTACTATCACCTGGATTTTGGTCACTGAGTTATTTCTTATATGCTCTAGTGAATGATTTGGAATGATATTCTTTGGGATGCAACAGACACCCCGTCCTATTTCATTGTGAAAGAACAGTGAACGATAAGAATGCCAAACCACAGAAATGGCTTGTTATGTACAGAAGAAATAAAAACAGCAGTTTGATTAGTATGATCACTCTAGTAAACAAAACCTCCTCTGTATCACTACACAGCATATGTACTCATGAAAGGAGTAGAACATAAGAGCCATAGCACAACAGTTAAATTAAAAAGCTTTGTCTCTTATCAGTTTTCCTTAGAGCAGGAGGGAGGCATGTTGTGGCCTAGGTTTATTAAAGCATATAAGCTTTAGTGTTCCTTGAGCTTCATTTATCAGAAGTTAAAATCATTAAGTGTCGGATAGTATGATAGAAGCACTGATCATCCCCCACTTTTTAAGTCTGAGAGAGAGCAAGGTTTAAATGACACAGTAGAAGCATGTGACAAGGCTCTCATTATAGTTGTCTGAAAACTATAACCTTGCAAAGTACTTTCAAGAGCTGGGATTTTCTTGGACTCCTAAAGGAACTGTTTATGATAACTTTTTACTAACAAAAATCAAAATATCGCTCTCCCTGGTTTTGCAACTTGTAGGTGAGCTCTGCTCAAACAAGATTCCACACACCATCCTGTTCTTCCACACGTGACCATTACACAGACACTTCCACTCTTTGGCTTCCTTTCTTTTTGTAGACGGGCCCTTTTCCGTTCTGCACGCCTGATTCCATCAATTTCAGAGTTATTGGGTCCTTCTTGAATCTGATTGCAAACCTGAGCAGATCACAAATAGTTCATGTTTAGCATATTGGGCAACATCACTTTGCTATTCCTCATATTCAAAACTTTCCATGAAGTTAACTGACAGGTTAACATAGGTTATAACATAGGTATCTAGTCCTAGATACTGCTCATCTCTTTAAAATCCCCTCCTTCAAAAATGATAATAGGTTTACACTGCAACTCTTATCTCATTCTGTAATTTAGATGACCAGTAGCTAATTCCAACATTTCCACCTTTTACTACGTAACTAAAACAGAGAGGAACTTTCTGCGCACTTGACCAGAGTTTAGTTCACATTGTTCACTTGAGCCATTTCTCACCCTGCAATCCTAATGGCTGACTGGTTTCAAATAAAAACAAGTGCCAGGAACAATAACGGCATGTAATAAAAACATGTCATGCCTACTCCCCACCTACTCCCACTCAAAAAAAAACTTTACTTTAAGGGTAATTATGCTTCCCATTGTACAGTATATGAAACATACTCATCACTGATAATCAGATTCAGCTTCTTTTGTGTTGTTTGCAGCACATATTGGTGTAGTTTGGTTACAATTTCAATTACATGTTCACTGGTCAAGAGGAAGTCTCCCTTTGAACCTGCCGTTGATGTCTGTGAATCAAAAAAAGGAGAGAATAAAGGATCATGCTTTGATTACGGGGGAGGTGTATGTGTTCGCCATGGCAGATTGTGCAATCGTATAGCGGCACATAAATATGACAAAAGAGCAATAGTTCCTGGGCCCCAGAACCATGTAATCCCAGCATTTGCAGTTGGTTTGGACTTTGACTCAACTTTCAGTGTCCTATAAGCTATATTTTTCCTAATGCAAATGTATTGTGGTAATAGTATTAAGTGCCATGATAATATGATGAAGTGTGAGTTTTGTACAAACTGCGGCTTCTATATATTGTGCTTGGATTTTTGCTGTCTCTACACAGACATTGAGCAAGATGTTACTTCCAGTCCACAATACATCACTGACAAGGGTGGCATGACCATTGTTAATTGTCTACAGACACCTAGAAACCTAGAGACATCTCTATTATAATGTTATATCCCTACAATTGTTTATTTTTTGGGGTTTGTAATAGTAAAGAAACATGTAAGTATTTGTATAATGTTCCTTAGTCAATCTATAGTTAAATCTTTCAATGCAAGCTGTAGAAATTCCTCCTCATTCTTTGGAAGTTCTTTTAGTTTTTTGCAGGTATGTTGCATTAGCAGAAGTAATACATTTGCATTTCACTGTGAAAGGGAAATAAGAGAGAATGCTGTAGGTCTATTCACTAAAAGGTGAGCTGAAGTGTGATAAACATTTCATCTAATTGTTTAAACTATATGTTTTTTAGCGGGTGATTTGTCCTTGCACCTCAATTCATCTGCATCTCACCATTTATTTCACTATTTAGTAAATAGACCCCACGGAGAATCAGAAAAGGAGATAGGTGAATTTAGAATGCTATACATTACCGGAGTCAGCTGGGCAGCAAGGATTCCATCATTGAACTTGCTGACAGAAACACCGGCAATCTCATCAAACTTCACAAGGCTATTTACTTTAGCTTTTGAATCCACAAGTGCTAAATGACTTTGTGTTAGTAACAGAATCATGGCAGTTCCCTACAATAATTAGAAATAACAGGAAATTATTAAGTAATTTTAAACTTCTAAATGAAAAAAAAAATAATGTACAGTATTATACAATGCTATTCTCTGGTAAGAAAGGTCAGATGCACAAAAACAGTGTATATATAATCATGAACTCTGGTTTCTATAGCTACAACTGTAGTCAGATTGTGCAGTCCACTCTAAGTCCAGCAAAGTATAAAATATTGTAAACCGACATGCAAATAAAGGCACAGCTTTTTAACTATTAGATAGATACACAATTTAAAACCAATTCAACCCCAGGCAACTTCAACCTTAATTTAACTGATCTTTTCCTTCTTTTATAAAAATAAATACAAAAGGTATGAATGATGTACGAATGTTGTCATGTTTGGTGTGCATTTATCTATTTATTTTTCCTCCGAACTTATGTATTTTATTGTTGAGATATATATGGAAAAAAAAATAATAAATAAAAAAAAAGCCTGTCAAAATATATCTGTTTTGTCTAATTACAAAAATAAAAAATTAAACCAATTTGGTACAGAATTACTTTAAATACTACTACCAAAACATTTTCTTCAAATATTTAACAAACATTAAATCATGTGATTAATGATCATTTTATTAATTATTTTCTTTGTTTTAATTCTTGAATGAAAGAATACTAATAAAAGCACTTTATTGAAACCTCTATGCATTAACAGCTTTATCAGCAGGCGAATATGCTGATTAAAATCTTGATGAAGGAAGAGCTGGTCCATATTACCCAAGTTGTCTGTCACCTGTTTATAATGTCTACACTTGATGCATTCTTTCAATTAAACATACATTTTTTGCAGACACTTGTCCTTTAACCCCTTGGCGACACAGGACGGACTAGGTCCGTCCTGTGTGCCGAGGCGTTAGTGACACAGGACGGACCTAGTCCGTCCTGTGTCAAAACGAGCACTGAAAGCGGAGTTTTTCCGCTTTCAGTGCTCAAGCGGCATTGTAACGATGCTTCCTTGTGGAAGCATCGTACAATGCTAAAAAAAATGCCCGTCGGCATTTCGATCGCTCCGGAGAGCGATAGAAATGCCGGTTTTAAAGGCACAGTGCCTTTAAAACGCGGGCATTTCAAAAATGAGCATAGGAAGCGAATTTTTCGCTTCCTATGCTCAGAAAGTGTTTCTGATTGCCTCGCAAGTCGAGGCAATCAGAAACACAAAAAAAAAATGCACGATCTTGGTCACTGAGTGACCAAGATGGCGCTGCCCTTCTAAGGGCAAGAGCACAGGAGGCAGGAAGTACCTGCTTCCTGTGCTCTCTGGCTGTCACACGATTGCCTCTTCACAGAAGCAATCAGTGAATGCCAGGCACACTGGGGATGCTGAACATCCCCACTGACTGGTCAGATCAATATTAACTCTATATTGATCTGACCAGTTATGATCTGCCTCCCTCTCCTCACATTTTTTTTAGTGAGGGAGAGAGACAGATCAAAGTTCTAAAAGTAAGTAAAAGTAAAAAAAAAACAATAAATACACAACACACAAATAATAAAACAATAAAAAAAATGTATTAAAGCAATTCCCTGCGTTTAACCCCTTCCCTGCCACTGATCTTGCATAAGAAGTGATCGTGCACATCAGCGCATTTATTTTTGCTGTTTGTACATTTTTCAGGGGTTAATTTTTTTTGTACTGTAATTTATTACAGTACTAAAAAGGCTCTTCTAAGAGTTATTAACCCCGTATTTGCCGTCGATCACTGCTTACGCAATGATATTGACGCCAAAGCAATTTTTATCTGTCTGCATATTTTTCTTTTTTTTTTTTACACATACCCGCTAGGGGATTACATGTAAAGTAAAAATTAATCGAATCAATATTCACAAATATTGATCTGCCTCCCTCTCCTCACTTACATTTTTGTGACGGAAAGAGACAGATCAGTATTAGTGATATAAAATAACATTTTATAAAATTGGCAGGTTTTATGAAAGTCTTTCACTGTGTATTAACCCCTTCCCTGCCATTCATCACTGTGTAAGCAGTAATCTTGCACAGCAACAGTATGTTTTGCTGTCTGCACTGTTTTATGGATTAATTTTTTTTGTACTGTAATGTATTACAGTACTAGATAGGTTCTTCTAAGAGCTATTAACCCCTTCTTTGCTCGAGATCACTGCTTACGCACTGATTCTGAGGCCGCGGACTCAGGGTTCGATTTTGACCCTATTCAGCTTTCTGGTACATCATCTAGCGATGTATCGGTGGCTGCTGAGCCCTTGCCACAAGTAGTGATGGGGGTCTACCGATAAAAAAATATATGGTTTGGTGGGGGTAAATTACATTGGCTGGCTTCAAAGATATATCCCATAAAGGACACGGACGCAGGTTGACTACATGTCAAAATTCCAAGTTGGAATTTTGAGATGCGCATCTCACAAATGTTGCCTTCTAGCCAAAAACAAACCAACAAACCTATGCATGGGTGCTATCCCTGTACTCGGGAGATGTTGCTGAACACATATTGGGTTGTTGTTTGGCAGTGACATATACCAGAATCTGTGAATTCATGCCTGAAGTACAATGCATGTGGAAAAAAAACTCCCAAAAAAGTACTACCACAAACTTTTACAAAGGCTGGTGGTAGAATTAGTACCTATATAGTATTAAAATACCACCATTTCAAATACCTTAGGATGTCTATTTTCCAAAAATATATGGTTTGATGGGGTAAAATTCATTGGACGGCTTCAAAAATGTTCCAAATGGAACATGGGCGCAGGCTGTCTACATGTCAAAATTCCAGGTTGGAATTGCGCACCCTCTAAATGTGGAATTTTAGACCCAATACAAACCAACAAACCTATGCATGGGGGGTATCCCTGTACTCAGGAGATGTTGCTGAACACATATTGAGGTGTTGGTTGGCAGTGGCAAATACCATAATCTGAAAATTCCTGCCTGAACTACAATGTGTGTGGGGAAAAAATGACATCCCAACCCTTTGACATAGGTTGGTGGTAGAATTAGCACTTGGAAAGTGATAAATACCACAATTTTAAATACCCTAGGATGTCTAGTTTTCCGAAATATATGGTTTTATGGGGTAAAATACTTTGACAGACTTCAAAAGTGTCCCAAATGGAACATGGGCGCAGGCTGACTACATGTCAAAATTCCAAGTTGGAATTGCACCCCCCCTAAACGTGGCCTTTTAGCCCCCAAATAATCTAACTAACCTACACATGGGTGGTATCCCTGTACTCAGGAGATGTTGCTGAACACATATTAAGGTGTTTTTTGGCACTGACACATAATAGGATCTCTGAATTCATGCCCGATGTACAATGAATGTGAAAAACAAATTACTATCCATAACATTGACATAGGCTGGTGGTAGAATTAGTGCATGAAAAGTGTTAAAATACTACCATTTGAAATACCCTAGGGTGTCTAGTTTTCAAAAATATATGGTTTTGTGGGGTAGAATACACTTTTTGGCTTCAAAAATGTCCCAAATGGGACATGGGCGCAGGTTTTCTGCACGTCAGAATTCCAAGTTGGAAAACCAAAAAGTGCACCTCTCAAATGTGGCCTTTTAACCCCCAAATAACCTAACCAACCTATACATGGGTGGTATCCCTGTACTCAGGAGATGTTGCTGAACACATATTGAGGTGTTATTTGGCACTGACATATAACAGGATCTGTGAATTCATGCCCAAAGTACTATGTATGTGAAAAAAAATTACTATCCATAACATTGACATAGGCAGGTAGTATAATTAGTGCATGGAAAGTGTTAAAATACTACCATTTGAAATACCCTAGGGTGTCTAGTTTTCAAAAATATATGGTTTTGTGGGATAGAATACACTTTTTGGCTTCAAAAATGTCCCAAATGGGACATGGGCGCAGGTTTTCTGCACGTCAGAATTCCAAGTTGGAAAACCAAAAAGCGCACCTCTCAAATGTGGCCTTTTAACCCCGAAATAACCTAACCAACCTATACATGGGGGGTATCCCTGTACTCAGGAGATGTTGATGAACACATATTGAGGTGTTGTTTGGCACTGACATATAACAGGATCTGTGAATTCATGCCCAAAGTACAATGTATGTGAAAAAAAAATTACTACCCAAAACATTGACATAGGCTGGTAGTATAATTAGTGCATGGAAAGTGTTAAAATACTACCATTTGAAATACCCTAGGGTGTCTAGTTTAAAAAAATATATGGTTTTGTGGGGTAGAATACACTTTCTGGCTTCAAAAATGTCCCAAATGGGACATGGGCACAAGTTTTCTGCATGTCAGAATTCCAAGTTGGAAAACCAAAATGTGCACCCCCTAAATGTGGCCTTTTAGCCCCAAAACAAACCAACAAACCTATGCATGGGTGGTATCCCTGTACTCAGGAGATGTTGCTGAACACATATTGAGGTGTTATTTGGAAATACCCCTTCACATTTTAAGGTAATGTTTACCTAAATTGCAATATATGTGAAAAATTAAAAAAAAAGATTTTTTTCTGCAAACTTTGGCATAGATTGGTGGTAAAATGGCTACATGAAATGTGTCAAAATACCCCAAGTTAAATGCCCTGAGTTGTCTAGTTTTCAAAAATATGTACATGTTGGGGGTCATTCATGGATTTAGTACAGAAATCAGTGTTACAATGTCACTATCGCTAATTTTGAAAGAAAGGATTTTAAAATAGCTTTGCACCACTTATAGTTCTGGCCCTGTAACATGAATAAAAAAGCACAAAAACATAAAAACATGGGCTATTTCTGAACTCAGGACATATATTAGAAACTTTTTAGCAGTGTTTTTTTGTTGTCTCTTGTACATGAGTATACGATTTTTCAAATAAAAGTCATAAAAAAATAATTTTTTCAATTTTTTTGCCATATTTTATTATTTTTTTTACAGCAAATTATATGCTATTATCAAAATAATGGTATCAAAAGAAAGCCCTTCTTATAACGATAAAAACGATATATAGTTTGTGCGGGTACACTAAATGAGACAGAAATAAATTACAGCAAAACACAAACACCTCAGAAATGTTAAAACAGCCCATGTCACCAAGCCTCGGACAAGCCAAAAAAGTCATGTCACTAAGGGGTTAATATTTTCCATGACGTGGTTTATGGTGCTATTGCTGTGATTAGTAAAACAAAATTATAACAATTTTCCCTTTATTAGAAAAGATAATAAATAACGTGGAAGTATTGACTGACAGTGTGACCTGTTCCACTCCATTTTGAGGTCTGGCTGTGGATACATTGATTGCTTTTGTTTACAGATTGATTGGAGCTTTACCTTTCCATCTGCTTTGTTGATTTTTTGAATGCTGACAGCAAATTCCAGTTTTCCGGGAAGAGTGCTGACTAGCTTCTGATATTTAGGATTTTTCTGTATTCCAATGTAATCTCCCTGGAAAGGTTTTCCAACACTAAAAAAAAATTCAGTAATCCTTAAACATCTTTGAGATTTGAATTCTCAGTGGTAAATTAGGGACAACAAGAATACAATGCATCCACAGTAGCGCTGTGACTTTGAGTGACAGTGCTACCACTGACACTCCCTCTCTAGAACTTGTATACGCATACAAAAAAATAAAACCAGTCTGCTTCTCATCCTAATAAGGTCTGGAAAGCCAATGCCCACACCTGAAAGGCAGTCCCTCCTACAGGATAAGTTTGACACACCAATGTGTAAATTGACTGACAATCGTTTCGTTGGAGGTTTCTTCCAGGGTTTGGGTTTTTTTGCACAATTTTGTGTAGTTTTTGATTTTTTTTATGTCTTTCGAGTGCCATCACAAATAGACCCTCTTTAGGGCCATCTTATCTTGAGATGCTCTACTGAGACATTTTTTTGTACTAGGGTCTACAGGCACCCACTCTCTCCTGTAGTGTTTTTTTAGTAGGGGTGGAGACTAGAGAACTATTGCTAATTATCTTTTGATGCAGGGACACAAACTGGATATTCATTCCCATCCTAATAAAGTTGACAACAATTATATAAACATAATATAAATGGGGTGGAGGGTGAGGTTATATATTTTTTCTACCTCTTTTGATAGCACTTACTAAAAGCAGGTGTAATTTTTAAATGCAAATAAGAATTATTTTTCACAAAATATTCGCAAAGCTCTTTAGCATGCGCAAATATAATCGCAATTAATTAGCACAACCAGAAAAATGCACGCTAAATAAAAATAAACGGAAGAGGCGCAAATCGGGGGGAAAAAGCACAAAATATTCCGTATAGTCGCAAATTGCTCTTACACATGTTTTACCTACTTTTTTCCCACTGCACTTGTTTAGTACATGACCCCCTATGCATCTTCCCAACTGGACAGCAAGCTGCAACCAGACAAACAGGAACCAACAACCTCAACTATGTACGTGCAGCATGCTAACGCCTGTTTGGAAGGCCTTATTTACAAATGGACAAATATTTAACGTTTTTGGCTCCTCTTTGTCTGCTTGCACTTGCTGTCCATCAGGGGCATTGCTAAGTCTTCCAATGATCTGGGGCTAGAGCCCAGATGAGCTCTGTCACACACACTGTGTCTCTTTCTCACACACACCGTCTCTCTCTTT
Organism: Pelodytes ibericus; assembly: GCA_036172795.1. Classification (NCBI taxonomy): domain Eukaryota; kingdom Metazoa; phylum Chordata; class Amphibia; order Anura; family Pelodytidae; genus Pelodytes; species Pelodytes ibericus. The sequence continues at coordinate 239,094,245 of CM069857.1, forward strand.
CTCACACACACACTGTCTCTCTTTCTCACACATGCCGTCTCTCTCTGTATCTCTCTCTCACACACACACACTGTCTCTCTCTCATACACACACTGTCTCTCTCTCTCTAACACATACACTGTCTCTCTCACACACACACTGTCTCTCTCTCTCACACACACACACACACACACCGTCTATCTCTCTTTCTCACACGCACACCGTCTATTTCTCTCTCACAAGTCTCTCTCTCTCTTTCTCTCTCACACACACACACCATCTCTCTCTCACACACACCATCTCTCTCTCTCACACAGACACCCTGAGATACACTCACACACATACACTTACGCAAACACCCTTACACACATTGAGACACCCAGACATACACATTGAGACACACACACACATTGAGACACCCAGACACACACTGAGACACCCAGACACACACTGAGACACATATAGACACCCAGACACACACAGACACCCAGACACATACTTACACACACTGAGACATCCAGACACACACTGAGACACCCAGACACACACTGAGACACCCAGACACACACTTGCACACATTGAGACACCCAGACACATACTTACACACACTGAGACACCCAGACACACACTTATACACACTGAGACACCCAGACACACACTGAGACACCCAGACACATACTTACACACATTGATACACCCACTGAGACACCCAGACACACACTGACACACCCAGACACACACTTGCACACATTGAGACACCCAGACACACACTTATACACACTGAGACACCCAGACACACACTGAGACACCCAGACACATACTTATACACATTGAGACACCCAGACACACACTTATACACACTGAGACACACACTGAGACACCCAGACACACACTTGCACACATTGAGACACCCACACACAGTCACACATTTCTTCAATTTTTTATTTTTTCCGTACCTTCAGCTTACTTGCGTTTTCGGCAGTGTCTTCAGGAACTTCTGCCGGATGCAGATCTCTCAGTGTGACGGGGGCGGAGCTTGCACCCGTCGCGCTGTTTCTGCATGGCCAGTAGGTGCGGACACCGCAGGCACTTGCCTGTGGGCCGCACCTCGAGGAGGAGAGGCTAGGGAGAGAGCTCCCTATAGCAGCCTCTCCTCCTGATCCTCTCTGGCCCTCACCCCCGCGTGAGCTTAATCCTCCGATTCTGGGACCATGTGCCAGACGGAGGAAAGCTCAGCGGGGGATTTTTTAAAATATTTTTAACAATTATAGCCCTGGAGTCTCGGGGCTAAAGAATACTTTAGCCCCAGAGTCTCCATTCGTGGCTATGAAGGGGGGACTCGGGGCTATAGCCCCAGTAGCCCACCCCTAGCGACGCCTCTGCTGTCCATGGATTAATTGGGAAGAGGCTCAATTGCAGATCCTCCAACACATATATAAGCTTTTAGTAGCAATATAGACTGCTTTGTGTGGTCACTATATAGTAAGCGAGGTTAGGTTCTCACCATAATGAGACAGGTGAGCGTAATAATGCTTTGGCCAAATCAAATAACCAAAATCTCTAGGTTTTTAGAGAATGATCCAAATGGCCCTTTAATTTGGGCTACTCAGGTATCACCAAGTGATCCTGAATCAGAATGAAAATTAGCCAATATTTTTGCAGTTTGGCCTCTATTCTTCCACTTCTACGGGGAGGATTTCAGCTAATTTCGGTGGAATTTCCGGAGGACTTCAGCTATAGAGAAAATAGCTGAGATCCTCCCATAGATTCAAAGGGAGGAATATGGCTATTTTGTGAAAATAGCCAAAATCCTCTCGAAATGGGCAGAAGTAAAAAGATATATTAACTCAATAACAATTAAGGGAAAATGAACAATTAAAATATTAATAAAATACATACAAAAATATAAAAAAAATTAAGTAAATAAACATCCCAAAAAATGCTTATATTAATTGTTTTATATATATATATATATTGCTATAATATATAACACATATGATATATTACTCATTTTTATTAAGTTTTGGTTTACAATAGTTTTTCATTTATTATTTTTAACTTTAAAGATCAGTTTGCCAGATACAGCTTTCGAATTGAAATCCTGGAAATGTTGCTATTGTAGCCAAATTTAGAGTCATTTCAAGAGATTTTTTGAACAGGGATAATCCTACGGATTCCATAAACTAAAGGCACATTTGGATAGACGCATTATGATCTGGCCCCATATCGCGCTAGATCGCAACATATTGGGTAAACCCTCATGTTTATATAATTGTTGCCAACTTTTATTAGGGTGAGAAGTGCAGATAATTTTTGTATAAACTGTATAGACAAGTACACTGTACTTGCAGAATGTTCACACCTGTTCGGAAGACCAACATTTTTCTTTTGCCTTTTTGTATTTCTGTTCATACTGAATTAGGTTTAAAGTATGAATAGCATTGTACAGGTATCCCCCACACTAACAGACACAATTATGGTTCCAGACCATGTATGTAAAACAAAAATGTATTTAAAGTGCAGCACTATCTTTTGTTAACTTTTGTAACTTATCTTATACAGTCTACAAATGCAGTAAACAGACCATATCCCCAGAAGGATATTGATACATTGGAGAGAGTTAAGAGAATGGCTACTAAAGCATCATAACATGTATAGCTTAGAGAAAAGACATAACGGGGATAAAATAGAAATTTAAATACATAAAGGGAATCAACACAGTAAAGAAGGATAGTATGTTTAAAAGAAGAAAAACAACCAGAAAAAGAGGCCATAGTCTTAAATTAAAGGGGCAAAGATTTAAAAGTAATATCAGGAAGTATTACTTTACTGAGAGAGTAGTGGATGTATGGAATTCCCTTCCAGCACAAGTGGTAGAGGTTAACAAAGTGAAGGAGTTTATGGATGGGTGGGATCAAGGCTATCCTAGCTATAAGACCGGGAACGGGGGACAAATAAAAGTATTTAGAAAATTGGGCAGACTAGATGGACCAAATGGTTCTTATCTCCGACACATTCTATGTATCAATGTTTACAGTACAAATGTCTTAATAGATTGGATGGACCTCATCTGTACTGTAGTCGCAGTAGAGACATTGTCGTGGCATTAAAATAGAAATGCAAGAGTCCATAAATGGGAATGGTTGCACTGTAACAATGTCCTTACTCGCAAGTGTCCTTATAACGAATGTCCTTAAATTGGGGTATGTCCCTACATTGTCTGCTATAGCACCTCCCCCTAAACCAGATTCAGGCATCCTGCATTGCCGACGGGGAAATGTTGAGAGGTATGGCATTGCAACCAAACACCAAGGAAGTCATTTCAAGGTTTGATTTCCAGCACTCAAAGGGTTAAACTGATATGCTGATTGATCTGATTATGGAATAAATCCCAGTAATATGAACACTTACCTTGCAGGATAGGACTTTTTCTTGCCATTAAAGAGCTCACTGGCACATAGTTTTTCCTGCATTATAGCTTTACGTTGAGGGGTGAGACCGTCTCTGTACTTCTTGCACTAAACAAAATGAACAAGAGAACAAATGGAGAAACAATGAAGTACATAGGCCGACAAAGGTTACTATGCAATACATGCCTACAGTGTCAATGAGATTGTTGTGTGACACTAGTCTTATCAGGTTTTATAACTAAAGTGTTATGTATTTGGAATTATTTAGATAATGACATATCATTAATTCCATAAAGGGTATGGGAACATGTTTTATGGCCTCACCAAACTAGCCTACTTGGTAAAGCAAGAAACAGATGGTTTTGGCAGATAAGAACCATTTGGCCCTTCTAGACTGCCTATATTTTTATCAACAGGGGACAAAGTGGTCTACAAAGAAGTAATAGTAATATAAACTTCTGGGCCAAAGTGGATAAACCAGCAGGAGAATTTCATTGGTTCTATTGATCCAGTGATATTGGTTCAGTTATGAAACCAATCTCAGTATCATATTTAGAATGAGTAGCCAATCAGGCAAAACCATGTCAGACACAAAACACTAAATCCCATAAAAGCAATAAACTGAACATAAACAAATGGTTTATTTACTGCACGTATGACCAATAACTGTCCCTTTTAAGGCAATTATTAAGGGTTATTCAGAATAATTAAAAAATTTTGATCAGGCTTTGTGATGTGCCTTTTGACTCTACTGATACAAAAATCAGAGTAACTAGGAGCATTCATATTTTCTAAACAGCAAACCATGCTATTAACTATTCATCGTTTTTAGAGACGGCAAAGCTGTACTGCATAAATCAGATGGTAATAGCTGAGTTGGACAGATAAGAAGTTGGAGACTTAATTTATTGCAGTTCAGTTTTCGTGAATAGCCCCTGTGTCATAATAATGACCTCCCAATGCTGCCAATGCTCTCAATATGCTCTGGAGGTGAACAGAAGCAACTAAATGCCATGCTTCATTCAAAGCAGCTGATAAATTAGATAGATTATTTCTAGTCAGGGCCCGGCCCTACAATGGGGCCGGATGGGTCATTTGGATGCACTGCTGTAAAAGCTTTCTTTTTAATGCTTGTGGCCTGAGACTTAAAAACGACTACCATTGGTAGTAGAGACACAGCACAAATGCATTAAGCTGTGCTGCTTCCAGCACACACTTCGTATGGCATCCACGCAAGGAGGACTGAAGGTAATATCTGTTGCATGTATTTCTTCCTTAATCAGTTGGTAAATTCAGTAAAATACTGCCATCTATTAACATAATATGGAAAATATGTGGCATGATGGCAGAGACAAAAGAACAGGCATGAGAGCAAGACTGAGGGGGGAGCACAGGCCACTTTCCATCAAGTGGCAAAAATCGAATTAATACCATGATAAAAGGATTAGAGGAATATACCAACTGAGTTCACCAAGAGGACCCAAGTAGGAAACCTACAGACAACACTCCAATTGTCATCATTATTACACTTGTGCATTCTGCATTTATATATGTTGTGTTCTTTGCCTAGTCATATGTTACCTGTAAGTACCACTCCTGCTCCAATGAATCCAAATATGACCATACCCTTTTCTCACTTCAATCACATTCCCATATCTAACTCATAAGCACACACCTCAAGCCAGAAAACAAATCATTATACACCAGAGCCTGATCTGTTGCTGTAACTCTTATTTCTTATACAACTTATCCTTGCAAATGATGTGGAGTCTAATCCTCGTCCCCCAGCGGATTCGATTCCTCGCCTTCCTACTAAAAAAGTGAGATCTTTTTCCAATGCAACATCCACAGCTTACTCCATAAACTATAGTAACGCAATTAATCTCCTCCCCAACTCACATTAATATAAAAAGGTCTAACCATACCTTGCTGGATTGAATTCTTTCCTATTGTCCTTATAGGAAATAGGAGGCAAGATTGATCCCTAACCATTTCAGTGGCCACTGCCTAGTGTATTGCGTGCACAAAATAAAGGCCACTAAATCCTCTCCTAAGGTTATAATGAACAAACCACCAGTAATCTTGAATCAAGAAGCTCCCATGGCAGAGACTAAGCCTAACCCCAGACCTAGACTGTGCACTTCAATTCTATCAGTCCAAACAAGTCCAACATTCACATGCCCCACTGCGTAAAGGTTTTTGCCTTGGGTTACAGCTGACCTCACTCAAATGTACTAGTATAGATTCATTGTAGTGTTTAAGAGTACTGGCTCCCTGAACGATCCCTGTGCCTACTGACAATGGTGAAATACATGCCCAAAACAAACAAAAATCCCAAAGGCCCATTTCAATGAAAATTTAGACAATAACATATCAAACCTAAAAAAACGTTTTGGAAAATCATAAAAAATGGATGTGCCACCACCCTGATTGCTAAGCTAACAAATGACACGCATTCTAAAATTACAAATGTGGGACAGGACCTACCAACTTTGCAAAGACTTTATATAGAACATGTTAATTTTAGACCTGTGTCTGTTAGTGTAATTAATAAACATCTTAATAATCTAAAAATGAAAAACCAGTCTATACCTGATCAAATCCCAGTAATGTTGCTGAAGCTCCTTGGTTCCTGGATACATACCCAAAATCTGAAAGACTGCAAGAGTAGTATCTATCCATAAAAGTGGAGACAATACTTTTGTATCTAACTACCGTCCGATATCATTGCTCCCTGTATTGTCAAAACTATAACAAATAAAGAATTACAACAAATAAAGAAAACTTAACAAAAGGTTAGTTGGGATCTCTAACCTTCCAAAGCTGGAATAGCCTCATAAGTTCTTGGTTGGTAGTAGCAAGGAACTTATATTTGGGTTGGGTCCATTTTTTATTTAATGGTGACATGGATGGGAGGCTACTTTTAAGTCCCAGGAAGAACATCTGGATCTAATGGAAAGAAAATAACATTGGATAAGCAGACAAAACAAAGCATCAAGACGAATCTACCAGTATGATGGATAAATCAATATAAAGAAACCAGATTCTAGAACAACTTACAATTCTCCGGTAAATGAAGTTAGCCAGCGTCTTTGATGCTGTGGAGCGGAAGGTTTTCCGGTATTCCTTTCTCACCTGTAATCAGAATAAATACATGTTCTGTCAATTTCCTCCCTTTTTCTATTAAACTTTTCCAGCACAAACCGTTGTATCTTATGTGACTTGTAAACTGTTCCCTCTAGCTAGGAGAGATTTTACATCAATTAGTTTTAAGTTGCATTCAATATTTTTATTTCGTTTTTGAGTTTTTTTTCTTCAGTACAAGCAAATATTAAAATGCTGCCATTTGTATCTTTACAGAAACATGCCTGGTTTACATTCAGTTGATCGTAATCCAGTGCCAAAGGACCCACTCCCAATCGGAGTTGCTACTTGCTATCTCTCTGGGATATGGCAGTGTCAATAGAAGGACACCAGTGTCTATGGCAATATCCATAGAACGTCACTGAATTGCCCTTCAGAAACCCCAGGAAATGTCAACCATGAACAATGTTGATACATACTACTGGGTCTAGGGTCTGTCTGAACTAAAAAGAAAAGTTTACTTGCACTTTAATGAAGAACTCTGTAGCATAATAAGCAGACCCATACTTACTGAATGAGGAAACAAAATATATATGTAAAAAATGTATTCAAAGCTATTGCATTGAATATGTTATGGTTAATGTAAATAATTTCTGGTAACTGACACCTGTTATCAATAGGAGTACATCTAGACAATGGTTAATATAAACCAAATATTAATTTACCTGGAAAACATACACCAAATAAGAATACATTGAATTCGAACCCTATGTGGCTTCTTGGACACATCCTTTCTACCATACAATATGCATTGTTGTGTAATGTTCCTGCTTTTATTTGCATGCTGACAAATGGACAACATTATGCTGTCTTACAATGGGGATTACATACAAATCATTTCCACTATAGATAAAGCTTTTGAATGAACAATGATAGACTGTTGCATGTATTCCTCCCTTAGTCAGTTAGTAAATTTAGTATCATGTTGCCATCCATCAACATAATATGGGAAATAAATTATACACACATAGGTAGCCAAGAAAAACACAGAATAATGAAGCAAAATATGCTTACAATTTTGAAAACATGCAGACTTTTTTTTCTGTATAATAATATTTATACAGGAAAAAAATATGTAAGATATATATATATATATATATATATATATATATATATATATATATATATATAAGAATGGTGATCATCCAGGTATTTAATTAATGGCTTTAATAATGTTTGGCATGTGTACCTTGTGGACAAAGCACTTCATAATGACTACCATTAATCAAAGTTAAAGTCCCAGGCCAGAGAAATAATATTAGTCCACGGTTCCCACGACTACTTCCTCTTTGGAAAATGACAAGAACTTGTACTATTTTATGACATGTGTTTACTGTTAGCGTATACCATGCTATAATTATTACACTATGAAAACCTAATATATGTTAAACAATAACATTTGGAGCATATTTTCGAAATTGCTGAATTCAAGTAGGCTGTTGTCCAACAGCAGACACCTAGAACACTACCCAAAAGTGACACTTGTTTTATATAGACTTTAACAGTTAAAAATATCTCTTCCAAAAGGGGCAATTTCGTGGGGGCAACAGTTCACAGCTAAACTGTTAATGATGGACTGGTAGCACACAAAATCCATCAAATGTCTAATGTCAGATTTACCCATCTCCAATCTCCTACCACCTTTAACAATACAACACAAAATGTTTGCCTGTTAAGTTGCGTTTCTCCACAATAATTAGACCAAAGAGCAATGAAAATGTGAAGCAGACACCTGAGGAACTTGACTGCTATTTAATATAGCTATTCAGCAACCAGACCTACTCTCAGGCTACTATATAAGGATTGTTTGTTTAATGGACACTGGAACTCGGAGGATTTTTAAGATTTGTTTTACTGTTGTAAGATGAATTTCTAGAGTCGCATGGTTTCATTGGATACATACCTCAGCCTCCCAAATGTTGGTTTTTGAAATGTTATGCCATAAATAAAATAGTATGGAGAACCCAATCATTGATAGGTTTTTCATAAAAAAGATAGGGTTTCCATTTTTACATTATTATAACCACTCACTCATAGACCTGATCGATGTATCCCTATGAAACCCTTAATAAGAACCGCTCAGTATCCACGACTGTTAATTTACACTGTAGAATATTTGTGATAAGCTATTTTGTATGTGAAGTATGCGGGTTAATAAATATGCCAGGGAACTTCCTAACTCGTTCATGACATTTTAGAAATAGGATAATCACAAAATGAATATTCAGCTTTACATTTTCAATACACCAAATCAGTCAAAGCTGTTTGTTTACTGGATATTTAATGATATAATGTTATAGTCTCTTAATTCTTGCACTATTTATCTCTAAGGCTGCATTTTAATTTAGCGCTCCCTGTAAATCACAGCCCCAAAAAACAAGGTACCTAAAGAATTATTTTGCATGCAGTAACCTTGAGGGTTGTAGTATAAATAATGATTTGCACACGGAGTCCACCTTATAGTTCTAAGAATTCAATCAGTTCATTTTATATCCGTTCTACTTTTATAACAATTTGACTTCTGAATATACCTATAATGTACTCAGGCACCAGTGCCCATGCAACCTTGGTTGGTGCAATTAAGAAAGCTACAGACAAGTAAGTCCATTACCATTTAACTATGGGAAAGCACAGCATGTATCATTTATTTAGGAGAATTACAATACATAGTCACAGTATAACTACTACAAACTTATAAAAAAAATTGTTGTATTTTGTCTAAACAACTTTCACAGTATCATCCTGAAAAATCTGTTAGATATTGTTCTGACTGGAAAGTTCAGAGGAGTTCCAGTAGGTTTTGGGATCATTTGTAACGAGGCTGTTTGGCAACATTTCGATTTCAACCCATTGTTTCTATTAAATCCCCTTTGTTGGTGCTATTGACAACTGGCCATACTAGATGATGAATATTGACTATTTTTAGAGCAAATATAATGCAGAGGGACAATTTGTGCAGGTTTACTCTCATCTTTGCCTTAAAGATGAGGCAGAGCCTGTTGGGAAGCTAGTGTCCGCTCACACTTTCAGCTCACCTCACTCATCTGATTGGGGCGTGTACGGTAGTTAATTTCGTCGACTAAACATTTTCGTCATAGTTTTAATCAACTGCAGGTTTTCAGTGACTAAAACTAAACAATAACTAAATCAAAACGTTAATAAGACTAAAACTATGACTAAAATCTATTGCAATTTTCATCAACTGACTAAAATGTGACAAAAATGGTAGGGAGGGACTATTGCATTTAGCCATTTGGACTTTTAATTCCCATTGATCTCTGCCAAAGCCCAGTCCCAAGGCTCTATTTGCAGCTGGATTGGCTGAGACACAAGCACCCTGAAACAACGCCCTGCAAATTGCAGAGAAAGAAGATACTCCCCCATCAAATGTGCCTGGTACTGTCACGTAAGTGTTTCCCCTCCCATCTCCCTAGCAAGCTAACTTAAAGGGACACAAAACTTTTTTTCCACTTGTGCTTCTAATATAGAAGTGAAAAGTTAGTTGTCCCTGATTCCATGCAAAAACAAGGGTGTCTCTCTGTGCTAGAAGCGAGAGACCCTCACGTTCGGCTGTCAGAGTGGGTCAAGACCCCACTCTGGAACTGCTGTGTCTCGCATGTGAGACACAGCAGTTAGCATACCCGCGTGTATCTATTAAGATACACGTCAGGTTTACTTAACCTCTTCTCGCTTGTAGGACGTTCCATGCCGTCCTACTTTTTAGTGCCAAGATGCTAGTAGGACGGCATGGAACGTCCAACACTAAACAAAAAGACACCGGATGGCGCTTTGGTCGTGGACCAAAGCACCATCGGTCCTGAAGGGGTTAAATGTCCCGGACATGTTTTGTTTAACCCTTGCTTCCTTCAAGGAAGCAAGGGTTAAACAATGTTTAATGCAGCCTTCTCGGATCTGTTCCCTCCCTCACTGCTGGAGATTTAGTCGACTAAAACTAGACTAAAGCTAAAACAATTCAGATGACTAAAATACGACTAAACTAAAATTGCATTTTAGTCAAAAGACTATGACTAAATCTAAAACAAAATTTACCATCAAAATTAACACTGATGTATGGAGCAAGGGTGTCTCCTCTCAGTGCTGGTGCACCAGGAGATAGAGACAGTCGCTAACCAGAATGGGCAGCTGCCGGTCAGAGGACAAACTGGCATGTACTATCATAAGTACTAGGGGCACTCAATTTTTTCAGTAGCACAAGTGGAAGATGCTTGAGGTTCAAAGAATAACATCACAGAGAGGTATTAGGATAGGAATCTTTGGAACCTGAGCATCATCTTTCAGTAAATGGAAAATGTCCTTCCTCTTTAAAGTAGAAGTTAGCTTTGGAGTCTTCGAACCATTGTATTGTAAGTGAAACCATGTTATAGCCCATTACACCTGTATGTTGACCATATGCCAATCTTCCCACAGTAAAGGTGCAGTTCCCAACTTCCCATCATTGCTTGATGCGCACAGTTGGCTGTTTTTTTCTTACCTAGAATTGTTTTTATAAAATTGTATTTAACCCCTTAACGACAGATGACGTGCCAGGCACGTCACGGCAAATCGTGGACTTGCCGACAGGTGACGTGCCTGGCACGTCATGCACTAAACTGAGTAAAGAAAGCGACCAGCGGTCGCTTTCTTTACTCTAACGGTGTTGCTACAATGCCTCTAGGTAGAGGTATTGTGCAACACCCCCCAAATGTGCAGGGGCGCGCTACGATCACTCCACTGTGTGATCGTAGCAGCCATTTAAAAATGGCTGCGCTCACTGCACACATGTGCTTAGAAAGCGCTTTCTAAGCATCTGCGGTGTTGTCAAAGTGCCTCGCCAGCGCAGAGCCGATGGTGGTCGCTCTCCTGAGCGACCCCATTGGCTCAGTAGAAGGGAACGCTGCCTGTACAGGCAGCGCTTCCCTTCTAATGGCAAGAGCATCGGAAGTGAAAGTATTTCACTTCCGATGCTCTAGGAGGAGCCAATCAATGCCGGCACAACAGATCTATGTGATCTGTGTGCAGGCATGTATGGTAAGTGCTCTGATGAGCACTTACCATACAGTCAAAGGCAATATTAGCAAATATTGCCTTTGATTAGTATTGATCTGCCTCCCTCACCTTACTAGTTATAGTAAGGGAGAGAGACAGATCAGATAAAGTAAAAAAATAAAATAAAATAATAAAAAAAATATTTAATAAAATTTTAAACACCAAGGGCTTTTATAAAAGCCATTTAACCCCTTCCCTGCCATTGATCGCTGTGTACGCAGTGATCATACACAGCAGCACATTTTTTGCTGTCTGTGCATTTTTTAGGGGTTCATTTTTTTTTACTGTAATTCATTACAGTATAAAAAAAAGCTCTTTTAAGAGAGATTAACCCCTTTCTTGCTGTAGATCACTGCCTAAGCAGCGATCTGACGCAAATGCAGCAATCTTGCTGCAGAAGCATTTTTAAATTTTTTTTTACTTTTTTATTACACCCGTCACGTGTTAATTATACCCGCTAGGGGACTACGTTTAACGTAAAAAAAATTTTTTTAGCTGTCTGACCGCATGTATAGCGATCAGTAACAGCTGATAAGTGACAAAGGCGGGTTGGCGTTTGCTTAGATGAGCATCACCATTCGTCTGGTTAGATCAATATTTGTAAATATTTGATCTGACCCATGTAGATCTGCCTCCCTCTCACTTGAGTTTTAGTGAGGGAGGGAGACAGAGCTGTATAATGTAAGTTTTTAATTATAATATATTTAATAGAATTGAGACCCAAAGGCTTTTATAAAAGCCGTTTCCAGTATTTAACCCCTTCCCTGCAATTGATCGCTGTGTATGCAGTGATCTTACACAGCAGCACATTTTTTGCTGTCTGTGCATTTTTTTAGGGGTTATTTTTTTTTACTTTGATTTATTACAGTATATCAAAGGCTCTTTTAAGAGCTATTAACCCCTTCCTTGCCGTATATCACTTCCTAAGCAGCACATATGGTCACTGCCTAAGCAGTGCATATGGTCACTGCCTAAGCAGCGCATATGGAGCAATCTAGATTCATCAGCATTTTTTTTGTCAGACTCGCTAGGGGTTAGTTACACCCACTAGTGGATTACGTGTATTCCTTTTCAAGCTGTCTGAACGGGTGTATCGCGATCAGTAACAGCCGATCAGTGGCAAAGGTGGTTTGGTGATTTCTCAGATGAGCATCACCATTCGTCTGGTTCGTAAATATTGTTCTGACCCATATGGATCTGCCTCCCTCTCCTCACTTGAGTTTTAGTGAGGGAAAGAGACAGATCTGTATAACATAATTTTTTAATTGTAATAAATTAAATAAAATGTTAAAAAATTGTGAGTCCCAAGGGCCATACCCTTTGTATAGTGTAGTGTATTAACCCCTTCCCTGCCACTGATCACTGCACAGCAGAACATTTTTTATTGTCTGTGCATTTTTAGGGGTTAATTTTTTTGTACAGTACTACAAAGGCTCTTATAAGAGCTATTAACCCCTTCCTTGCTCTACATGTACAAATTCCAAGTTTGAAAATCAAAAAGCGCACCAATCAAATGTAGCCTTTCAACACCCAACAAAGCTGACAAAGCTATGCATGGGTGGTATCCCTGTGCTCGGGAGATGTTGCTGAACATATATTGTGGTATTGTTTGTCAGTGACACATACCGAAATATGTGAATTTGTGTCTAAAGTACAATGTATGTGGGGAAAAAAAACACAATAAAATGACTACCACAAACTTTGACAAAGGCTGGTGGTAGAATTGGTGCATGGAAAGTGTTAAAATAACACCATTTAAAATAGCCTAGGGTGTCTACTTTTACAAAATATATACTTTTTGGGGTAAAATACACTGTCCTACTTTAAAAAAAAGTCCCAAATGAAAGATTGGCTCAGGCTGGCTACACGTCAATATTCCAAGTTGAAAATGCGCACCTTCACAATGTGGCCCTTTTAGCCCCCAAACAACCCAACAAACCTATGCATGGGTGGTATCCCTGTACTCAGGAGATGTTGTTGAACACATATTGGGTTATTGTTTGGCAGTGACACATACCAAAATCTGTGAATTTATGTCTAAAATACAATATTTGTGAAAAAAAAACACACAAAAATTACTACCACAAACTTTGACAAAGGCTGGTGGTAGAATTAGTGCATTGAAAGTGTTAAAATACCACCATTTGAAATAGCGTAGGGTGTCTACTTTTAAAAAATATATGGGTTAATGGGGTAAAATACACTGGCTGGTTTCAAATATGTCCCAAATGGGACATGGGTGCAGGCGGTCTGCATGTCAAAATTTCAATTTGGAAAACCAAAAACTGCACCTAGCAAATTTGGCCTTTTACCCCCCAAACAACCCAACAAACCTATGCATGGGTGGTATCCCTGTACTCAAGAGATGTTGCTGAACACTTATTGGGGTGTTATTTGGCAGTGACACATACCAAAATCTGTGAATTCATGTCTGAAGTACAAGGTTTGTGAAAAAAAAACACAAAAAAATTACTACCACAAACTTTGACAAAGGCTGGTGGTAGAATTAGTGCATGGAAAGTGTAAAAATACCACCATTTGAGATAGCCTAGGGTGTCTACTTTTAAAAAATATATGGGTTGATGTGGTAAAATACACTGGCTGGTTTCAAATATGTCCCAAATGGGACATGGGTGCAGGCGGTCTGCATGTCAAAATTTCAATTTGGAAAACCAAAAACTGCACCTACCAAATTTGGCCTTTTACCCCCCAAACAACCCAACAAACCTATGCATGGGTGGTATCCCTGTACTCAAGAGATGTTGCTGAACACTTATTGGGGTGTTATTTGGCAGTGACACATACCAAAATCTGTGAATTCATGTCTGAAGTACAAGGTTTGTGAAAAAAACCCACAAAACAATTACTACCACAAACTTTGACAAAGGCTGGTGGTAGAATTAGTGCATGGAAAGTGTAAAAATACCACCATTTGAGATAGCCTAGGGTGTCTACTTTTAAAAAATATATGGGTTGATGTGGTAAAATACACTGGCTGGTTTTAAATATGTCCCAAATGGGACATGGGTGCAGGCTGTCTGCATGTCAAAATTTCAAATTGGAAAACCAAAAACTTCACCTCCCAAATTTGGCCTTTTACCCCCCAAACAATCCAACAAACCTATGCATGGGGGGTATCCCTGTACTCAAGAGATGTTGCTGAACACTTATTGGGGTGTTATTTGGCAGTGACACATACCAAAATCTGTAAATTCATGTCTGAAGTACAAGGTTTGTGAAAAAAAAACACAAAAAAATTACTACCACAAACTTTGACAAAGGCTGGTGGTAGAATTAGTGCATGGAAAGTGTTAAAATACCACCATTTGAGATAGCCTAGGGTGTCTACTTTTAAAAAATATATGGGTTGATGGGGTAAAATACACTGGCTGGTTTCAAATATGTCCCAAATGGGACATGGGTGCAGGCTGTCTGCATGTAAAAATTTCAAGTTGGAAAACAAAAAACTGCACCTCACAAATTTGGCATTTTAGCCCCCAAACAACCCAACAAACCTATGCATGGGTGGTATCCCTGTACTCAGAAGAAATAGTAGAATCTATTTAGCATGTTTTTTCGTTCGCTATTGTTGATGAGGAGAAGTTGTTTCAAATAAAAGTCAGGAAATTTGTGTATTATTTTTTTTTTTACCATATATTTTTTGTTTTTTTTAATAATAGGATAAGATATGATCAAAAATATGGCATCCATAGAAAGCCCTTTTTGTCCCGATAAAAACAATATATAATATGTGTGGGTACAGCAAATGACGAAGAAGAAAATTACTGCTAAACACAAACAGCACAGAAATGTTAAAATAGCCTTTGTCCAGAAATGACAAAAATGTTTCAAAGGCTCTGTCCTTAAGGGGTTAATGTAATGCTGCTAATGTTGTTACACAGATATGAGATTCCACCCTAAACCCTAGTCAAATCAGATTTATACAAATATATTACACTTTTGTAGTGTGTTTAACCCCTTGGCGACACAGGACGGACTAGGTCCGTCCTGCGTGCCGAGGCGTTAGTGACACAGGACGGACCTAGTCCGTCCTGTGTCAAAACGAGCACTGAAAGCGGAGTTTTTCCGCTTTCAGTGCTCAAGCGGTATTGTAACGATGCTTCCGTATGGAAGCATCGTACAATGCTAAAAAAAATGCCCGTCGGCATTTCGATCGCTCCGGAGAGCGATCGAAATGCCGGTTTTAAAGGCACAGTGCCTTTAAAACGCGGGCATTTCAAAAATGAGCATAGGAAGCGAATCTTTCGCTTCCTATGCTCAGAAAGTGTTTCTGATTGCCTCGCAAGTCGAGGCAATCAGAAACACAAAAAAAAAATGCACAATCTTGGTCACTGAGTGACCAAGATGGCGCTGCCCTTCTAAGGGCAAGAGCACAGGAGGCAGGAAGTACCTGCTTCCTGTGCTCTCTGGCTGTCACACGATTGCCTCTTCACAGAGGCAATCGAGGCAATCAGTGACTGCCAGGCACACAGACAAGCAGTGGGGATGCTGAGGGAGAGAGACAGATCAAAGTTCTAAAAGTAAGTAAAAGTTAAAAAAAACAATAAATACACAACACACAAATAATAAAACAATAAAAAAAAAATTTATTAAAGCAATTCCCTGCGTTTAACCCCTTCCCTGCCACTGATCTTGCATAAGCAGTGATCGTGCACATCAGCGCATTTATTTTTGCTGTTTGTGCATTTTTTAGGGGTTAATTTTTTTTGTACTGTAATTTATTACAGTACTAAAAAGGCTCTTCTAAGAGTTATTAACCCCTTCTTTGCCGTCGATCACTGCTTACGCAATGATATTGAAGCCAAAGCAATTTTTATCTGTCTGCATATTTTTTTTTTTTTTACACATACCCGCTAGGGGATTACATGTAAAGTAAAAATATTTGAGATTTTTTTTTTTAAGCTGCCTGAGCGCATAGCGATCAGTAACAGCGAATTAGTGGCAAAGGCGGTTTGGTGATTTCTCAGTTAAGCTCACCATTCGCCCTGGTCAGATCAAAATTGGTCGGATCAATATTCACAAATATTGATCTGCCTCCCTCTCCTCACTTACATTTTTGTGACGGAAAGAGACAGATCAGTATTAGTGATATAAAATAACATTTTATAAAATTGGCAGGTTTTATGAAAGTCTTTCACTGTGTATTAACCCCTTCCCTGCCATTCATCACTGTGTAAGCAGTAATCTTGCACAGCAACAGTATGTTTTGCTGTCTGCACTGTTTTATGGATTAATTTCTTTGTACTGTAATGTATTACAGTACTAGATAGGCTCTTATTAACCCCTTCTTTGCTCGAGATCACTGCTTACGCACTGATTCTGAGGCCGCGGACTCAGGGTTCGATTTTGACCCTATTCAGCTTTCTGATACATCATCTAGCGATGTATCGGTGGCTGCTGAACCCTTGCCACAAGTAGTGATGGGGGTCTACCGATAAAAAAATATATGGTTTGGTGGGGGTAAATTACATTGTCTGGCTTCAAAGATATATCCCATAAAGGACACGGACGCAGGTTGACTACATGTCAAAATTCCAGGTTGGAATTGCGCACCCCCTAAATGTGGAATTTTAGACCCAATACAAACCAACAAACCTATGCATGGGGGGTATCCCTGTACTCAGGAGATGTTGCTGAACACATATTGAGGTGTTGGTTGGCAGTGGCAAATACCAGAATCTGAAAATTCCTGCCTGAACTACAATGTGTGTGGGGAAAAAATGACATCCCAACCCTTTGACATAGGTTGGTGGTAGAATTAGCACTTGGAAAGTGTTAAAATACCACAATTTTAAATACCCTAGGATGTCTAGTTTTCCAAAATATATGGGTTATGGGGTAAAATACTTTGACAGGCTTCAAAAGTGTCCCAAATGGAACATGGGCGCAGGCTGACTACATGTCAAAATTCCAAGTTGGAAATGCACCCCCCCTAAACGTGGCCTTTTAGCCCCCAAATAATCTAACTAACCTACACATGGGTGGTATCCCTGTACTCAGGAGATGTTGCTGAACACATATTAAGGTGTTGTTTGGCACTGACACATAATAGGATCTGTGAATTCATGCCCGATGTACAATGAATGTGAAAAACAAATTACTATCCATAACATTGACATAGGCTGGTGGTAGAATTAGTGCATGAAAAGTGTTAAAATACTACCATTTGAAATACCCTAGGGTGTCTAGTTTTCAAAAATATATGGTTTTGTGGGGTAGAATACACTTTTTGGCTTCAAAAATGTCCCAAATGGGACATGGGCGCAGGTTTTCTGCACGTCAGAATTCCAAGTTGGAAAACCAAAAAGCGCACCTCTCAAATGTGGCCTTTTAACCCCCAAATAACCTAACCAACCTATACATGGGTGGTATCCCTGTACTCAGGAGATGTTGCTGAACACATATTGAGGTGTTGTTAGGCACTGACATATAACAGGATCTGTGAATTCATGCCCAAAGTACTATGTATGTGAAAAAAAATTACTATCCATAACATTGACATAGGCTGGTAGTATAATTAGTGCATGGAAAGTGTTAAAATACTACCATTTGAAATACCCTAGGGTGTCTAGTTTTCAAAAATATATGGTTTTGTGGGATAGAATACACTTTTTGGCTTCAAAAATGTCCTAAATGGGACATGGGCGCAGGTTTTCTGCACGTCAGAATTCCAAGTTGGAAAACCAAAAAGCGCACCTCTCAAATGTGGCCTTTTAACCCCCAAATAATCTAACCAACCTATACATGGGGGGTATCCCTGTACTCAGGAGATGTTGCTGAACACATATTGAGGTGTTGTTTGGCACTGACATATAACAGGATCTGTGAATTCATGCCCAAAGTACAATGCATGTGAAAAAAAATACTACCCAAAACATTGACATAGGCTGGTAGTATAATTAGTGCATGGAAAGTGTTAAAATACTACCATTTGAAATACCCTAGGGTGTCTAGTTTAAAAAAATATATGGTTTTGTGGGGTAGAATACACTTTCTGGCTTCAAAAATGTCCCAAATGGGACATGGGCACAAGTTTTCTGCATGTCAGAATTCCAAGTTGGAAAACCAAAATGCGCACCCCCTAAATGTGGCCTTTTAGCCCCAAAACAAACCAAGAAACCTATGCATGGGTGTTATCCCTGTACTCAGGAGATGTTGCTGAACACATATTGAGGTGTTATTTGGAAATACCCCTTCACATGTTAAGGTAATGTTTACCTAAATTGCAATATATGTGAAAAATTTAAAAAAAAAGAATTTTTGCTGCAAACTTTGGCATAGATTGGTGGTAAAATGGCTACATGAAATGTGTCAAAATACCCCAAGTTAAATGCCCTGAGTGGTCTAGTTTTCAAAAATATGTACATGTTGGGGGTCATTCATGGATTTAGTACAGAAATCAGTGTTACAATGTCACTATCGCTAATTTTGAAAGAAAGGATTTTAAAATAGCTTTGCATCACTTATGGTTCTGGCCCTGTAACATGAATAAAAAAGCACAAAAACATAAAAACATGGGCTATTTATAAACTCAGGACATATATTAGAATCTTTTTAGCAGTGTTTTTTTTGTTGTCTCTTGTACATGAGTATACGATTTTTTCAAATAAAAGTCATAAAAAATTTTTTTTTTTAATTTTTTTGCCATATTTTATTCTTTTTTTTACATCAAATTATATGCTATTATCAAAATAAGGGTATCAAAAGAAAGCCCTTCTTATAACGATAAAAACGATACATAGTTTGTGCGGGTACACTAAATGAGACAGAAATAAATTACAGCAAAACACAAACACCTCAGAAATGTTAAAACAGCCCATGTCACCAAGCGTCGGACAAGTCAAAAAAGTCATGTCACTAAGGGGTTAAGTTCGTTTTTGTTTAATAAGTATATTTGAATTATTTGATATATTGTTCAATGTGGTACTTTTGTTTGCAGTTTGAATGCATAGTATAAAAAAAATCAACCATATTCTGTCTTTTCAAACATTTTTTTAAACAATTAAAATTATTTTATATTCTGGTGAAGGTTTAACTGGGCTTAAAATATGCCACATCATCATGTTTCTAGTTTGCTCTCGCACAGAGACTTCTATTATATTATTTGACTATGGTTAGTATTATTGTTCCTTTCTTATTGTTTTATAGCATGCAGAGTTACCTTGTACCCTTTCCAATAAGCACTTATAGTGGTTGATGCTTCCGCTTGACGATTTAGCTGCTTCAAACCCCGCAGCAGCACACGTGCCTGGAATCAAATTAACAGCAGTAATGTCAATTCTTGGCATCTTCTTGCCACTCCTCTGACATTATGTGCCAGATGTGTAATCACATTTCTATATGTCAGAGAAAAGAAGTACTCAGCAAGCTTATCAGAGTGAGTGCAAGGAATCTGGTTCTAATGAGGAAGTCCTGTGACCTGTCATATGACCTTTTGTCATTCTATTTCTTAGCCAATCACATGCATATTAATCACCAGACCGAATCAAAGACATGCTAGTTCATCTAGTGATCATGCATATGTATATACATACATTTATACATATGCATATCTCTATCAACATATATATATATATATATGTGTATATATATATATTTACATATATATATATATGTTTATAGAGAGACAGATTGACAGACAAATCATTGTTAAAGATAGATACACGTACACATATGTATATTTACTATTTAAGTTAACTCTTGTGACAATACCTAATATTCTGTAAAAAAAAAATGTGTATGCCTCTATTTAAAGGTTTCTAAAACAGTGCTATAATAATAACAGTAACAGGTATACTAGAGACCGTCCCTATGCCTGACCTTGGTAAGGGCCTATGACAACAGAAATCAAGAAGCCTACATAATTGATCTTAATGTACTTCACTTAAAGCAGGAGTCTAAAGCAGAGCAACACCAGTTAAAATTTCATAGTTGGCATTTAATGCTATTACTACTGGGCTGTGAGTTCAATTAAATTAAAATTAAATTATAAGAGCATAGCTATCCAAATCTCAAAAAAGGCAGAAACCGTTGCCATCCCTGCATCTACCCATGAGGGTGAAGGAATGTAATATGTGCCTGTAGCATCCTCAGATGGACATGTGGGAGTTCACCAGCAATGTTATTTATGTCTGAGACATAGGGAAGGAATGGTAGCTCATAGTACATATATGATGACTGCCCTACAGTACAGCTAAACTCAGCTATCCTGCTACAAACCAAGAGTCAGTTCCTTCCCAATGCATAATTACCAATAAGCAAATAAACATGCATGTTTTACACACAGAAACACACGCAGAAAGCGTGTTTTAACAGGTCCTTTGGAATCCATCTTTCCTACTTGAAAACAAGTTTTTTTAGTGAGAAGCTAAATTGTATTGTTGAATCAGGAATGGCTAGTCCTAACTACTGTATACTGTATAGGTCTACGTAATATACTCTTAACTTTGGGACTGAACTAATTGGCCCAAAGTTTGGAAAGCTGAATTCTGAGATACAAAATATGCCCTGAATAACCAACTCAATTCAGCCCAAAACTAATTTTAAAATAAATAAATGTAAAAAAAAAAAAAAAAAAAAATTAGCCTCAATAGGGCCCCTGCAAACACATGGAGGGTCAGGTCTACTTGCCCTGGCCCCATACAATCAAATATCAACCCCCTAACATAAAATAAATAATAACACCCCATGGGGTCTGGATGTGTCTGATGGCCCCAGACCCTATTATTAAATAAATGAATTGTCCTGTTGTAGTTTGGGGCTGCCGATGGCCCCGCGCCCCAAGAATATAATAAATAAATCTCCAATGGTTAAGCTGGGATTGAAGGGTAGCCAATCAGATGTTTGTTCTATCAGAGCAGGGATTTCATCATGCATCCCTCCCCAGGCATGGATGCTTAGAGCAAGGACTCGCACATCTTTTATCTGTGGTGACAGCAGCATTTATTAATAGAATAGGTGGATTCTATTATGCGAATCGCCGCTGGAACATGGATCCAGGTAACACATTTACTCACAGTGCACCCACTGGGTGTAAATTATTATTTTCTTTATTCTCTGTGTCTGGCGGAAAATAATTTATTTTATTTGCAGGGTCAAAGGCCATTAGACAGCCCCCCTACCCCAACGGTGTTTTATTGAACTTTTTCATATAAATTTGCCTTTTAAAAAAAGGAGTATTGAAATGTCCGAATTAAGGCAATCATCCCTGAACCCGAATTGTATTCGGGGTTGATAACTGCATATTGTGTAGCTGAAAAACCTATTCGTTTATGGGGGGGAAATTCCGACCTAAATACCTCCAATGCTTTGTTTCCGATCAGCCCAAATAGTTGAATTGGACCCAAACTGCAGCATATTGTGAAGTAGCATTTCGGGGATACCTTCGATTCAGCTATCATGCCTGATCCGAATCCATTTCAGAATAGATTGGGCTATATTGTGTAGACCCTCATATCTTGAATTTTGGTTAAAAAGCCACTATTAAGGAAAGTGCTCCAGGTCCCTAGGAATACATGCAAACTTGCAGAATCCTGAAAATCCATCTTGCATTCAATGCTGATTTATACCTCATCTTCCTAAATTCTTCATCCAGGTACTGTACCTACTGTGTACATTGCACCTAGATTATTAACCACTAAGATACATTACAGTGCAACTCAGGATCAAATAGCTCCTCTCCAGCATTGAAAATTAGTTATTTTGGTCCCTAGTTTGGTAGTAGGCATATAATTTGTTCTCCATGCTACTCTAGAGAACACTTACCCTCCAGCCACGGACATAAGCTTGCAGTAGCAGTGCCGAGAACTTAATGTTCTTGTATTTCTTCTGTTGCTGTAAGACACGTAAAAATAGGTGCAATGGAATGAGGAGTCGATAATATGATATGATAATATCACAGACACTGTGATAAAATGTAATAATCAGTGCTTTATCCCACTACTACATTGGGGAAAGTACTTATATGTAATTGGTGGAAAGGGGTGAGCTACTACTTCTTATGATAATCATGTGTTATGTTTATATTCTCAGGGTAGTAATAGTAAAACGAAAAGATTCTATGCTCTCTTTTAATTGGGAGGTTAGCCGCACAATTTTGAAGCTCTCCTGTACTCAGGGTTGTATTTCTACAGAAAGAAATTATTTATCACACAGAGCTTATTTCGTTCCATACGTATTTCTGATACAATCTTCCCCCACTAGATCACCTGACAATATGAAGCAGGGGAAGGGATGTGGGGGCAATATGCACCTGTAAGGTATGTGGGGGCAAACTAGTGTAAGTGAAATGGTTTTGTGAGAAAGGGGTGCTACTGGGAGAGGAAAGGGGTACATCAAATGAGGGATAGTGGAACATGAGTTTAGTCAGGTCAAAGGCAGCACAGAACCTAAATACATCACTGCCTCTACCGAGGAACGAAAGAAGTTCTGATACACTTATATTCTGGGGGAAATATTTCTAGTACTTTACTACAATGGGCTAAAAAGGGATCTAAAGTTCTTCTCTACTGCAAAAAAAAAAAGATCCTCCCACTCTTCTACACCAAATAAAAAAATAGGTTTAATTACTTTAAAGTGTTAAGTTAAGAGTTTTCACTATTAAAATGTAACTTTTATTGTAATAACATACAACTGCAACTTAGCGTTAGAAAGGTGGACTGCTACAAGATAACACTGTTACGCATTGTATGAAAGCAGCTGAAACTTACAGCATGGCCGCGGTAAAAGGCAGCAATGACGATTTGGCTCTTGCGCATAAGTTTGTAGTGTGTACGACACTTCCATCCGCGGAACATTTTCTGTATTAAGGTAGCCAGTTCACCCAGTCTCTTCCTTCGCCTATCCTCCAAGTCAAAGAGCTGAACAAAGACAAAATAGGAAAGGTCAGGAAGATGATACAATGCTATTCACAAAGGGACAGAAAAATTACTAAAAATACAGCCGTATTTCTTAATAACCAGCTTGCGGGCAAAAGTACAACATTATAGAGTTCATATTGTAAAAATGTTATATCATACAGATGTAGCAGTCATTAAGTGTCTTGTTTCTGTCATATTGACATAATTTGCATGGGGATATTAGTTTCCAAAAAGTTACAGGATAGAAATTAAATTCATGTATACTAAGAAAGGATATATCTGCATTATTCAGTTATGAACCTGAAGCAGTAATACAAGGTTAATGGATACTTACTGTGCTTGGGGTCCGGATGAATATCTTGGTTCGTCCGAATGCTATTTCTTCTATGGGATAATTAATCTCTGACAATATGGCTTTCACTCCATCCCTGACAAGAAACACAAACAGAAAAAAATCTAGTCTGTCTATGAATGATATAAAGTAAAAAGTAAGACCCCCGCCCCCCAAAAAAATAAGGTCACTTAAGTTAATTATTGACTCAGTGTAGAAAAACAAAACTTACAAAGCTTGACGGTTATGACTAACCACTGGTAGGTGTGAAACGCGTCAAGCTTGGTAAGTTGGTTTTATCCGTTACTTCACATATTTATATTGTACTTTATATTGTCACTATATTCTGGATACTCATATAAAAGAATTTATATTTCTAAGTGTGAGTCAGTGGCGTATACTCTGTGTGTGCTATATTTTTGGGGGTTTGTGTGGTCCATACAGACAGCACACAAACCGTAAAAAGGCCGATGGCAGCATGAGTTCAGCATCAGAGTCACTCACTCTGTTTGATTTGACCAGCACAAAAAGTATACAAAGTTAGCGCACACATATCACTTATGATAGGGGAGCCAAGATCTCCCCTTCTTTTCTTTGTGGCACATTTAAAACACATTTTTATCTTGCTAACACAATGTTTAGATCATTTTTGTAATATTTTATATTCTCTATATACAGTATAAATAATATTTAGGTGACAGAGTCCCTTTAATCATTATGCTAGCTGTATACATTGTAATTAGGTGAAATAGTCCCTTCAAAGTCCCTTTAAAACAGTTTTCACAGCATACTTTTCAAACACGTGTACCGACTTTTACCCTGTTATATCTCCTTACTTTGGGTCTCCTTGCCATCGTGGCCATGTTTTCCTGCTTAGAAGCTTATAGCGATCCAGGAAAGTGTGGTACACCTGCCTGTAGGCATATCCAGCCCGGCGTACCCTTACATTTTCTAAGAGCCCCAGGTAGCGGACTTGGGTTTTCACGAGTACATCATCAAACAAGGACGGTTTCTTCAAACCATTAGGCTTCAAACATCTATTTCCAGACATCAAAAGAGACAGATTTGTAATAATAGCTGTTTTTTAGCATTACTATTTACGAAATTGTCAGTAAATAAAAATGTTGCTTAAATAGAAACATAGCTGGTTTTCTAGAACTCACAAATAGGGTTGCCACCTTGTGTTCCAAAAAATACCGGCCCTTGAGCTATACATTGGACCTGAGCTACTCCCAAAGGGGAAAAAAATGTAAAGGAGACAGCTTACATGGGAAAAATAAAAGCATTCGTTGTGAATTTGCTAAAAAGAGATAACCACTTTGAAATACAACCTATTTTGTTCACACTGTTATACCCCCAAGTGTCCAGCTTTCAGGGATGGTAGTACTGCCCCTGTCCCTCACAAGCCACATGTCCTGTGCTTCGGGAGCCACAAGTATGCAGTTTTGTACCTTGATTGTACCGTTGTATATGTTGTAGGACACTATAAAACATAAAGGGGGTCATGTATAAACACAGCGCACCCGGAGATTGAGCCAAATACTGGCACAATCGGAGATTGAGCCAAATACTGGCACAATCGGCGTGTGTGCCAGTGTATAAAGCAGACTCCTGACAAATTTCAGGAGTCTGCGCTATCTATGCCAAATTTGTAGACATATAAAAAAAAAATCAGGTGCCCGATTTGTGTCGGGGAACCTCTCCTGCACTGCAAAGTGTAGAGAGTTATTAAAATGCGCAGTAGCCGCTATACATTACAAACGCTGATTGCGCTTTCTTTTCTTTATAAAACTCCCAACTCTTTGCAGTGCAGAAGTTTTTATACATGACCCCCATAGTCATAGTGCTTTTTTAGTGATTAAAAATGTAGTGGGTTTGAATATGCAAATGCATTGCAAGTTAACAGCAAAGTCATACATTAGAAACTGAATTGGAAAGATAGGCATGTTGGAGCGAATGACACCTGAGGGTCTACTCAAAAAATAAATAATTGCAGGGAATTGAGACGAGAATTTCAAACTTTAGGCCACAGTAGCCGAGTTGGAAAAATTCTTCAATGCAGAGAGTTTTTCCAACTCAACTGTTTTGTTGTAAGTTTGAAATTCTCTTCTTAAACCCCTGCAATTATCTCTTTATTGAGTAGGCCCTCAGATTTTGGCAGTTCACTTTTAAGTAGGCCTTAGAGAGTGAGATAGTCTGTGATAAAGTGAACGAGAAAACATTTTCTGATTTTGGCAGTTCATTTTTTAGTAGGCCTTAGAGAGTGAGAGAGTCTGTGATAAAGTGAACCAGAAACCATTTTCTGATTTTGGCAGGCCTTAGAGAGTGAGAGAGTCTGTAATAAAGTGAACCAGAAACCATTTTCTGAGACACACAGGACAGAGTGGAAGAGAGAGAGAGATGTATGCATACACAAAGAGACCCATCTCAAAGCATTTACAGACAACTACAGACATGCATCAGAAGGCTGGTAGCCAGTGACAACTTAAACTATAATAATTGTTTTGTGATATAATGTATAATGCTGTGCCACATAGGATGTCAGATTAAGCCATCAAGTATGCTTCTCAATCAAAATAGTTATATAGGCAAATCTGCACTATATCCTGACCACTACAATGTCCTCCAAGACATTCAGTTCCTCAGTGTAATAAATGAAGAGATGTGAAGGAAAGAAGGCATTAAAACTAAAAATATAATATAGCATACAAAACAATATAAATAGTGATCCAAAAAGTTGAAATGCTGCAAACACCAGTGCTGTCACCAAAAAACGCATGTATGGGAAAGTATTAAAAAAAGAGTGCTGCGCAATGACTTATAAAAAAGTAAATACTTATCTAGTAAATATGAATCTATAATCTATAAATATGAATAGATAATATGAATCTCATAGACATCCAAAAGACATACATACAAACAAGAAAAGAAGAAAAACAGCATTGTGTAATTCTGTATTAGTAGCTGGAATTATTTATTGGATCCCCTTGGAATGTCACTCATATACTGACTTAAAGTACAGGCGGATTATGGGACTCAGTGTCCTAGTGGATTCAACAAGTAGCACCATAGGTATTTAATTCACATTCACCCACTTGGCTCAGATATGGTTAATAAACAGTGGTACTTGCCGTGCACAGAGTTCTCCAGAGGAAGCCAACACTGTCGACGAACCCATTTTTCTGCGCTCGATTGAGGTGGATGACCACGCAAGTCAACTGTATTTATTTTAAAATCTGTTTTTAATATTGTTATATGTAATCCTAACCAGTGGGGGGTCCAATACATATACTTTTATATTTTGGTACACTATGGTCTGCCTCTCCTATTCCCTTCACAGTACCACTGTTTATTAACCATATCTGAGCCAAGCGGGTGAAGAGGAATTGAATACCTTTGGTGCTACTTGTTTAATAAATGAAGAGGATTTTTTTTTTCTCAGACTTTCCACAAAGCATATGTACCTGATGTAGTTGGGATTCTTGGAATATAGATTTTTCATGAGAGTTGACACTGAGTTCTTGAACTGAGTGCCGACCGTGGGTGGGCGTTTAAGTGAAGCATTCTTTGGATCTCCTTCTGGGAAAAGAGACCTAAGCAGAGTGTGCTTTGACTGCCACATGGCCTGGGAAAGATCTCTAAAGAGAAGATCATTGTTCTTGTCCAGAAAGCCATCTGTGATGTAGGTGACCTGTGTAGAAAATGCAGAGAGTCAGGAATATTACATCCAGTAGTAATATACACTAGCAGTCCTTGAAGTGATATACAGAACTGTATTTATTTACATTCCTGTTAATAAGACGAAGGCTAGCCTAGAGTAGAAGATCCTCCTGCATCTATTTGTGATGTAAAATAAGTGACGTTGCTGGTTAGGTCTGTATTCCTTTTGCAAATGTATTCTGAATAAACTTTGGCTCAATTAAAGCGGTGTTGGAAAATAACTATTTCAGAAGGTTAACTGGCTATGCTGATGAGATAATGTTTTGGGATCTGTATAAACAAAAAAACAAATCAGTGACATTACAGTAAGGCAGAGGCGTCGCTAGGGGTGGGCTAAGGGGGCTGAAGCCCCGAATGTAATGATCAAAGCCCCGAGTCTCTGCAGCTCCGTTATAGCTCCGCCCCCTGACATCACACAGACAGTGTGTGAAAGCCCTACACTGATAGGAGGCTGAGTGATGTGTCAGCCAATCAGTGCAGGGCTTTTACACAGCATCATTACTGTGTGTGAAAGCCCTGCACTGATTGGCTGACACATCACTGAGCATCCTATCAGTGCAGGGCTTTTACACAGCATCATGACAGGGATGTGAAGGAAGCTCCACGTGGGACAGTGAAGCAGCTCTGAAGAAATCCTTACTGGCTGTCACCTTGTGGGAGATGCAGAGCAGGTCTATTCCCACTCAGGTAAGCTCTGGGTATGGTGGAGAGAGGGGAGGTTTGGGGTCACTGATTTACATCCACCTTTGTGTATTTAAGCTATATATTGTTGGTTTGAGATTCCTTATTACAGGACTGCCAAACAGCATAGGAAGGATTTATGTTATATATATATATATATATATATATATATATATATATATATATATATATATATATATATATATATATATAACATAAATCCTTCCTATGCTGTTTGGCAGTCCTGTAATAAGGAACCTCAAACCAACAATATATAGCTTAAATACACAAAGGTGGATGTAAATAAGTGATTTATGCTATATATGCATAATAATTTATGCTATATATATATATATATATAATCATAAATCATTCCTATCCTGTTTAGCAGTCCTGTAATAAATAACGTCACACATGTGTGTTATGTGTATGTGTGACATGTTTTATTACAGGACTGCCAAACAGCATAGGAAGGATTTATGTTTATATCAGGGCTTGACAAATTTTATTTAGTTTTAGGAGCCAGCAAAACTTTTTAGGAGCCAGACAATGGCACATCAGAAAAGCATACATACACAGAGACATTCACATGCACACACCTCACAGACATCCAGTCAGTCACATACACAGCCAGTTACACACACACACCAGTCAGCAAGTTTTTTGTTTTTAAAAAAAAAAATAAAAAATAATCCTTAATGTGTCCCACACGTCACATGCACAGCCAGTTACATACATATTCACATACAACACATACACAGCCAGTTACATGCATACACACAGAACACATACACAGCCAGTTACATGCATACACACAGAACACATACACAGCCAGTTACATGCATACACACAGAACACATACACAGCCAGTTACATGCATACACACACAACACATACACAGCCAGTTACATACATACACACACAACACATACACAGCCAGTTACATACATACACACACAACACATACACAGCCAGTTACATACATACACACACAACACATACACAGCCAGTTACATACATGCACACACAACACATACACAGCCAGTTACATACATACACACACAACACATACACAGCCAGTTACATACATACACACACAACACATACACAGCCAGTTACATACATACACACACAACACACACACAGCCAGTTACATACATACACACACAACACACACACAGCCAGTTACATACATACACACACAACACACACACAGCCAGTTACATACATACACACACAACACACACAGACAGTTACAAAGATACACACACACAACACAACACATACACAGCCAGTTACATACATACACACACAACACACTCACACTGACATACACACACTGTCGCTCACACTGACATACACACACTGTCGCTCACACTGACATACACACACTGTCGCTCACACTGACATACACACACTGTCGCTCACACTGATATACACACACTGTCGCTCACACTGACATACACACACTGTCGCTCACACTGACATACACACACTGTCGCTCACACTGACATACACACACTCTTGCTCACACTGACATACACACACACTCATGCACACTCACTCACACTGACATGCACACACTCACTCACACTGACATGCACACACTCACTCACACTGACATGCACACACTCTCACTCACACTGACATGCACACACTCTCACTCACACTGACATGCACACACTCTCACTCACACTGACATGCACACACTCTCACTCACACTGACATGCACACACTCACACTGATATGCACACACTCACACTGATATGCACATACTCACACTCATTCACACACTGTCAGGTTTTTAACTTACCTGCTGCATGCATCTCTTTGCTTTGAGCTCAGTGTGAAGGAGGTCTCAGCCAATCATGGGAGGCTTCGGAACTCTCAGCCGATCAGGAGAGTTGAGAAGTCTCACCTGATTGGCTGAGACCTCCTTCAATCAAGCTCTCCTGGACACAAGAAAAAAAAAAGACTGCTGCATAGAGCAGCAAAGTGCCGCCCCTGCCAGGGTGCTGCCTGCGGCAGCTGCCCCATTGGAGGACCGGCCCTGTGAAGGCTCCTAAATTACAAAACTGGCATGAAGCTCAGAGCGGTGAGCATATATTGGTAAGTGCCCGTATGGTTCCATTTAAAAAACTAAAAAAGTCTTATGGGCTATAGCCCCAGATCTTTTGGAAACCTAGCAACGCCTCTGCAGTAAGGCATCACACATTGAATGTACTGCATGTATATTCAGCCTTGACTGCACACATCATGATCGCATACAGTCTACTTCACTTGAAGACCATCATTGCAGTTCATGTATCTCCTGACCAGCATTAATGAATTCTCACCTGACCAGCATAGTGCTCGATGCGGAAGGCCTTATCAGGCAAGGTGACATCGGTGATCCGTTTATCATTCTGTGTGGCCTTACTCTTGAAGTGGTTGTGATTTTTTAGCTGTGTGCCCAGCTTAGCGAGGAAGGTGGCATCAGTCACATTTCCTGGGCGCAGACACTCCTCATCCAGTATTGCTAAAATGCCAGTCTGATTCTGAGGATAGATAATACATAATAATGAGGAATTCAATTATTTGGGTCACAGAGCATTATAGTATTGCAATGTTTTTGGATCAATAGCAAAAAATACCTCACAGCTCACTACTATAGACCTCACCATAAGTATTCAGTAGTCTAAATAAACTGTGATGTGTGTTGTGAAATAACTAGCACGGCCTCAAAATAGATAGAAGTGGAAAGAATAGGAACATCTGTTATCTACTCCATACCATTTTAACTTACTTTGCAAGTTTATCCTGGACAAAGTCCACTGCAAATTATTATGTTACATCATAATATTACTCCATATCCACTGATGCTTTCTATAGTGTATCAGTCTGGTTAAGACACATAAATCACCTGTATAAGAAAATGATATAACCAGAGACTAGTGGATACTGTGTTACCTTAATGTTAACTTAAAGTTGCAAATATCTACTTATGATCATATATTCGTTCTTGTCCAGTTGAGCCATATTTATTTTTTTGCAGATTTTTTTTAATTATGAAATAAATTTTCAATCTTAAAATGCACCCAAAAGTATACGTACACCTTCTATCAGGCTACAGATAATGTTGTTGTCAAAAAAGTCAATGCGGGTCCATTCGATACCCTGAAAACAAAAGATAAAACACAATGACATTTGGCAATCACTGTATGCCAACACATGAGTAGATAATATTTGGGACCCAGATACTTTGGCGTACATTCACTAAAAGTGTAGTGCGAGGACCTCCTCACACTATTCACTAACCATAACTTGACCACCCTCTCCCCCCACCTTGCCAAAGTAAATGTGTATCTTTCTTCTTGAGCTCCCTTCAGTGAAAAGCAATAATAAATAAGTGGTATTCACTCAAATCTGAATGGAGTTTTAATTGAGAGTCGAGTTGGACTTCACCGTCCAAACAGATCTTCTTTAAACACCTCCAAATAACAGGTCAATTCTGAGGTAATGTGAGTACAAGATTCACAAGATCTATTTAATACATCTGTGAACAAAAACATACTGCACTATGAGAACAAAAATTTATTTAAGTGATACAATGTGTTAGCAAAATTGCAAGCAAATGCTTAAATTAAGAGAAAAATGTGTTTTAAATGTGTCTGTGAACTTTCCAGTTTATAATATCTCCTGTGATGTGACATACAAACGTACTGATTTCCTTTCGAAATGTGTCATTTGTATATTAAGACACAGGTGATGTCATAAACAGGAGACTCCACACTTCATTTAACAACATTTTATTCTCATAATTTAGACATTTGCTTGCAATTTTGCTAACACAATGTATAGATCCGTTTGACTCACTTCTGCATTCTCTACATTCACAGAAAATCAATGTGGGGATACATTTCCTTTAACACAGTCTAAGTAAAAACTAAATTACAAAGAGATTAGCAATACCTCTTTTGCATATTCTTCTTGTTCTTCTTTCAGCGTCATCTGAATAAATATCTGCTGCAGTTTCTCATTACAGTAATTAATGATGAATTGTTCAAAGCTGTTTTCCTAATTAACAACAAGAAGGACAATATATTGAAGGTTGCAAAAATAAGAGCATAATCCAAATATTTTAATCTATGTGCTACAAAAGCCTAATATCATCTTTGAGAAAGCCTTTTATTCCACTTGGCACATTACCCATTTTTGACATTGTTGGTGGCCTGCTGACCTTAAAATAGATGTCCACATATAAAACAGTTAATCCTATAGCAATACCTCCAAAATTTCAAATCCATAAATATCCAGCACTCCCATCACCTTCTTCCCTTGGAATTCTGACACCTGGAAAGGGAAAACCAACAAACATATAATGACTGAGTATATATATTTTGTTTATGTAGAGTAGAAAAAATAAAATTTTATTAGAGCATGTTGGGCATTAGTGATTATAATGATACTATTTATTTTAAGTAGGAATTCAGACATATTCTTGAGAGACACACATTATGTTTACATGCTGTCCTTGTCTATGGCAGGGGAATCTATTATTTAATCAAGGAAGGGGTCCGAAAAAAATAATTACCTTGCTTAATTAATTGATTTGGCATCTGTGTCTCAAATACATGTCCAAATTAAGAAATGTTTGCTGCACTTTTGAAACCAGCAAAATCAGGTTGTACAGAACAGCCATGCTATATATTAACAAACATATACTGAGGTAATAACGATTTATTGTCTTCAAGAATGATGATGGCACTGGTTGTTAGGTGTCATATGAACATAGACTTGATATAAATACATATACAGCATTAAAAAAAAATTATCCCATGAGATAAGGTGGTTTATTTCTCATTGGATTTATACACAGCTATCTAACCTCAGACAAAGTTTGTTAGGAAACTTAAATTGTTATATGTTTATATTTCTGACTGAATTTAAACATTCTGAGCACAAAATGGTTCTTTGGGAGTTGGAGATGAATTTGAATGAAAAACAGTAAAAGTGTATATCAGTTGTAATTACATTTGCATTAGGGGTCACGTAATTCATACTTCATAGAATGTCAGCAAAAGCTAAAACTGTAAATAAGTCTAAAAGTGAGGTGCCGGTGAGTTGGGGGTGAGTTAGAACCTTTCTTTAATATTTAAAGATTTAACCATGGAGGGTCAAATTAGTTTGTGTAGCAGGATAAATTCACCTGGATTGTTCCTGCCCAAAACTCACGTTCAACTTACCTGCACTTCACTTTTAGTGAATAGATTTCCGTAAGGTGTCGGACAGATGGAACAGTAAACATGGAACAGGTCTTGTAGTGTTATATATGTTACAGTACCATTCATTTACTAACCTTTATGTTTTCATTGATTCTTTGAACTAGCCAGCTAAACAGCCGGTCATACAGATTCTTAGACAGGGCATCTCGGGCATATGTTGCCTAAAACACACAATACAATAGAGAAACACATACTGGTCACATATATATAGGAATTTAGATTGTAATGGCTGATAAGAACCAAATGACTCATCTAGTTTGTCCGTACCAAAATAAATTGTGTTTGTTCTTCAGGATATCTTTATAATATTCCATAAAATGATATTAACATAATTTTTTATAGCAGACGTTTTTACACAGCACATTATTCAGAACTTAAAAGAGAGTTATACACAATTTTAGGCAAACAGAGCCTGATCGGGCAGAGGGCCTTGCTCACAAGTCTCCAATCTACTGGGATTTAAACATCCCTAGTATGCATAAACACAAAAAACTAATAATCATTCATATGTTGATTGCTGCAAAGATTCTCCTTGCTAGAATGTGGAAATCTACTCAGGCCCCTACCTGGCAACAGGTGGTACAACAAATAATGTTCCAATGTAAGATGGAAAGAGGCATGATAGTGGGTATAAAAAATAGAGCAGCAAACTACGACATATGGAACTATTGGATAAAGAAACTGGCCCCATATCCGATGTAATTGGTAACTTGTAAAGACCAGTTGGTAAATACTAACTACCTTGCAATCTTTTTAATATATAATTATGGGAAATTTGAATGTACTGTGTTTCTGTCTTTAGCAGATGTATGTTGTGTATTTTTACATTTTTTTTATCATTGTTGGTCTTGATGGTAATATGTTGTATTCATCTGTGAATTTAAGTGATAAACCTAATAGGAAAATAGGATGACCGGATGAAAACAGTCTTTAGATTTATATATATATATATATATATATATATATATATGTGTGTATATATTTCTTTTGTCTTATTTAAGCATATTTAAACTTTATATCTAGCATATTGGATTTATGTGTTTTTTGGATGTGTATATGGAAAAAAAATGATAAATAAATATTTTTCAAAAACATATATTGTATTTATACACTACTTTAATTAAACTCCATACCTGGGATGCATTTAATGTAGTCACCACTTTCTCCTGTTTGGCTTCAACAGTACGAACGCTAAAGGCATTTTCCAGTACAGATGAATCAAGGTCAATCAAAGAACAAATCTCCTTAATTACTGGGAAAGGCAAGGAAAGAACATAATCCGTTATCTAATGTGTTGTATATCTAAAGATTTTGCCTTAAAAAGTATTACCTCACTGTAACTGTATACTTCATGCATAGAATGTTACTTAATTAGGGAACAAAATCCTGAATTTAATAAAAATAAATGTTTCCACTTCTGTGCTATGAAGCTATTTCATCTTTAAAAGCTCGTCAACACTCACCTTGTGTATTGGTGATGTAGCAGGAGGCCATCCCATTAGCCTGGAACTGACCCTTTAATTCTATGGACCCCAGCTTCAGAACCACAGCAACAATTTCAAGTATCGAGTTTACCTCTACATCTGAGAATCCAATAATTTTCATGGCATCCTGTAAAGAAGATATGTTGTATTACCTTTTTAGAACTCTTCTGTCCAGTTTTCAAAATGTAATTGAAATACAATTAAATTATTCTTCACTAAATTTCAGTTCATCACTTTGGAATTCGCTGGTAGAAAATGGGCTATAATAAGATCCAAACACATTTTAACATGGATTTCCATATAGTGTAAAATATAGTGCAAAATTCAGTTTCTTACAAAAAAAAAACTTATTTGTATTATGTTTATGCTCCTAGTGCAAAAGTGTTAATTGTATTTTTTCAATTGGGTAGTCTTATTATTTTTATCATTGAAATCACAGTGTTTGTATTCCATGGCCGCCTCCATTTATCATGTTTCTTAAGCCAACATGGTGAAGGACTTAATAATGTGGAATGTGTTGATGTTTTATACCAGTGATCGAACTTTTTAATTTCAAAGTGTGTGGTGATGGTAGCAAATAAGCAAATGAAACCTCCTGTGAGGGCACAAACCTGCTTAGGAGGACCCCACAGGTCTTACGGGAGAGAAGGAAAGTACAATGTAATTTTGCACTAAGAGTCTAGGTCCAACGGTGGGAAGGCCACATACCATGGCCACATACCATTCTTAGTTTTGGTGGCTGGTCATTATTAATTTCATGAATGAATGAGATAATACTTTAGAACATTTGGGCATTTCAGACAATGATAGGGCTACACAAATATCCTTGAGAGCCACGTGCAGAATGTGAGCTGCTAGGTGGATATTAACGCTCTACAAGTAACAAATATTTCAGTGACAAAATCTACTATAGCTTCCAATTAATCAATAATGTAGGATTACCTGTTTCTTTCATTTAGAACAATGCTATATTTTATTGATGCAAGATAAGCAACTGTAATGATTAAGCAACGGTACTGATTAAACAAATATTCTTTGTGCTATTCAAAAATTAAAAAATAACCGCTGGACTGTAATAATAATAATATAGTTCATGCCTATTCTCCCCCAGTATCTGTGTCAGTTAGCTACAGCAGTAAGAGACCCTATAATTTGGTTTATCATTTAGTTAGCTTTCCTTCTATTAATTGGGCCCTAAGCAGGCTCATTGCCGTTGACCAGATCAACCTGTATGGTTCAAGTTAAATACGGCGTGTATCTTTAATACATACTATACCTATACAAGACTCAGTTTAAAAATAATTTATTAAAGAAGCAAAAGTTATTTTTAAAATGTAGTATTTTTTTAGATTCTTTGTTTTTTTGCAGATACCTTCACCTTTGAATACACAATAATAATTCATCAATGAAAGTCAAAGAGAGTTCTTCTCACAACAAGTTCCATGCCAGGATGGGGAAGCAGACCAAATAAATCAGGAATCTGTTTAAATTAAACTGATCAATCTTGATATCATTGATGTGTTGCCTTATATTTTGTAATTAGATTTCCAGCACTGTCACTCAAACTTGGAGAAGTGCTGCCCATGAGCAGTATACATTCTTCAGGTGCCTTAAATGGGGACCACAGGATTCTGTGGTCACAAATCCAACTGTCCCACAAAGCTCTACCTCCGGAAAACGGGACAGAGCCTCAGAATCATGACTGTCCCGCACAAAGCAGGACAGTTGGTAGGGATGAAAATACATCAACATAGTATCACAAACTACTCACAATGCCACAGACACAAATATACCTTAACAATCCGGAAGTTCTCAGCATCCCCCATTCCATTCAGGCTGGTAGGGTCCTTGTTTAAGTAGTTGTAGGCACTACAATCGGACTTGAGCTTTAACTTTCCTGAAAGATGACCAAAAGCATTACACAGTCACATAACACACCATAATCGAGCACATCTCTACTCTAGAAATATTGCTTGTGAATACATTAGCCTTCAGGATTGGGGTTTTTAATGTGACAAACCATAAAACCCCGAGTAATTTACTCCATTTTTGTTTGTTTAAATTGCATTACATTCACTTTTTTTTTTTCAGAGCAAATCCTTTGAAAAAGTCCCCTCGTCTTCTATTTGAGCTCAAATAGAGTTCTGATTATAAGATTCTTCTCACAGGCAGCCGGTGCATATCTGTGCGCTGCCTGACACTTTTACCAAGCCTTCTATGACAGAGCCCTGGAGCCAAGTGACCTACCAGAGTTCTTTCTCAGAAGTCATGGTGAACGTGTCAGGCAGCATCGTAGGATGTCTGTGGACACCGAGCAGCCAGAAAAATCTGTGGGTGCCTTGGCAGTCCTGAGAGGTGCATTGGCAAGTCTGAGGAAGCATGGGTAAGTGTGGTGACAGATTGGCAAGTGTGAGGAGCAGATTGTCAAATCTAGGGATGCACTGCTGGCAATTCTGGGGGCAAATTATCTATATCTATTGCGCACTGAAAACTTTTTAAAAAACGTTTATGGGGCAGAGAGAGACTAGAGCTTTCAAAGTCATGCACTGTGATTGCTATCACAGTGATCGCATGTGCCTGGGTGGTCCTCAGCTGACATGGCTGGTTCCATTGCATTCATGGTATACTAGCACGCAGACCACAATCTTTTCTACATGACTGGCACATCATTGATCACAAAGGGGTTTCAAGATGTGATTTTTTTTTTTTTTAAAAAGGCACAATTGGGTGAACAGAGCCTGTCTTTTTATACATGGGTTGGACAAGAGTAAGGGGGCTGGTGCATGCAATTCAGACAGATGTCGGGATTCTGCTTTATAGGTGGGTAAACCTTTTCACATGTGTTTTGTTTATAAATAACACCCATTGTGTTTAATCTACAGTGTACAATTCCACCTTGTCTATGATCACTGATACCATTTCATCTGTCCTGTCTATTTTTGGTATCTCTTGTCCTCATCTTTGGACTGTACTGTGGACTAATCATTCCACTCCCGGTCCTTGACTCTGGACTACTAACATATGATTACAACTCAAGAACCAAATCACAAATAGGGTTTAGCGTCCATATTCCAGACTTCTGTCCTATTGGGTCTGAATAAACCAGAAGCACCATTTGAGTATATCATGTATGACTGTATGTCATTGTTGGATTCTCACCTAGAAGCTCAGCACCTCCTCCTGCCAGGAGTTGGTAAAATATATGAAAGTTTCTTTCTCCTTTGACGTGTTTCACCACTCTGGACTTCTCGAGCAGGTCTACAGAATAAGAGACATTGATCAGAATTAAACTTCCAACAATTTAAAGATATATCCTGTCTAAGCATTATTGCATGAAGAAATCACATTTTAGAGCAACTAAACAGAACAGTGCTATATTTATTTTTAAAAAAAGGTGGTAAACTGGAAAAACTCGGGAGAGTTGAAAATCATTTCATGTAATCATTTTATGTTTAATCCTTTGACTCTTTTAAAGTAAATTGCAGTGTTGACTTGCATTTCTGTGGATGTGGTTTATGAGTGTCTTGTGCATCTAAACTTAGAACTGCATATCGCCAGTAAGACATGACTTTTCAAATTAGCATACAAATAGATCCAACACAAGTCTAATTAATTATTATAGGACAAATGAGAGTTTAGAGAAATCAGTGTGATTACACACAAGCTTGCTCTATTTTAAAGCATCAATTAATAAACTACATAATAGCCAACATTTTTATGACCGTTGACATACTATAATCAGGGGAGGGCTGGCACGGGGGGCAGAGGGGCAATTTCCTCAGGGTGCCCTCTAACCACACTCAATGTGCTTGGGCTGCACCACTTTTCATTTATAAATGCCTTCGTGTGTAGCACTTGATATACATTTGCCTTGTCAGTATATCAATCTCTGTATGTCAGTATATCTGTCTGTCTCTGCACCTTATCTGTTAGTATATCTGGCCTGCCTGTCTATTTGTGTCAATCTATGCTAATAATGGGTGGGCTGATGAAATTGAAAATGGGCCACTAAATTGTTTTGACCCTCAGGGCCCGTCCTACTCCACCCTGACTACAATCATGGATTTTACACCTGACCATTAAAGATACTGAATCCTATGCTACCATACTACCATTTGTTTTGGATTTCCAGAAACCCTTCTGTCTTGAAGTATACAGAAGTAATTATGTATCACTTCTTTGTGTAAATACAGTTCAGATTTTATTTCAGATATAAAGGGACACTAAACTTTTTTTAACCCTTACTTAAGGGTTAAAAAATAAGCGTGACTTTTCCAGAGTAAACCTGAGGTCTATCGTTAGAGACACGCTTGGGCTTACTCTCTGCTCTGCCTCTGATAGTGTCAGCGTGACCCAGCCGATGAGAGGTGTGCTTTGGTAAGGTCATTTTGGTAATATGATAAACAGGTAGAGATGCAGGAAAGTTCATTAATCCTAACCGAGTGGTGCCATAGAGGTAGTATATTAATTAACAATCAAACTATAAACCAAATTAGCGTCTACTGAGACAATATTACTGCAATGTTTAAGTTACTGTTTTTTTTTTATACAAAACTGTCATGAGTAACATTTGTAGTCCTAGTAAATTTAGATGTAATATTAGTATCTCAGACTTTTGAGTGTTGGGTTAATAGTCATCTTAGTTGAAATTACAAGTATAACATCCATCTGAGTTATGTGTAACAAGGAAAGGAAAACCACAGTTATTATTTCTGTTATTCATACTAGGAATATTTAATAACTTTC
Source organism: Pelodytes ibericus (assembly GCA_036172795.1). Lineage (NCBI taxonomy): Eukaryota > Metazoa > Chordata > Amphibia > Anura > Pelodytidae > Pelodytes > Pelodytes ibericus. The sequence goes on from CM069857.1 coordinate 239,133,929, forward strand.
CAAATGTCTCAAGTTAAAGGACAGGATGCAGCTGGGCTTTGAACACATCCTTCTCTCCCTATGGTCCCTTTTATGCATTGTGTAATGTTTTAATCCACTGGCTGTCTAGGATCATACTTAAAATATGCACTGCTCTTATTTGGACGTAAGGAAGTTGACTGGTATTTCCTGTCGTGAGCTATCCCAGAATAATCATAAATGGAACAATGCAAGAATAACATCACAGACATAGAGCAGCAGATAAACATGGCCAGTGTCAATAGCCAATTGTCATATGTTACTGTCCATTTGGACACTCAACCCGTCTAAAGGTACTGGAGGCCTATTGGTTGTGCCTAGGAAGTTACTCTTCATTGCATAAGTGGGAGTTCTGTAACAGCCTATGTAACCTATAACACAGGGATTGACATAGTTACGCAATAGAAAAAGAAAAAGAGGAAATCCCAATGAATTTATGATAATTATAGATACATATAGATATATATAAATAAAATAAATGAAAATAAATAAAATATTTCTAACGAGCCATAGGTATTTTCCCTGATTGCCTTTTAGGAAACAGGTCTCCGTAAGTGAAAAATGGACTGAAGTGCAATAATAGCTTTTAAAAGAAAAATATAATGTATAGACTAAAAAAAAGAAATACTTACTAGAAGCTTCATCTCCTTTAGTGATGGCCTGTGAAATATGCTAAGCATTCTGGGATGTTGGTGTCACCATTAGGGACCAGACATTCATTTCCACAGTCTTTCTGTACATATTCTAGCAATTTCACCAAGATGTGTCTACTAATGTAATTTCGTTTTTTCCATGTAAAGTGATACTTTGTAACATGTAAATGTTTGCATCATGGGTAAATAGTTCCTATTACTTACAGTTGCTTATTACACCTCCTACTGGGTCTCCTTTAAAGTCAAATTCAATGTCCATGTATTTTCCCTAAAATATGCAATAGATCACATTAATAAACATGATACAACTATTAAATTCCTCTAGACATGATCATTGTTAGGATGATTAAATGCCACTGTAAATTCATGTATGTAAATGTTTCCATTTTGGGGGAGAACTGTTTATTACGTTCTGTTCAGGTAAATTATAGAAATGAAGCTTTTCACTGCTTAATTACAGAAAACAAATTGGAGTTACAAAATACAACAAGGCTATAAGGTCAGCTAGATACTTACAAATCTGGAAGAGTTGTCATTTCTAATGGTCTTGGCATTCCCAAAAGCTACATAGAAGGAAACATGTAGAAAATGTCAAAATGGCTCTAAGAGATTATTTTAGAAAAAAAAATACCACACACATGAGGTGTACCTTGTATACAAGACATAAATAAAGAAAAGAACGCCCAATACACTGTGGATGGCAATTTTATTCGGACACAAAGGGACTTTTCAACTCACAACAAGTTGACTTGGTCGCGCTTATGTTTATTTCTGTACTAAAGCATTGGGCTTGCACGTGCAGTACCTTAAGATTGAGTGTGTACCCGAAGTTGTGTTACAATTTGTACACGAGACGGGCAAATAGGAATGTGCGATGATACCTTGTTTGCTCCTTAACATCAGTTGGCGTATTTAAACCCCAAAATGCATCTTGGCCCAGTGTTGGTGTATTTTTACAACACCTATTGCACTATTTTATCTCCAATAAGCTCCTTATATGCAGAAGTTTCTATATGTGTCATTCTATAGTAAACATCAGGCATTAATAGCTGAGTTGGAAAGACAGGTAATGTTTATAACTCAGCTAGCAATGCCTGATTTTAACAGTTCAATTTGGTGAATATACCCAAGTATATTCAGTAATCCGTAATCCATTCTTGTGATAACCACATAATAGTTTAATGTCTGGAAAACATGGGGGTGGGGGGGTGGGGGGGGGGGTAGCATGTGGGAGGTATCTGTTAATTAAGACCAATACTGATAAATATCACCAGATGCTCTGTTTATATTACTTTTCTACTCACCTTCTAATACTGGATTAGACTGCAAGAGCTGCTCCTTCACCTGATTCACTTCTGTCCCTTTCCCACACACAGCTGCCACATAGGACATTACAAGTTTACTGGCCTCTGCAAAGAACATAGATTAATATGAGAATGGGTCAGCCAGGCCCCATTTTAATGTGCCTACGTCACGTTAATGCAGTGATAATTCAAATCTGTGTTGAGCTAAACTCACACATTTGATTTTTCTTTTTTTTTAGTGCTGTCCCTTAAACCTTTAAAACATTTTTTTTGGAGATTGACTTTCTTTCTGGCTCTCCACACAAATACTTTGCACTCTTTTCACCTTGTGGTGCATGCTCTGCAGTCCTTGCATGCTGTTTGGAGGACAAGTACACTGCTGAGCAAAAGGATGACACCGGCAAGCTACTTAGGGCAAAGATGGCACAGGCAGGCTGTTTTGGGGGCACTGTAACTGTTTGGTGGCAAAGATGGCACATACAACTTGTTTGGGCGCAAAGATGGTTTATTGGCATGATGTGCAATGTACTTTCAGCTCACTGGCATGATATACCAAGTTCATGCATTTGCTGCTCATTGGCATGATATACAAAGTGTATGCATCTACTGCTCATTGGTATACTATATCAAATGTATACACTCTTTGCTCATTGTCATGATATACTAAGTTTATGTAATTACTGCTCATTGGCATGATATATAAAATGTATGCATTTTTAGTAGTTGAGAAAAATTGAAATGCTCTATACAGCCCCATCGGGGGGCAGACATGTTGTTTAGAATCTTGGGTCAGATCTCCGTTCATTTTGGTTTACCTGAAGGAACATGTCTGCTCCTTGTTAGAGCTAGTTGGAGCAAAGAGGGCTCAGTAAGGTACTTTATTTGTATTTTCTCATTCAAAAAGTTCTATATAAGCCATCTACACTTGATGCAATCTTTCAATAAAACAAAAGTTACGTTTATGCTATACTTGTCCATTAACAGAGGCCTATGAATTTTGTTGGTATTTTGTGACACCTTGTTTTTTCCTTTTTATATTTTTTATTACATTTTCTATTTCAAAAAGTCACATTATAACAAATACACTTGTTTTCCATAGCTTATAAAAGTTACTTTAAATTATAACAAAGACTTATACATTTTTTCAATATACACATACATGTAGTCACTCGATAATGCTTTAAAAATGTCATTGTGTTTCCAGAAGAGTCGCTTAGTAACATTCATAGACAGCAAATGACTTCTGAGTTTATGTTACTCATATGGGGCTCAGGTTACTTTTCTAATTTATCATCTTGAATATTTGTTTATACCCTTACTCTTTTGTTCTTCAATTTTTTATCATCTCATCTCTCTTCCTTATCATTCACATTCATTCCCATTTAAACCATTTATACTGGGGGGATACACACTTGAGAACATTCCAGATCCCATGGAGACCCTTGTTCAGTGTCTATAATTCAGTTATTCGAGGTGACCCTTTCTTTGAGACCATATTTTGTTGTGCATCTTGCTAAGCCTGTTTTGTCTATAAAAGCCTGCCTCCATCTCTTGTTGATAATTCATTTGACTGACCACCTGTATCCATGGGATTGGGTCAGACCCTCTCCAGTTTCTTGCTATGCAGATTTGTATTGCCATAAATATGTGTATTAATAACTTTTTTGGTACCTTCTTCCAATCCTCTAAATTCATGTGAAACATCTGTGGGGGTATGTCCACAATAAACGGAAACATTTCTCTTATTGTTTCTATTACCGTATTTGCTCGAAAAAAAAATCTGAAAAATCCCCCTCGTCTTATAATCGAGGTCTTCTTATAATCTGACCTCAAATTGAGGTCAGATTATAAGACATGGATCCAGGTCCCCAGCAGAGCTGCAGGGGACCTGGATCCCCCTCTCTAGCAGCAGGGGATGTCTGCGCAACGAGCGCAGACTCCCCTGCTTCCGCCCGGCACGACCGCCGGGGCTTCTATGATGAAGCTGGGTACTTCCGCTTTCGTCACAGAAGTCCCGGCGAGCGTGCCGGGCGGCAGCAGGGGAGGTCTGCGCTCATCGCGCAGACTTCCTCTGCTGCCCCACTAGCCACCAGGGAGAATCGGGCAGCTGGGGGATGTCTGCACGATACGTGCAGGCATCCTCCATGCTGCCCGACACGGCAGACTATTATGACGGACAGCTGTCCGTCATAATAGACTGCCGTGTCGGGCAGCATGGAGGATGTCTGCAAGTATCGTGCAGACATCCCCCGGCTGCCCCCACTAGCCACCAGGGATCAAGGTAAGGGGAAGGGAGTGAGGGGGGGCAGAGAGACAGGGGGAGGGAGGGAGGGGGGCAGAGAGACAGGGGGAGGGAGGGAGGGGGGCAGAGAGACAGGGGGAGGGAGGGAGGGGGACAGAGAGACAGGGGGGAGGGAGGGGGCAGAGACAGAGTCAAGGGGAGGGAGGGGGTTAAGAGACAGAGACAAGGGGAGGGAAGGGGTTAAGAGACAGAGACAAGGGGAGTGAGGGGGTTAAGAGACAGAGACAAGGGGAGGGAAGGGGTTAAGAGACAGAGACAAGGGGAGGGAAGGGGTTAAGAGACAGAGACAAGGGGAGTGAGGGGGTTAAGAGACAGAGACAAGGGGAGGGAAGGGGTTAAGAGACAGAGACAAGGGGAGTGAGGGGGTTAAGAGACAGACAAGGGGAGGGGGGAGAGAGAGAAAAATGGGGGCAAGGGAAAGAGAAAGGCAGCATTGGCACATAAAAAGAAATAAAAACTAGAAATACATTTTTTGATATCATAATTTTTTATTAAAAAAGCAATTTACATATGAATATATACAAGTTGAACTTTTTTCCTATAGGGTAGTCTTATATTCAGGCTTTTAGTTTTTTTCCTAATGGAATATCCAAAGTTTGGGGGGTCGTCTTATAATCAGGGGCGTCTTATAATCGAGCAAATACGGTACTTTCTTTTTGAATGATTTTAATTATTTGCATTCCCACCATATGTGTGAAAATAAATGAGCTATTTCATTTTTACAGTGCCAGCAGTAAACAGAATTCTGAGAAGATATTTTGTGTAATTTTGATGGGACTAGGTACCATTGGTAGACCCATTTTTATTGTTGTTCCTACAAGGCCACACGGTGCACTGTCTGTCTAACCATGGATATACTCTCTCTCCAGTCTTTTAGTGGAAACAGAAGCCCCAAAGCTGCCTCCCATTTCAAAATAGAGTTTGCCTCAACTTTCGAGACTCCTTCATTTAATATTTTTAGCGTATAACATATATAATGTGATACCTTGTTTTTAGTAAGATTCTGTTGTGCAGTTTCTAGTTTATATATAGGGCACCACTTTCTTTTCAGGAGAAGCTCAGCTTTTCATTTCTACAAGACTTTAGGGTAAATTGTACATAACGTAACAATATGTAAAGTCCTAATGCTTAACATTTGTCCATAAATAATAAATAAAACACATCAAGATGGTGAATAGAATTATGGTTTTGAAGCCAATACTTTTACTGAGCTTAATGATCCTAAATCGGTGCAGTTATAATGTTATTTATTTTGAACACGACCCTGAAAGTAGTACATTTCACATCATGGTACAGATTATAATACAAAGTGTACTGAAACATCATTGTAAACATTTTAAGATATATATTTTCACAACCTACACAGCTTTGACTTCAATAAAATGTCGACATTACTTTAATTCAAAAAAGCTACATTGATCCAATTTGAAATTAAAAGTGTTTAAAATTGTTTTAACATAATTACTAAAGCATTCCAATGTACAGAGATATATCCTTCACATGTAAAAAAAATATAATACAATATATTTTTATCAAACGTTAATCTCCTTCTACCTGAACACACGTGGGGTATATAACCAATACTGGGTTACAGACAGCCCACAAATGAAAAGACCCAGAGGCGTCGCTAGGGGTGGGCTAAGGGGGCTGAAGCCCCGAATGTAATGAGCAAAGCCCCGAGTCTCTGCAGCTCCATGATAGCTCCGCCCCCTGACATCACACAGTGTGTGAAAGCCCTACACTGATAGGAGGCTGAGTGATGTGTCAGCCAATCAGTGCAGGGCTTTTACACAGCATCATTACTGTGTGTGAAAGCCCTGCACTGATTAGCTGACACATCACTGAGCATCCTATCAGTGCAGGGCTTTTACACAGCATCATGACAGGGATGTGAAGGAAGCTCCACGTGGGACAGTGAAGCAGCTCTGAAGGAATCCTTACTGGCTGTCACCTTGTGGGAGATACAGAGCAGGTCTATTTCCCTCAGGTAAGCTCTGGGTATGGTGGAGTGAGGGGAGGGTTGGGGGTCACTTATTTACATCCACCTTTATGTATTTAAGCTATATATTGTTGGTTTGAGATTCCTTATTACAGGACTACTAAACAGCATAGGAATGATTTATGTTACATATGTGTGTATATATATATATATATATAACATAAATCCTTCCTATGCTGTTTGGCAGTCCTGTAATAAGGGACCTCAAACCAACAATATATAGCTTAAATACACAAAGGTGGATGGAAATAAGTGAGTTATGCTATATATGCATAATGATTTATGCTATCTATCTATCTATCTATCTATCTATCTATCTATATATATATATATATATATATATATATATATATATATATATATATAAAATCATAAATCATTCCTATCCTGTTTAGCAGTCCTGTAATAAATAACGTCACACATGTGTGTTATGTGTATGTGTGACATGTTTTATTACAGGACTGCCAAACAGCATAGGAAGGATTTATGTTTATATCAGGGCTTGACAAATTTTATTTAGTTTTAGGAGCCAGCAAAAAAATTTAGGAGCCAGACAATGGCACATCAGAAAAGCATACATACACAGAGACATTCACATGCACACACCTCACATACAGAATCACATAAATACACAGAAAGTCACATACACACACCTCACAGACATCCAGTCAGTCACATACACAGCCAGTTACACACACACACCAGTTAGCAAGTTTTTTTTTTTTAAATAAAAAAATAGTTCCTTAATGTGTCCCACACGTCACATGCACAGCCAGTTACATACATATTCACATACAACACATACACAGCCAGTTACATGCATACACACACAACACATACACAGCCAGTTACATACATACACACACAACACATACACAGCCAGTTACATAGACACACAACACACACACAGACAGTTACAAAGATACACACACACACACACACAACACATACACAGCCAGTTACATACATATACACACACGCACACAGCCAGTTACATACATATACACACACGCACACAGCCAGTTACATACATATACACACACACACAGCCAGTTACATACATATACACACACACACAGCCAGTTACATACATACACACACACACAGCCAGTTACATACATACACACACAACACACTCACACTGACATACACACACTCTCGCTCACACTGACATACACACACTGTCGCTCACACTGACATACACACACTCTCGCTCACACTGACATACACACACTCTCACTCACACTGACATGCACACACTCTCACTCACACAGACATGCACACACTCTCACTCACACAGACATGCACACACTCACACTGACATGCACATACTCACACTGACATGCACATACTCACACTGACATGCACATACTCACACTGACATGCACACACTCACTCACACTGACATGCACACACTCTCACTCACACTGACATGCACACACTCACACTGACATGCACACACTCATTCACACACTGTTAGTTTTTAACTTACCTGCTGCAGGCATCTCTTTGCTTTGAGCTCAGTGTGAAGGAGGTCTCAGCCAATCATGGGAGGCTTTGGAACTCTCAGCCGATCAGGAGAGTTGAGAAGTCTCACCTGATTGGCTGAGACCTCCTTCAATCAAGCTCCCCTGGACACAGGGCCGGCCCCATTAAGGCTCCTAAATTACAAAACGGGCATGAAGCTCAGAGCGGTGAGCATATATTGGTAAGTGCCCGTATGGTTCCATATAAAAAACTAAAAAAGTATTTTGGGCTATAGCCCCAGATCTTTTGGAAACCTAGCAACGCCTCTGAAAAGACCACAAAGTTATGTCAACTTCTAACTTTTACATGCTGCACTGCATAATGTATAATTCATATGTGTTCAGAGAGAAATCAATTAATTAAGGTAGCTCGTCCAGAATACCCTCCTTGATTGATGTTCTCTGGATACCTATGACAACATGTAAACGTTTTAACGATTACACATATTTAAAAGTGTTTCATCTGAAGAGAAAGGGATGCTAGCCATGCTATCCTGTCCTGATAATCACCATCTTACTACATAGGTCCTGAGAAATGGTTCAGTTTTATTAAAAAAATATATATTTTTGGAACATGTCCTGGGAGGGACAGAATTCATTCCAGAACTAATCTCAGCTATTTAAAACACTTTAATATTCCTTCTGTACAGAGAAGAACCTCTTAGAAGGAAAGTTGAGGAGGTCTATCAATGTGGAGAAGGAAACAGTCTCATATTATCTACTGACATACTACCTAGCTAAATTATATACTGGTCACTCCTGAAATTAATGTAATTAACTTGTCTGCTAGAAAAGTCATATTGTGGACTGCTTCAGGGCCTTACCCGTTTTTCCAGCTCCACTCTCCCCTGTTATCAAGATGCACTGATCTCTATCTCGGTCACGTAGGGACTGGTAAGCATCATCAGCCACAGCATAGCTGGAAAGCAAGCAACAAACTCATGACAAACAAGCATTATATGCAAAGAAACCAGTCACTTAGCTTTGTTATCATCCTCTGAGAAGAACACTGTTCCGTGACATACAGGTGTCCGGTAAATTTACTGCGCTTGTTAACAGTGAACTAATACCTCTATTGCGCATGCACAAAGCTAGGCAACACCAGAGAAAGAGAACCAAATGGAACAGATAGGGGCAATTAACCCCTTCGCTACCTTTTGACGAATTAAAACATCATAAGCGCGTTGTTGATTGTGACCTTAGGACAAGTTAAGTCGTCAAGCAGATAAAACATTGTGTAATGGATCCAGACTCTGCCTCACAAGAGGTAATGTTTCTGGACGCAATCAGCAGTTTTCCGGTCATGTGGACTGATGACTGCGATCACAAGCAAGTTACATGGTAAAGTCAATGTTTTCCTACACTGACTCTGCCTCCAACTACAGAGAGTGACAGATATGGAAAAAAACAAAACCATTTACTGTAAAAAAAAAAAAAAAAAAATACTAAGGGGCTTCCATGTCATGGAGCATAGACTCCACACACCATAGAGAACTGTTAGATCACAGAGAACCATCTCCAACATACATCTAAATCTCTTCTTAACGATGCTCCACAGGGAGCTTCACTATGCATTCCTTTGTTAAGTTTGTTTACAAGATGGACTGGTCTGTTAAGCTTACACAGTTGGCCAGTTTGGTGCAATTCCTCTAGCAACATTTTAATTAGTCCATAACATAATTGTATACATAGAAAATGTGAGAACCAGACAAAGTCCTAAAGTGAGGAAATTCCTAAAAAATCCTCAAGGTAAATGGTTCTATACGTTTATAATTTAATTTCTATCTTCATGATTTGGGGCTATTTTGAAAATGTGCAAAAATGCTCATGTAATATCCTCAGTCTGTGCAAGGAGGAACTATGCAATATATCTCACTATACTATACCTGGGATCACAGCACTGTGCGTATCTGACAGAGAGGGAACCAGTGTGACTAATTAACCACAGCTCCGATTATATCTATTGTTCTGGCAGTGATTGTGTTAATTCATGAACAAATCATTACTTCCTACATGTACACAAATTGAGGGTGGGCTAGAGCTTCCAGACAATACAATGCAATTAAGCAACCAGCATTATAGATGTTGCTTTTTCAAAGCACTTAGCTCTGGGAGACAGCAGACAATTGGGGTGAGGGAGCAGAGTGCCCTAATGGATTTTGGCCATTGGCCGAGACTGTGGAAGTTAACTGGTAATATAAATGTCTCCAGGGTATCAATGCTTTTGGCCATCAGTTTTCTACCCTTGAAAAAAAACTACAAATGGCCTTTCAGCACAAAACTGGAATATTAACCTCATATGGTATTCCTTATTGAGATAAAAAAAAAATACCTATTCCTATATAACATTTCAACATAAGTTCAGCTCCAATGAAAAAGCACATTTAGAAAAGGTCAAATGTACAGCATATTTATGGGACTCGCTTATCACTCCCCCAACTGTCCTGGATCGAGCAGGACAGTCCTGATTTCAGACCCTAGTGCCACCCATTCACCAGTGTTCTGATTACCTAGGACACCAGAAAGAAGCCAGTGAAATGTTGTACATGTGAATGTGTGAGGACATTTTTGAGGGGCTGACATGCTCCCATTTGTGTGGTCACGCCCCCCACATCCTGGATCAAGCCCTCTAAAAGATGGGAAGTACCGTACGTTTTTATTACTCTGGGGAATATGTGTTTTACAAAACAATGAAGGTTGAAATTAATATATTCAAATCCGGGAATTTTGTGCTCCTTCACCATGACTTGAATATGAGTGTTCTGATCATATAAATATCAATATAAATATTAATATCTATTTGTTGTTTTTATAAAAACATGATGAAATAAATTGTTTGTTGCCCTTTATTTTAAAATGTGTTTATAGCAGTTAAGTGTTATTTGAATTGTTTCTGTGGCTTGCTCCCCAAGCGCATTCTCTACTATTACAAATAAGATCTTGGATTTAGTGCCTCGCTGTCACTTCCTGCTTTTTTCCTAACATACAAGAATTTTTGTAGTAGAGAAAAGTACATTAAATGTGGTTTAATAATGTAAACAGTATTCATTGTGCACAGCAAGACAAAGAAGCTCTAGGATGGCAAACTATCTGCAATGAATGCAAGATGGAACCTCTTCCTTGCTTGTGTCCTATTGGCTGCTCAGTGTTCCAATTCAGAAAACAATTGTTCAGAAGCAGACTTTTTGGGTTTTGCTTTTACAGATCAGTGTTAATATTGTAAAATATAAAAAAATAAAAAAAACTCCACAAAGCACTTCTTAAATTTACCACAGGAGACAAACAATATGAAGACAAAATGACTTCAGTTAATATAGACACACAGATAGTGTCTAAATACCTGTGTTGAGGTAGGAAGGTAGATCCAAAATGACTCACACTGGGTAAAGGTACAAATATATATATATATATATATATATATCTTTATTGCTTCAGAATAGCACCGAACCGGTTTCGGCACACAGAGTGCCACCTTGAAAATGGCGGTCTGTGTGCCTGACCCTTATGTGGGTCCACGAGCATTCTACTAGAATTCTCTGAACTGCATGACTGTGAAGTATAGCTTTATATATATATATATATATACGCACATTGCAAATGACAATGAGTCCCCACAGGCCTAGCAGATTACGTACCACTAATTATAGCTACTGTGCCATTGATGTCTTCAGATTATGCTAATTCTAAAAAGTGTAAATGACCGATTACGTCATAGGAATATTATGCATATAAAAGCAGACAAGGAGTATTAATTTACCACATATCTCAAGCATTAAAATAATGTTCACTGTCTTATAACAGGACAGGGGTGGCGTCTGTCCTTCTAACCCATGATCCCTTTACCTGGAATGTCAGCATGACAGCTTGTAATGTGCACTGTACATACTTTGACAGATGGTCAAGTCAATATAACCTAATTTGAAGCAACCTGACTCACTGATAATTAATTCCTGGACAAAATGCTGAATTTGGATCAATCCAGAAGAAATATTTAATTTGATTGCACCACGTTTACTGATTAAGCCTAATGGTGTTGCCCTCAAATCACTAACGTTTTGCTTTTATGAATATGGTCCATAATATGTTTGTATTTTTTTATAACATTATAACAATAATTATCAAGAGATAAAGGTTGGTAAACTCAATCACATACAAAACATTATTCTATAAAAGCCCAAGCAAAAACCTAAAATGTTATACAAATTCGTAACTTTCTAAATTGTATGAAAGTGAACCGTTACCTTTTCATCAGCAAAGGAAGTCAATAAGTTTCTACATACTCCCCAACTGTCCCGCTCTAAGTGGAAAAAGTCCCTATCCTGTGACCCCCATTTTCATTCTCTGGTGTTCAGGTCATTGGAGAATAAATACTGTAATGATTTATGTGCATATAGAGTAGAGCTGTATGTTGAGTCACCATGCTGCAGTATACAACTATTTCATTACTATCATTAGCAGCTTTACCTTTACCCTTCTTCTATTAGCACTTTCAGGCCAAGGGGATGAATATCCAATCCCTAACAGGTACTTACATGTGTGGCTTCAGCTGGTAGAGGTTGCAGTTTCTATACTCCTCCACTTTCTCAGGTGTGAAGATGTTGAGTTGTTTGTAGGGGTTCACAGAAATCACTACATTTCCAATATATGTCTGACAGAAAAAGAAAATTAAACAGAACACCTTTTTTAAAACTCTGGTTATTTGCCACACTGTGAGTAGGGTTGCCACCTGGCTGCTATTTTACCGGCAGGCCGGTGAAAAATTGGCTTGACCACAATGTTAAGTCTACGGAGGAAGTACCAAGGCCGGTATTTTTTTGAATAAAAGGTGGCAGCCCTAACTGTGAGATATATATTACTTTCAAAAACATACACTGATGAGATATTTTATTATTATACTATGTTCATATGCATGTGTGTTTAAGACCTATTATTGTATTAGTACTTTACTTTGGTGCCAGGCCATACTGCATGTATTATAGAGGGATAATTCATATGATTATTATGTGATATCTACCTGTACAGTGTTAACACTATTTAGAGTGTTGGCTTATTGTGTCTGATAGAGTCACAGAATGCAGATCTGGATATTGCCATCTCACGATGACTTCAACATAAACGATAAAGTATGTAGCATCTCCATTTTTGAAACTTGACCTGAAAATTCTCAGGTTACATTGCGGTAACATATATTCATCTGGTGAATAACTGGATTATGACATTACAATTCTAAAAGGATTAGCTGTAGGTGCATTACATCTAGGTATGGGTACAATTGTACATGTAGGTACAATAGAAGCAAATTATGTTCAAAACAATTTAAAGGATAAGTACTGTGGAACGGAAACCTAATATACATCAGATATATATATAGCTTTAAGAAGTACACCAATGAAAAGAAATATAATCAACCTACATATATTTCATCATTTTTAAATCTTTCCTTAAGATTTTGTAGAAGGGAATCTTCTGACAGGGTATCCAGCAGAATCATGTCCCCAACGCCAACCATGCCATCCAGGAAAGAATTATCAAAGTCCATCTTTGCAGCCTTGGGTTAGGAGCTGAAACAAATGATACAGAATGAAAGGAAACATAATATATCATAAATATGTGTGAGTAGATTCTAATCATCAGTAGCAGAAGTAAATAGTTCAAACAGAGCCACTGACAAGGAACTGGAAGATGTGTAGAAAAGAGGATTTCTTTGAAAAAGAAGTAAAAGATCCTCACATGTTACACTGTGAGCAAGATTACTCAGTGAGCAAGATTACTCAGTAGACATTAGGTTTAGACTTTCACTTATTTCGAGGAGTTACAAAAGGTAAGTGGTATTTTACTGTTTAGTAGTATTTTAGTGTCATTTATTTATTGCCTAGGGGTGTCTGTGATGTAAATACACTAATGTACATGTGTATATAAATACTGGCCTGTACCAGTTGCTGCGGCGTAAAATTCTCATCATGAGAACCATAGTCCCAGAAATTGGAAGAGAGGTTCCTCTCCTAGCTTATATCTCTACTTTCATATATACATTTTTCCATTGTGATACAGGTTGAATACTGCTTTATGTGAGTTTGATGAAGAGTTGCACATGGTTGAAAGGCAGGATGTGTTTTGTTATAACTTATTTGCACTAATTCTTGCATGTACCAGTCCCAACTCTTCGTTTATAGCCTTCAGGAATTAATTAATAATTACATGTGTTATCTCATGATCAATTATGTTGCTTTTAACTCCTCCATAACCTTTTATGTTATGGGCTATGTGATTGTCTAACATGCTCTGCCATGTCCATATTCAAATCTCAAAAGGCATGAAAGAAAATCAAAACAATTGCACGTGTTTCTAGCAATGGAGAAATATAGACAGATGTTGTTGGTTATGGCTAAATATTCAAAGCAATTTGACCATAAGGGAAAAAGGGATTAAGGGATTGTTTAAAAGCGATTAAGCCTTTTATATAAAGGCTGACACTTTGCTTGAGCTCTAGCACCGCCAACAAAAAAAAGAAAAGAATTTGGCAGAGATTCTATATCTATATCAGACAAATAGGCTGTACTGGTGCAAAGTGTGTTGGCACCAACTGCATATGTTGTGGCGGCACATATAGCGCTAACTACCTACTAGATGGCTGCAGACCAGTAACTACGGTAACTGTTTTTGCACCTGAGCGAAGAATAGAAAATTGCGGCCCCCCATTATTGTATCTCACAACTGCCTTTATTGACCCACAACTCCCTACTAACTGCCCCAGAGTGTTTCCATGGCCCACATTCACTGTTCCTCAACTGAATCAACCTAACATAACACTGCTCAATTTACCATTTGTCTAATTGACTCCGTGATATAAATAAATGTTACTAATAATAATGTAATGAATATAAATGCATCAGATCTAGGAGTGCCCCTCAATAATGCATGGATGCTACTGTCATCTATTTACCAAATGGTACCTGTAATGAAAGTATAATGAATATTCAATAGGAATAAAAGTTTGAAAATGGCATGACGGTGCTAAGACTCCAAGACAAATATAATCACTTTATTATATGCTCAGCAATTTATCAATCCATGGTACAGTCTCACAGGCATAACTGTGTCTCATTCTCTAACTCCCATTACCAGGAGAAATGTAATTTGGAGCAACCTGGTTCCTGCCCAACAGCAAAGCTTAAAGCCCACGGCCAATTAATAAAAAGTATTTTATAAAAGTCTCTTACATGCCAATCAAAATAACAATAGTTTAAATATCTAACTTACATAATTTACGACCAATTATATTATAATGATAAATATATACCACTTTAAAGTAAATTACATTTTTAATTCACCTATTATTAAGTACTGAATAAAATTTGCCCTGATTAAATTCTAACATGCCTAGTAAAGAAGGCAGTGCTGTATTTACCGCGAGGCATCCTAGGTGGATGCCTAGGGCGGCAAATTTTTTGGGGAGGCAGCGCCCCCCAGCACTGAGGAGAGGAGAAAAATAAAAAATAAAAAAATCCGCCCCTTTAAATAAAAAATAAAAAAAAACGCACTTGCAGATCGGAAGACCCCCCCCACCTTCCCTCTGCCTGCCAGTAGGCTGCACGGGGAGCCGAACAGGCAGCACAGAGAAACCTGGCATATTGTTGGGCAAATTGGCTGGGGCATATTAATGGCAAAATAATACTGGCATAATATTGGGCAAATTGGCAGGGGCAGATTAAATGGCAAATACTGGCATATTATTGGGCAAATTGGCTGTGACTTATTAATGGCAAATAATACTGGCATATTATTGGGCAAATTGGCTGGGGCATATTAATGGCAAATGATACTGGCATATTATTGGGCCAATTGGCTGGGGAATATTGACAATGTGTATGTAATGGGGTGATGGAGGCATGTAAACGGGGTGATGGGGCATGTCCTGGGTGTGCAACGTGGGTTATGGATCATGTAGTGTGTGCGCATCGTGGGTAGAGGGGGGTGCCCAAATTTTGTCTGCCCTGGGCAGCACAAAACCAAGATACACCACTGAAAGAAGGTGAACCGTTTCTTCTATCTCCATTCATGCTCTCTGACAATAATAATTACTGCCTTATCACCAGTTTACAGGCAGGAATACCGTTTTATAGCTAAACACATAGCAACAAAAAATGGTTTATTGCAGGAATCACTAAAGAACACGCATGCAAATGTAAAGTGTGTACACCTACACCTGAACTCTTTTCACATGTAACAGTCATTTATACAGGAGTGGGGCGAGAGAAAGTGTCAAGCTGGCATAAATTCCCAAAGGTATTTGTTTACTAGTAAATAAGTGTTCAGGTTGTAGTGAAGGCTCTTCATTAGGCTCCCTAGGCCAGACTACCTTTAAAAGACCTAAAAAGTCTTCACTGTCCAACCATATTATTTGTAAGGTAGAAACTTAGATTGTGGTGGCAGATTGGAACCTACTGGCCCCTAGGCCTCGAATCTTGACTTTCCATAAGCCAAACTTAGATTGTGTCCTGTTAAGGAATCTTGACTTTCCATAAGCCAAACTTAGATTGTGTCCTGTTAAGGAATCTTGAATTCCTTTATAATGGCATATTTTGCTACTTCCACTGAATGGTTATTCCATGTGTATTGTCCTTGAATTTCAGGCCACGTACCCTTCCCCTTCTAAAACGAACCACTTGGTTGGCTACTCTCAACTATACTCATCTGCATTCCTAACCAGCTCCAAACTGTTAGAACCAGTCTAGAGCAAGCCTATGGCTGGGTGAATTGGAAGGGTCTTCTACTTCATATATGAAGCAATCTGTTTGCAAACATGTAGGCCCACAGGGAACCAACAGCTGGTGTTGACATAATTTTTACTCAGGCTTCCATTCACTAATTTCATATTGCACACCTCTTGTTCTAGTGTTTCTAGTTTTGTTTGAAATACTATCTTTGTTAAATTTAACTAATTCCTATATATATATGTACATGTGATACTCGAAAAATCTGAATATTGTGCAAAAGTTAATTTATTTCAGTATTGCAACGGAAAATGGTAAACTAATATATGAGATAGACGCATTGCATGCAAAGCAAGACAGTTCAAGCTGTGATTTGTTATAAGTGCCATTATTATAGCTTACAGCTCATGAAAACCCCAAATCCCCAATCTCAGTAAATTAGAATATTACATGCAGTCAATAAAACAAGGAGTGTACATAGAATAATATCGGACCTCTGAAAAGTATAAGCATGCATATGGACTTAGTACTTGGTTTGGGCCCCTTTTGCAACAATTACTGCCTCAATGCGGCGTGGCATGGAAGCTATCAGCCTGTGGCACTGCTGAGGTGTTATGGAAGACCAGGATGCTTCAATAGTGGCTTTCAGCTCTTCTGCATTGTTCTCATGTCTCTCATCTTTCTCTTGGCAATGCCCCATAGATTCTCTATGGGGTTCAGGTCAGGCGAGTTTTCTGGCCAATCAAGCACAGTAATCTCATGGTCATTGAACCAGGCTTTGGTGCCTATGGCAGTGGGGGCAGGTGCCAAGTCCTGCTGGAAAATGAAGTCAATATCTCCATAATGCTCGTCTGCGGAAGGAAGCATGAAGTGATCCAAAATCTCCTGGTAGACGGCTGCAATGACCCTGGACTTAATGAAGCACAGTGGACCAACACCAGCAGATCACATGGCTACCCATATCAACACAGACTGTGGAAACTGGATTTCAAGCATCTTGGGTGCCTCTCCATTCTTCCTCAAGACTCTGGGTCCTTGATTTCCAAATGAGATGCAAAAGTTGCTCTCATCAGAAAAGAGGACTTTGGACCACTGAGCAACAGACCAGGTCTGTTTTTCTTTAGCCCAGGTAAGACGCTTCTGACATTGTTTGTTGTTCAGGAGCGGCTTGAAAAGAGGAATACGACATATGAAGCCCATGTCCAGGATCCGTCTGTGTGTGGTGGCTCTTGATGCACTGACTCCAGCCTCAGTCGACTCCTTGTGAAAGTCCCCAACACATTTGAATGGCTTTTTCCTGACAATTCTCTCCAGGCTGGGGTCATCCCTGCTGCTTGTGCACCTTTTTCTTCCACACTTTTCCCTTCCCCATAACTTTCTATTAATGTGCTTTGAAACAGCACTTTGGGAACATCCAACTTCCTTCGCAATTACCTTTTGAGGCTTTCCCTCCTTATGGAGGGTGTCAATGATGGTTTTCTGCAC
Source organism: Pelodytes ibericus (assembly GCA_036172795.1). Classification (NCBI taxonomy): domain Eukaryota; kingdom Metazoa; phylum Chordata; class Amphibia; order Anura; family Pelodytidae; genus Pelodytes; species Pelodytes ibericus. Next base: position 239,151,930 of record CM069857.1, read on the forward strand.
AACTGTCAGGTCAGCAGTCTTCCCCATGATTGTGATTCCTAATGCTGGTGTTATGGCTTACTTAGCTGATTAGAGTGGGACACTGTGAGCCTAGAATATTACACCTTTTCACAATATTCTAATTTACTGAGATTGTGGATTTGGGGTTTTCATGAGCTGTAAGCCATAATCATCGCACTTATGACAAATCACGGCTTGAACTATCTTGCTTTGCATGTAATGCGTCTATCTCATATATTAGTTTCCCCTTTTACGTTGCATTACTGAAATAAATGAATTTTGCACGATATTCTAGTTTTTCGAGTATCACCTGTATATATATTAAGTTGCTGAGGTTCGTTTCCTGTTTTACTGGTACCATTTCAGTGTCCTTTCTTGAATTGTATCTAAATAATGTATCTCTTTTTGAAGCCACAAGGCCCGATTCAATGACACAAAACATCCGTAATTAAACGTTTTTTAACTACATTTTTTCTATTGCAATCTATAGAGATTCAATGACATGAGATAAATTAACGCAGGTCATTGAATATACTGCAAATAAATGGCAAAAGGTGTCCACAAACCACTAGCAGCCAGGAGATGTCACACACAGACCTACGCACTGTGACTATACAACAACAACAAAAAGGGGTGTTCTCCTCAGAGCTTAGTGGGAATGACACAAAAACACAATATACCAATATATAAAGTATGAGAAAACATAGTATAGCGTGTGTGAGCTTCTGGACAAAGGACAAAATGCATGAAAACACCCAGAAACTACAGACACAGACCTGATGTGTACAACTCTGAAGCATTGTGGTCGTAACGCTGGTAAAAAGATCAGGATTTTCCAGATAGGATTAAATATTTATTTCTCAGGGTTTGTACACTCAAAAATAGTTCATGTGGCACTCCTAGTACATATTTATGTATAAAAGTGATCATATTCTCTGAATATATGGAAAACACATATAATAACATAAACACAAAAATATAAACTTTATATTGTAGCCTGGATAATGTTGGGCTCACAGATAATACAAGCTTTAACGTATCTGCTCTAATTATATATCGCTAGAACACTTTTGTACTCGATGTAATATTATCTGGCTACCTTTTTTTTCTGACACAACCACACAAACCATTTAATTTTCTATTTCAACCAATCAGATTGGTCAATAGCTGTAAAATGAATTCCTAATTTATCAGAATCTGTTACAAACACTGAAATGATTTTGGAGAATATTTGCACATCAATGTAAGGTTCAAAGATATATTCATGAAATCTGTAACAGTTGGAAAAAAATTCAACAACAAAATGTGGAATTAACTACGTTCAAACGTTTAAAGTAATGAAAATTATCAAATAGATAGATGATAGATAGATAGATGACAGTGTACAGTAACAAGTTACATTGAATTACTGTACACTTCGTGTCTATCTAAGAGCTCACATCCGGTATAGAGCCTTTAATCCACTTGGGAGGAAGGATGTGAAATGCAGGATACAAAAGCACCAGATGAATTGTCACAAGATTACTGCTAGGTAGGAACAAATAAGGCTGCTGGGTGGAAATAATGTGAATCAACAGCTGCTTGTAGTAAACATCCTGCAAGAAGCATGGCACATAATAAATAAAAATGCACTGATCTCCAGAATATATTTGGGCTTCATAAACAAAGTATGATAGTGCTAAATTATTTCCTGAGAAGAGCAATTAATGGGACTCCGTCAACGAAACAATATTTATAATGCGAATGTAGAGAAAAAATAAATAAAGAAGTGATTGCTACATTGTGTTTTGCAGAATGGCATAAATTGAGAGAAAATATGTTTTCAAAGGTGTTAGTGGCATCTGTTGACATCACCTCGTGGCTTGATATGCAAATTATAAATATACCTTTGAAGACAATTCATTTGCATATCCAACTGATGGGTGATGTCATAAAGAGGAGACATCACAGACATGTGTAAACCACTTGATGATCTGTGGTGTGGCAATATGGCTTTTTATTTCACTATCTGGACTGATTAGACCTACCTAAACCTCAGCTGTGTGCGCCTGAGGCTTGTGCCTCAGTTGCCTCACCCTCGTTAGTGCCCGGATCTTAGGAGGGCACGCTCGGACTCTACATCCTGATCTTTATGCATTATCCCTCATTTGTTCTGGACTACCTAGAAGAAAAGTAAGTCTAAAGACCTCACAGGGTACCTATAAAGTGTGGTACATACCAAGATGGAGAAGAGTCAGCCTACCACTGATAGAGGAATTAAATCATATGGCTGACTGAAGGAAAACATAGCCTCATTTCTGTGGGTTTAGGATTCTATTTTCCATACCTTCCAAGTTCTACCCCCGTGCTAAGCTTGGGAGATTGAGAGTCAGTGCTACCGCACATGTGCAATAGCACAGTCAATCAAGTCAGCTTTACTTCACATGCATACAATTCTGCATATGTGCAGTATACATTCTCAGGTGTCCCAGAATCCCACTTTCCACAAAAGCGGGACAGAGGAAGAGCTTGGCCGGGACAAGGTACCAAAATTTCAGACAAAGTGAGTTTGGAAGCATGATTTTCTGAATTTAATATTCTTTATGACATTTGCAAATTACAGATATAACACCTCCACTGATTTTATCTATAACATAATTTAACATTCTCAATCTTTGTTTTTTATTCCATCACATTGGTGGGAAGCCAGTTTATTACTTTACCTTCACTGAACACTGTCAGTTAGTCTGATGTACCTTGGTTAAAATCTAACATTTCCTCAATTTGTCTCAACAGGTTAAAATCAGCTGTATGATGGGACAAGGCAAAAAAAAAAAAAAAAAGGATTGTAAAAGTGGCTGTTGTAGAATAAATATAGAAGAAAAGTAAAGGGAGGAAGTAATGGGAGAAAGCACAAGATTTATAAAAAGATGACATTGATATGGGTAATAACTAGCATTGTATGCACAGAATGAAAGATGAAGGGAGTTGAGAAATGCTGAGAATAATGAGAAGAGATGAACAGCGTGATGTAGAGCGTCAATGAAAGAGTGAATGGAAATTCAAAGGGGGATACTTGGTGCTGCTAGTGAGGACAGCATGATAAGGATAAATGGGAAATATGTATGCAGAGTTTACAATAGTTTACAATATTGATTTTCTGATTAAACAAACTCTGTCATCTAAACATTGTTTATACAGTGAATGTAGAGAATAAATATATAATATATATTGTGTTAACAGAAGTACAAGAAAATGCATTATTTAAGAGAACAATGCGTTTTAAATGTATCTGTGGTGACATGTTAACCTTAATTCATGTGCATTTGCTGTAGACACATGAAAATATGTATGTGTAACATATAAACCTGTCTGAAATTATTCAACTAAAATCATATTAAAATGAAAATATTGTTTGATAACATTTGATCTATAGGTTTGCTCTATGATCTCTATCTTTGTCATGCTTCCAGGGGAGAAGCACTTTAAATCAATATCATTTTAGCCCTTTTAGAGACATAAGTTAGTGAGGTTTGCAGTACCGTATGCCAATTCCAGAGTCCACAGGATGTTAGCAATACATTATTTCTTCACTTAATTTTTAATGTTCAAATGAAATCAATTGAACTGCTACTGGATTGGTAACTTTTGGAGTCCATTACTTCATTTTAATGACTAATAATTAAAACAGAAAATACTACACTTATTAAGAAAAATTTTAAGAAATGAAAGAAATGGGAGCCACATCTCACTGAGAACAGACACAATAGCCAGTCCTATAGGATGTAACCTTCCTCAGAAGGGGCATCACTGATTTTTTTCTTTTTGCACCATTACAAAGGTGGTCTCTCCATTAACCCCTTCCCGACCTTATGACGAGTTAACTCGTCATAAGAGCCGCACCATTAGCGACCTTATATAAAATAAACTGCATTTTCAAATGAATACAATGCTTATCATGAATTTGTTATAAGTGTGCAGAAGTGCAATTCAGTTGTATTTATATTGTAACGGACTAATGAAGTTCTAAAACCATAATTCAGGTTAATAAAAAATTATGCTTTGCAACATTTCCTCAAGTAATAGTGGATTTTGTATGCAGTTTGACATTTTCTACTATGTAACTTAAATATGCTCAGGCAAATTACACAGAGGGCAGAGTAGTTTTTAAGAAGGAGAAAACCCAAACCTATATTTTTATATATAAAAGGCTATTCCTCCCTGTTTAATACCATTTTTGAATGGTACAATTCAAAAGATGTCGGCACTGTTGTGTTAGATGGAGCACAGGACATGATGGGTAAGCTTTTACTTGTAGCACATTAGATCAAGATAAATTGTTAATATTAGGGTTTAGACTTTATTTCCACCTTTATACATTAATAGGAATATTGCATGTACCATTTGGAATCATACACACAAAACCTGCAGAATTAAATAACATGTGTGGCAATATCTATTTAATGACTTCTCCGACAGTGCCAGCTAATTTGAGAATCCTAAATTCTCATGGGAGGAAAACATGTTTCCATGAAAAAGTTATTTCAATTAAGGAATAGGAAATGGATTATTAATATAATGCTGTAACCACTACCCGTAAATGGGTACATATACACAACTGCAGATGTATGTGTGTGGTGTTAATTGGCTAATTATACAATCGTATCCAAATTGGAAAGTATAAAAGAGATCTTACCTAGACTGATGAAGTATAACTACAAGATCGTGACAGATATGAACCTCAAGGCTTTCTATTCAGCCCCTTTCCTTGTTAAGAAACTATTATATTATTATTATATATCATATTATCTCATGCAATTAATAATGCTCAACCCCCCAAGCCAACTTGCTGCATAGTATTTGAAGTACCACATCAAAAGTTTGTACAGCAGTTTTCAAGATGATCTTAATTACAACATTTTTTTTAAATTAAGCCAGCGTGATTTGGTGCACTTTTATGCACGAGTATTTGATGCTAAAATGCCCATTTGTTTTATGTATGTCCTACACCAAATATTGGAAAGAATTTTACAGCAACAGCAGTAACAAAGATATCATTCATTACATTACATTACCATTTATTTATATAGCGCCAACAAATTTACGTAGCTCTTGGTACAGAGCATAAGAAGGGAGTCATAAACACAATTAGACAAACACATTTTCAGACTAAAACATGAGGTAGAGGGCCCTGCTCACAAGCTTACATTCTAGAGGATTCATTCATGGATAAATGCCAGGATATATTTTATACTTTGCTCACATTCATGAAAAATAACTTTAGGGTCTACTCAAAAAGCATTGAACTTCGTGCCCGAAATGGTGTCTCCGAAGTCTGGAATTATTCGGGGCACATCAGGGACATACTGAGAAAATTTCTGGCTAGACCAGGGCTTGACAAATTGAATTAGATTTTAGGAGCCTGAAAATTTTTTTAGGAGCCAGACAATCACGCAAGCATACACGCAATTCATAAACACAAACGCCTACTTTACATATAGCCATATATCCAAACACCTCACACACACCTACTTTACATATACACGTATATACAAACACCTCACACACACCTACTTTACATATACACATATATCCAAACACCTCGCACACACCTACTTTACATATACACTTATATACAAACACCTCACACACACCTACTTTACATATACACGTATATACAAACACCTCACACACACCTACTTTACATATACACATATATCCAAACACCTCGCACACACCTACTTTACATATACACATATATCCAAACACCTCACACACACCTACTTTACATATACACGTATATACAAACAACTCACACAAACCTACTTTACATATACACAAACACCTCACACACACCTACTTTACATATACACATATATACAAACACCTCACACACACCTACTTTACATATACACATATAGCCAAACACCTCACACACACCTACTTTACATATACACGTATATATAAACAACTCACACACACCTACTTTACATATACACGTATATACAAACAACTCACACACACCTACTTTACATATACCCATATATACAAACACACACCCACGTCACAGAGTCTTTTCTTTTCTTCTTAACGTGTCCCCCCTCCCTGCTGCTTTACCTCACTGCAGGGGAGGGGGGCATTCGTGTGTTGCAGCCGATCTGCCTGCTGAGTGCTAGGATGTCATGTGACGACACCCGGCACTCAGATATGCTTTGCGCGAGGGGGCGGAGCTTGCAGTCTGTGCGGATGGCACAGACTTTACCCCCTCGCGCTCCGCAAAAATAAAAAAATCGGATAGCAGCGGCGAGGGGACCGCGAGGCTGACGGCACCCAGGCGCCAGGTCTAATTTCCTGGTCGCCATGGCGACCTGGCACCTGGGGTTTGTCGAGCCCTTGGCTACATGATATGCTCTGATGTGCCCCCGAATAACGAGGAATAGATGAGGATTGAGGGTTTCCAGGTAATTGGACATGCAGAACAGGTAATTCTTTTATTCACAGGTCACCCTTTGGGTACCAAGGGGGAGGACAGTGATTGTGATGGATTTTTTTTTCAGGTGAATCAACCAACATACCTGGCAAGGTAGAGGTGGTGGGGGGTAGGTAGGTATATTATTTATTTATTTTATTTTGATCAAGTCAGGGGGCCCATCAGCAGCTCCCAGACCCAAGGGCAGAGTAATATTTATTTATTATGGGGTCAGGGAGCCTGTCAGCAGCCCCCAGTACCTGGGGGGGGATTGTTTTAGTTTTTATTGGGGTAAGAGGAAATTTGCCCAGGCCCCAAACACCGGGGGTCGCCTTAATATATGGGGTAATCCTGGCCCCGATGTTGTATACAGAGGCTGGGAGGCATTTGGCTGGTTTCCAGCCCTGGATATGTTAGAGGATCAGGGCTATTATCCTTGGCCCTCCAATGTATTTTATATCCGTCTGGGAGCATTTGCCCCACTCAAAGCCCCATTTCAAAGTCCCATTTATTATAATGGGGGGTCAGGGATCAGGGATTTATATGTGCACTTTATTGTGTTTGGTATTTTATTAACAATCTTTGGTTGCATATTAAATTACCGTATAATAACTTTATATTACAATAGTGTTTCCGTATGAACTCAGGGCAGAGTGCTATACCCTGACCAGCTTTCTGTTGTTTTACAATGGTTCATGCGCCCATGTAATTGGGGCACGTGAAACTGTTGGACAGTGTAAAAATAATTCTAGCTTAAAGCATCTCCATTTCTCCATTTATTAGATTCCAATATACCCTGACCCTTAGCTGAAGTAAAGGCACTCTTTCCTCAAAGCTTTTAACACGCCTCATTAATTACCTTAGATAAGTACCGAGATGAGTAATTAACCTTTCCTCAGATACGGAGGCAAAGATACAGAAAACATTTAAGAAATGCAGTGGGAAGAAAGACCTTTTATGACAGTTATTGACAATGTTATAGGTTAATAACATTTCATGGGTATGGATACTTTTGGTCTCCAATACACACTGATATGTGTTCCTGGAGAACATGAGTACATGGATTAGGTATAATGTGGACATGGAATTTCTAAATTTAAGGTATTACCTGTATATTGGCCCCTGACTTTCAAATCTCACAGTGATGGTTAGCCTTGGCACTGCAGTATGCTAACAAAATATCTCATGATGCTCATTCAGCCTTAAGCCATCACAAAACATGTTGTTTCCAAAGGTTTATAAGGTCTAGGACATTTGCATCACTTACACCTCTTTCATACTCCACATCAATATAGATTATAAGAAATATTTTGATAAATTTGCATATGAATGACCATCTACTTTAAAAGGTTCATTTTCGACACATATATTTTCTTCTCTTGGAAACACAATTCAAATAATCTGCTACTTTGGAAATGGTAGACTCAAGATTTCCTGGTGCCACAACAGATTAGAGTGTTTATAATTATAGCATGGTCTCCAACTCTACAATGTTAGTTGTGCTAAGTCTTAAACATTGAATAAGCAGGATGCTACCACTGCACAGTGCCAAAGGCCCACACTTTTATGATCCAATCTAGTTAAGTCCAAAAGAAGATTGCTATTTCCTACACATTCCTGCAGCAATTAACTTATTCATTGTCTACTTTAGACTTTATTTCCACCTTTGATCCAAAGACTGGTGGTAAAACTAATCTTATCTATTCTACAAATAAAAGAGCTGGACTAATCTGTCATCTCAGAGCCATAAATACATAAAATGCATGAGAGAGCAAAGATCGGATTGTATAAAGTAAGACCTGCTCCATTGAATTTCAGAGGTTGGCATATCAGGATACATATAACCTATGTTTATGCATTTCTACAGCACACCTTCCCTCGTATGGATAAAGGGATGCTGAAAAATATCAAGCAAGCAAATGTACAAACTAAGAGCTAAATAAATTCTAAATGTGTTTGTAATGTTTTCGATGATGTTTGTAATGATTTGCAAAATAGAAATTTTCAGTGAGATGTCTAACTGACGTATTTAGCGACAACGTAGTGCCATACGGAAATCAATTCAGACACAGCATTCATTTTGCTCTTAGTTTATGGATTTGTTTACAATTCTGCTAACATAATGTATGCACCATATTTGTTTGCTCTTTACACACAGTATAACCAATGTTTAGGTGACATAGTCCCTTTAACTAATTTGATTACTTCTGAAATGCATTTTATGTGGACATTGTTTGCACTTTGAATGTAAAGAATACAAAAAATGTTGTGTTTACAGAATTGTGCTGCCTCCTGTAAATTACATGGTGTTACCTTGTGGGTTCATAAACACATGAACTATTTCAAAGGAGAATGTGTAATTTGCATATCATGTCACAATAGCATAAACAGGAGACCAGATCAACACATTTCACACATATTTTCAATTAATCTTTCTTGCCCAACAAACCCTCTCCAAACACTGCTAAGGTAATGGAGCCACTTTAGACAAGGGTTTCTAAACCTGTCCTTCCAAGACCTGTAGAAGGTCCAGTTTTTGCTCATCTGAGTCAGTCAGCATAATGGCAACATTGAGTTGCCCAGTCAGTCATTCTTTTCTAGTTACATACCTTTTACATGTTGCCCTGTAGCATTCAGAAATTCATGTGTGTTCGGAGGGAAATCAATTATCGTATCTGCTCGAATATAAGACAAGATTTTTTTCAGAGTAAATGATCTGAAATAGATCTTTCGTCTTACATTCGAGGTCGTCTTATAATCAGAACACAAATAAAGGTCTGACTATAAGACTAGGATCCAGATCCCCTACAGAGCGGCACAGTCTACATGTGAAGGAATATTAAAAATAATAACACTTGTTTTGTATAGGCTTATCTTGTATTTAGGCGGTTTCCTTTTTTTCCTAAATTGGGAGGGGGGGTGTTATCTTATAATCAGGTTCATCTTATATTCAAACAAATACAGTAGTTAATCAAATGAAGCAATTTCTATATGAACACAACAAAAAAGTTAAATGTTTCCAGGAAAGAAAATGGCTGATCTGGCAACCTTACTTATCACTTATCTACTCAACTGAACTAAAGAAAACATATTCACAAAATGTGGCCTCACAGAAATACTTATGTAAGTGTGGTATCTATATTTACTTTATGGAGCACTGTGGAAAGTCAAAGGGAAAAAACAATCAATCAATCTAAAGGATAGTCACCAAGGTGACGTGAGAGGTGTGGTAGAGTCATCACAATTACTGGTATCACAATAGTAATAACTGGATTACCATTCAGATAAACACCATCAGCAGACATGATATCCCAGGAGAACATCCCAGAGAACCCCAGAAATGCTAGATTGTGCTACGTATTAAAGAGGCAACAGATGTGAATGCACTGAAAACTGCGCACGCTAGAGTGACTTCATCACTATTTCATTCAGGAATGCTTACATGTATGGACTCATAAGGGTCAACTCAATACAGACCGAAATTCTGGGCCGAAACACCAAACTGAAAATTGCCTCTATCATACCCATAGACTTCTATGGGGATAGAGACTCATTACGAGAGAAATTGAGCTATTATGGAAAAAGCCGAATACCCCCCCCCCCCCCCCCGCCTAATTGGGGGATATAAAATAAAAACATTTTAAAATAAAATAAAAAAAGAATTTGCTCCGGTGGGGCCACTAAAATGTACATGTAGGGCCAGGGCAAGTAGCCCTGACTCCCCTCAATAAAAATATGGGTCTGGGAGCCACCCAGATGGCTCTCAAGCCCTTGTTACACATATGGGAAAATTGAGGGCGTTGCAAATTGCTGTTGGACTTCTATAACAGGTAACTATATTTTATTTTAAGAGCACCCATTGGGTACCAGGGGGGCTGGGCAGTGAATTTCAATGCCCATCACCCTGGCACCCAATGGGCGACCTTGTTTTTACAGGTGGATCATCCCCCTCTATCTGGGCATGGTAGAGTTAGGGAGTCGGTAGGAATAATTGTTCTTTTATTATTTAATTGATTAGATGTGGTCTGGAGGTCATCAGGCAGTCATCAGGCATTCATCCCTGAATCTGAATTGTATTCAGGGGTGATAAATGCATATTGGGTAGCTAAAAACCTATGGTTTTCAAGACGCAATAGCTCTGATCCAAATGCCTCAGATGGTTCAGTTTCCAAATGATCCAAACTGCCGATTCGGACTCAAAATGTGGCATTTTTAAAAGCCTCAATTCAGGAATTTATTCAATTCGACTATAATGCCCAATCCTAATCCAATTCGGAAAGGTTTGGGCTATACTGAGTAGACCATTAAGACTGTAAACAGTAATCATTTTATCCACTTTTTTTTTTTTTAAATAATCACCCTTTAAAAAATTGTGATTTTGTCATAAGACCTGGCAAACAAGCTGCAGTGGGCTATTAGACCTATTATGCTTACCCAACCAAATATCAACTTCGCTATAGTGCCATTAAATTATATAATGATCTGCTTTATAAGCACCAACAGATAACCAGTGCGAGGATGCTATGATTTTTTTTTTTATATATATAATCTTTTTATTTTTATCACATACAAAAAAAACAATACAAACAGACATTTAAAATTCTTAAATTCATATACTAGGAGACATGCAAGAGATATACCAAAAAAAGAAAAAGAGAGAAAACACAGACCCTGGATACATACAAAATGGGGAAGGGAGGGGAAAGGGGAAAGGGGTGGTGTGTGTTCCTCAAGAGATCAATGATTATTTTCCAATATAAGTCTCCATTTATTCCAGGAGTCTAACTTTGGGCTATGGTGCCTAGATTGTTTCAAGATCCCCATTTCCATCTTAATGTGGTATAGAAGTTGATATTTGATGTTTTCCCAGGTAGGGATGTTATTAGTTTTCCAAGCTGCTGCAATCATGGATTTAGCTGCCACTAAGATATGTAAGATGAAAGCGAGGATACTATGATTTATTTCTTTATTATTGCCATAAAAAGGAATAAATACAGGACCACCTTTTTTGGACCTCCTCATAAACAGTGCCTTACAAATGTAACAAGTTCAACTATAAAGACGTCACTTTTACATACAGCAGCGGAAAGGCTTTTTCACAATATTCAAGTTAACGAATTGGACACAATGAATGCCTAAAAATAATCTGTATGCTTTCTTAGCAAAGTAGGATTTACAAATTTAAAATCAATAAACATTATTAGAATTGGTAGGTTGTTCATAGTGTTGTTCAAGCAAAACTGAGTTACCATGTAATCATACAACATAGTGTACAAAACTGTTAAAAACCATGACCTCTGAAAGGTACTGGGTGCATACAGATCAGTGGTGGCTCTATAAATACATTTCCCACAATGCCCCTAGTTGAAAATGGTGGCTTTGCAAAGTTAACCATCACTTAACACACAATCACCAAAATATATTCCAGTGCATATACTGTCTTGATATATAAGGAGTCTTGATATTACCATTAAATTATGTAGCATAATGTCGTATATATTTCACTAGCATAGAGAAGTGTATCCAACTTCTTTGTGTGCTGAGGGGGTTACTGTAATAGTCAGTGGGTACAAAAAAGATTGACCGGTTTTAGAAAAATGTCAACAATGAATTTAACCATTTGAAATAATGTTATTATATGTACTGGAAAAAATTGATTAAGCCCTTAAATAACGGAGTAGTGGTCTTTACATGTTCAATAACTGTGTGATAGATAGTGTGTGTGTGTATATATATATATATATATATACACACACATAGGAATACATAAAAAGTTTTTAATAGAGTGGCACCCTAAAGAGGGGTATTTCTTAAGAGAGGTTTCTGTAGCATAGTATGCTATTAGGTAGGGAGTGTATACTGATATTTGTACAAGGAATACTACTTATTATTTAATCATGGTTACGGTACTGTATATTGGGGCGTTTGGGAATAGAGTTCACACCCACTTCAGATGGGTTCATTGAATTACACAAAATAAAACGAAAGAGTGAGAAAGTTCAGAACAATTATGTTACAATTCTATTACTAAGTGAGAAAAACAAATGGATGGCTGAGCATTATAGGAAATGAATGCCCATTTACAGTTGAATTTCCACTGGATTCAAGAACAGTTGACCCCTGGCTGTTAATCCCTCCTGAATGTACAGCCCCGGAAAGATTCCTCAGATGTAACCTAACATGTCCACTTGGCTCCATTCTGAACGTCAATGTCAGTGGGGAATCTGAAACAATCACACACTGCCGAACTACACTTACCGTGCCACACAGGGAAGTTATATTCAGGCGGTGCCTGGATGATATCGTTTTGCTGTCTCACTCTGTTGGTTACTTGCAGAATCCCAACCTGCCTGGAGTTCTGTATGTACTACTCATTCGGAGCTGTCCATGGTGTTCTGTCAGAAACACTTAATGACTTGCTGTACTACAAGCAGCTCTCCGCCCTGCTTACCACACCTATTTCCTATGCATTGTAAGCACCGTGCTGACACCCCCTACCTGGTGACTGGGCACATTACAGATGTATACTGTATGTTACACTGAGGGTTTCCGTGACAGAAAGTAATTTCATCATTCCCAGTTTTACAATAATTGTCAAATATTGTTAACTTGCACTCATAAAACAAACCTCACATCGCCAGTACTCAAATAACTGTCTGGTATCATTTATTCAGTTCGCTTTGCACACATTGAGGCACTGGTAGGGTTAATGCAGACATAGTTCTGATCGAATACAATTATTAAATACAGCAAGCATGCTAGTGGCGTTCATTGGGTTAGAGCAGGGAGCTTGATAGTGTTAGCTAAATTCAATAAGCTTGCCAGTGGGAATGGGATACAGTGAGTTTGTTAACTGGATGCCCTAATTTAATAGTGAGACTGTTTATTAGCGCAGATCTATTGGTTTAAGTGTTAATACAGCGAGCTGTCTAGGTAAAGAAGCTTTCTAGTTTAACGAAAAGGTTTGGTGCAGTGAGCTTGCTAGTTAACTGCAGTGATATATTGAATAAAGCTTGCAAGTTGAATGCCTCGACTGAATCCTAAACATTGATAAATGAAACACAAAAACAGTATATCATTGTAAAACAGATGAGAAAAATGCAATGATCTCTCTGTGAATTCAGTGATATTATAATGCAGTGAACTGCCAAGTGATTTTTCTCAGTGAGCTTATTAGAACAATGCAGTGGTTTAATGTAGTGAGCTTGCAGAGTTAACTCAGATGGCTTAATGGATTTAAGGTAAATTCAGTGGTGTAACACAGTGACCATAGTTGGCTGTAGTAAGAATGCTGTGGTTTAATCCAGTGAATTTAATGGATGCAGTAGTTTAATGCAGCAAGCTTTTTAATAGAATGAGCGTCATAGGTGGATGACTTACACTAGAGTGCTTACTGGTTCAATGTAGTGTCCAGTAAAAATCAAAAACAGGGAGAGGGAAGCACAACAAGAGTGCATTTTGTATGCATATTAACCATGTTCTGAATCATTCATATTTACTGGTATATGTTTGAGAAATATTGCTGCTTGCAAAAAGCATTTGTGTTTATGTACACCTTTTCATGTACCCCAAAATCCCCCCAGTGCACACTTGAAATGTGCATTATGATCACTAATAATCACTAATAATAAAGCACTAAGGCACTGTGCATATATTTTACATACAATGGCACTACCACAACTCGTTACAGGATACTAGAAAACAGAAGATCCTGGTCCATTTTACTAGTGTAAGATGATGTCATCTTAAGTCATTTATATACCAGTTGCTCAGTAAACACCACAATAGTGTATCTCCTTACAAATATCAACAATAAATTTGGAGATCAGAGAACACTCTATTTATCAATTTATCAATGTGTACTAATCTCATAATCCAGACAAAAAGGTAATGCAAGTCCTTGTCTGTATTACTTCTTTAGTCAGTCTGCTAATTGATTACCCAACTGTATTTACCAGCAAAACAGTGACCATGTGTCAGAAAAGAGCATATAAAAATATCTATGTCCTGAATCTATTCTGGTCCATAAATGCTTGTAATCAAACTCCCAGCCAATAAAGGGTATCATTTTAACACTACTTGTTTCCTGTTTTTCCACAGCTAACCTGGTACTACTCTTTTAACTGCATCTATTTGCAAGCAATGGTATGAGAAAAACTACTGCTACATACATTGTGCTCTGTAGACACTAGAAACATTTAAGAGAAAAAACAGGGCTCCACACTTCACCAAAATGTCTTCTTTATTAAAGTATATACAAATATAACGCACAAATGTTTACAGATTATGAGAGATGAACACATTGCCGGAGATATGACCTTTCCACGTAGACACGTACATGCAATGCCACTGATAGGCTCATTAAAATGTAAAACTATTGTCACAAATATTAATCCCCATAAACCCACCATGTCTGATCTTTTGCAGTTATACTCTGAAAGCTTTGTACAGTGCCACACCCGTAACAGCTCACTACAGCTCCCAGGGTTAAAGTCCATTGAATGCAATAAACACATCAAATGAAAATGTTAACCCAGCATCTAGGCCTTGAGCAAAGTTCTATGGGTATTCTGAAGCAGAGCAAAGAGTTTTTAAAAGGTTAAGGTGCAGACTATATTGCTTGCCTTATCCAGGCCAAGCTCCCTTCCCAATAGGAATTTATTATGTGGATTATAAGGCAATTGCATGAGATACAGGGGTAGGCCGCTGGGTCATCTAGAATTCCTCATGCAATAGATTTTTTCATATAAATGGGGTGGAGAAACGACAATAATTTAACTAGTTTATATCTTGCAGTGGTTATTTAAACGGACACTCCCACTTACATAAGATGTAACTAAATTACCTGTGTATTTAAAACACACACTTATATAAGACATATGCCATGGGTGTTTTTCTTCTATGTTTTGTCTAATTGCATATAAAAATAAAATGAGGTGTTTATACCCAGCATCCATTTTGAGAATTGTAACCATGATGCAACATTCTCCAAAATCTTCCAGCAAATCTAACTTTACAACTGTAGCCAGAGCCTGCATGATAATTTCATTAGATACACCCCTGCGCTCATAGTGGCTCCTTGGTATACTAGTGGGCAGGACTATGTGGCTGTGTACAACTTTTTTTTACCTGCCTTCCAACACAAAGAGAGGAGATTGACCTGATCAAATAGGATCATATCTCCGCCCCCTTGTGATGTAATAGTTACAATACCCTCCCATTCAATGCAAGTCTATGATCAGAATTCTGACTTATAGACTACATTCTGTGTCCCCAGACCCAAAGTGAGATACTAGTGCTGTAACGTCTCTGGGGGTTGGAATCCAAAAACACTATATTTCACAAAATGGCTGTGCCCAGTCACACTTGTTTAGTAAAATATTTTATAAAGTAAACTCACATAACAAAAACAAAAGACATATCTGAAATCAACCATGAAAAAAAAAACACCTTTTCATTTTTTTGGAGGGTGTAACCCTTTAAAGGAACAGCACATTTCTGAAATATTTCCAGATGTAGTTATTTTGCTCTCTAGTGCCTTACCTTTCGCCTCTTCAGTGTTTCAATTAAAAATTCTGTGCTAAGTGTGAAAATGCCATCCTATTTGTTTTCTTTTGCATTCTAATCTGTGTTCACATGAATTAGATAACTGCAAGATACACATAAACACTGCCCTGTTCTTTGTGTTTATGGAGCTCATATTCTGAGCATGTGAAAGAACAAGTAGTTATGAAATCTGTGCAATGTTTTTTTTATTAAAAATGTTGCTTTCCTTGCTGATGATCCCAGGCACGAATATTGTAGAATCCAAATGGTTAAAGATATTCTATGCCTGGGAGAAAAAAGAAATTCAGAAAGTTGAGCAACATATTGATTCCCAATCCCTTCTGATATAATACACAGTGGCCCCTTAGATCACAGGTTATCAGTATCGCCTGATATGAATGCTGGTGAACTAATCAGCATATGAGGTATGAAGCTTCTTTGACATTTGTTAAATGGTAATTCTGTCAGAATAAACCAAAACTGGAGAATATTTGACATAAATACAGAGATGAAACAGCACCTTAAATAATTTGTATTTATGAAAGCTGACAGACCAAAAATCCATGCTCAGACCCAGTAGCACTGTCACTAATATACGGACAGAAATAGTCTGTCAACTTATAGCTTTTATTTTCTTGCTTGACAGGCAGAAAAAACACACTGAGCCTTCCAGCCGGTGGGAGAAACTACTCACGTTTCGTGTTCAAAAATGGAGCTTAATCATAGGCAATGATTTTTTGCTAATGTAAACTAGAGTGGAAGGTCCCCACTGTTTTGTTTGCCTATCGGACAAGAATATAAAAGCTATATATCGAGCAACCAGTTCTGACTGTTTATTATTGATGGAGCTAGCAGGTCTGAACCTGGATTTTGACATAGTGTGGCCTCACCGAGCGGATGTACACGCACAGGCTACTTGAGGTACACATGTTATGCTGACCGACTGCTGTGTGGGGTTTTCTTTGAATCTATGTTTATGAAAACTGAACCCAACAAGGCAACAGTGATTTCTACACAGTCCTGCAGCATCCATTCCCATAACCATGCACAGTGAAAGCCATGTATATTTGCCAACAGTCTGAGACCACAGGAACATCTATGCTGTATATGCCGTAAATCCAATTTGATTTTACCTTTCACGTCTTGATATACTTTTATTCTTTAATAAGGAGTCTTATGACCCATATTGGTAAATGCAGCAATTTCACACTTAGAAAAGACCTTGCAAGTCAATAAACCTAGATCATTTCATATCAGTAGGATGAGTGTTCAGATCACAATAGGGATCAAGTTTCATTTGGCAATGACACTTATATTAGGGAGTTATTGCAGGACAGAGATAAAGGGACGCAGTATGTACGTTCTAATCTCATAATTACAATAAGATATGCAAAAAAAATTTAAAAACATTATTTGTTATGAAAAATTACACTGTAGACATTTGTCAGTTTCTGAAACCGAGCAAGGAAATCAGTGGTTTAATTACTTAGACTTGACATACAATACTTAGACTTCTTCATTGCTAAACATGTACCTTGTATGTTCTGTTAAGGTGTGGTTTAATGGCTATATTGGATGTTTCATGGTATCTGTCCTCCATGAATTGTTGTTATAAAAACAAGCCGTGTTGCCAAACCATGACAATGTTAGTATAATAATGTACTACATTGTGCCAACAGCCCTTAAAGATTTAAACGAAATGGTGATTCGGGGCACCAACAAAAGGAGGTGGGCAATTAGTGCTTCAGAATGCACCAGCCTATATATATGGTGCAGCCCTGATAACATTTTTAGAAGATTTTTTTATTTAGAAAGTGTTTTACCAGGAAGAATACATTGAGATTTCTCTCGTTTTCAAGTATGTCCTGGGGACCCAGTCCAGAATGAAGTTACACAGATTGCAACCGGGAACCAGGCCGTATGCTAGTAACTGCAGATATCCAAGCATTGTATACCTCAATACAACATAAGAATGGAGTTTAGGGTGTTATGAAGCTCATGAATCAAAAGGAGTACTTAGTATGAAACACAGGAATTATTTGAGACAATGTATGATGTATATTATTTTTGTTTGATGGAGATTTTTATATACAGACGTGTGGCACAGCGATGGGGACCCACTACCCCCCCAACTACACCAACTTGTTTTTGGGTATTTGGGAGATAGAGGCTATTTTTGATGCCCATGCTTTTATACAAATGTTATATAGACAATGTATTTTTGTTGTGGATTGGGGCAGTAGACTCTCTTAAGGGATTTTTTGATGATCAATATTATGACCCACATGGCTTGGTTTTTAACCTATGACTATAGTCTAGTAAGTGTCAATGTTCTGGATTTCTGGATGTTCTTACTAGATGAAGAAAATAAGAACTTTGTGACAAATACTTACTTTTATTTGTAGATAAGAATATATATACTGGAATTCCATGAGCTATCATAATGAATAGTGGCTGAATAATATCCCAGACGGGGGAATTAATCAGGTTGAGAAAAAGCTGTTCAAGGAAAGTGGATTTTGAGGAACAAGCGGAAGTAATTAGGAAAATCCTAATAGAGAAAAGATATTGACTAAACATTGAATGATGTAAGAGGTATGGAAAAGAAGCAGTTCTTGAAGAGTAATAAAAAGGGGGAAAAAATAAAAAATGTAAAATTGATACCCTCAGTGGGATTCAAACCATGAAGAATGTCAAGTTGTCAGAGAAACAGATCTTCCCCCCAAAACTTTGAAATTACTACTTATTCAGATAAGATTAGAGAAATAGAGCAAATGATTAACCAATATTTGCATATCTTGAAAGGGGACCCAGTCCTAGCATCTGTGCTACAAGAGAAAGGCAGTGTTATTTGTAAGAAGAATAGGAACCTGAAGAGTATCATAGCTCCTACTGATGACACAGAAGTTTAAAAATAAATCTACAGCTAAAACAATTTTGGTGGGAAATATGAGGGGTGGTACAGATGGGGGAACTGTGGCCACTTGGCCACTGTTCAGTAGTCTGCCCTAAAAAAACAAATACATTTTTGGATAGGGCTACGTGGGGAGAGCAAATAGGCCTTTTAAAGAGAGGCTATCAGAACATTGGTATAATATTAGAAGTGGATATAGTAAGCGTGCTGTCTAAACATTTTAGAGATGAAGATGAAAAAAAATTGTAAAACTACCAAGACCATTAGCTACAGAACAAATTATTTTGGATATACACGAAAGGTATAAGGGAAACATTTTGGATTTTGACTTTAAATTCCCTGTTCCCAGGGATCCTAAATGACTATTTATGTTACAATCAGTGTTAAAAAGTTAATACTAATATATGGGTGCAGCGAAAATGGTCAAATATATAATGGGATAAACAATTTGCTTTCTTGGAGAAATATGTATATTGATTTGTGGAAATAATGGTGAACATAAATGAATCAATACCTATTAATTTTATGTTATTATTGGTTTTTATTAAGTTGGAGTTTGGTGATTTATATATGGATGGAGAGTGTGACAAACTAATATGTGCACACACTTAAGATTCAAGAAAGAGAGAATGGGAGTATGAATAAATAAAAAAAATGCAAAAAAGTCCATAGATATCCTTGTAATTTTGGGTACATGTTTTTTGCTTAAAATCATTATCCTGTGCTTCCATGTTTTTCATATATGTATTTTTCAAAATAATGGTGGAACCAGTTCCTATACTCTATTCATCCTCATTTCAATCTTATGGGTAGGATATAATAAAGGGAGAAAGTGAAGGAGATCTATACATTGCGTTAGCAAAACTGCATGCAAATGTCTAAATAAGGAGAAAAATGTGTTTTAAATGTGTCTCTGAAGTCTTCTGTTTATGACATCACCTGCGGCACCGTATGCAAATGAACGGGTTTTCAATAGGAAATGTGTAATTTGCATTCAGTGCCACAGGTGATCCTTGTTTAGGAATTGGAAGGATTAATGCTTGAAGAAATGTTTTTCTGATCCCTATTCTCAAAAGGTATTTGTCATACGGCTATTGCATCTTCCATTATTTTATAGAGTTAGAGCATCCATCCTGTCCTAGTGGTTTATTTGATAAACAAGGAAATGGATTTCTCCAATTCTATAGCGTTAATGGCGGCCTTCAACATTTGAAACGTTTAGCAAATTTCATGAATTATTTTCTTAAGATTATCTTCAGTCACCTATTGATCAATATATAGTCCGGACAGGTTTTCATAGTGCTTCACATTGTTTAACCCTTTCGCAACCGTGGACGTGCGTTCCACGTCCTGCAGTGAAAAGAGGTGTTTTGTGGATCAATAATCGCAAAATCCGCTCTGACTGTGCTGGTCTATTGCCTCGATGGCGAGGCAATAGCCAGCACCAAAATTTGGTATCTGGGGAACCCACAATCGTCCTTCACTTAACAGCTCATCACCAGGGACTTGCAGCGGGATACCACTTATCAGATGAGGCTACTTTGAGTGACCTCAGACTGAAAAGAAAAAAAGCAGCCATCGATATTTTACTAAATCATGCAGTGCCTGAACTTCTGGATATGGGCACGCCTCTTTGATGTCTCAAGTGACATCAGGAGGTCTCGCGATTTTTTGGTAGGGAAGCACAGTGTCTATTAAGACATTGATCAAATCTCTGATACTGTCCCTGGCTACCGATCACCTTGTGATCAGGGCCAGGAACAAAACATGAAGTTTTGGTGCTAGCGTCTTCTGGGACGCAAGCACATGTGCCACAAAGGGGTTAGAATATATTGACTCAGATGTCTTCACCGTCCCAGTATTTAACATGGCAGGCTACAAGCTGCTGAGGGAATGTGAGTCAAAACGGAGTTGCAGCCGACAAAAATGTTAAGAATGAAAATAATAATACAATAATAAGAAGAAGAAGATTATTCAGGCCTTTTTTTTTTTTATTTCTGTTTAGATGGATATATTTTGGTGACGTACAAAAATTGATTAAAGTGAATGCATATAGTTTGCCGAAGAGAACATCGCATTACAACAATTCTTCATATTCTTTTACAAAAAATTTTGATAGGAAAAGGCACTTTATTAAACATTTTACCCGTTTCAATTGAATCATCAGAAATAAACTTTGTATGCGTACAGATCATAGAAATCATTTGCCCTATACATACAGCATACAGTTCTGAAATTTTGAGAATTTGGAAGAAACTGTACTAAAAAAAAAATAAAAAAAGTTAAAATTTGTATTTTTTGGCCTTCACAAAATTGCAATACTGCCATAAAAAAAAAAAAAAATCCCCAACATTTTTTTTTAAATAAATTTGATCCAATACGCCTCTAGCACCCAGTACATTAACTATTCATAGACATAGCCCATTACCCTTAATTAATATGGCACCAACTAGAACAGATCTTACATTAATACTTTAGAACAACCATGAATATATAGATATATTATGGAAGGAACCATTTTAATGAGTGGTACTGTAATACAAAAAGGAAGGAGCAAAATGCATAGAACTCCACCTCTAAGTAAGCGCAACTAGCGTGAAACGCGTAAGGTGTTTTTTTGTTTTTTTTAATCCCAGTGGTTTTTTTGTCCCCCACTGTGCCCTTTTTGTATGATAATACATTTTTTCTAATAGTCTACTGCGTTGAGCCTGCTCTGTAGAGTATCGGCTATCAAGTGGATTTAGCTATTCTTATACTTCATTAAAAAGTCTGCAATTTTTTGCTACATATCAAGAGAACTAAGCTCTATACACAGAAGTTGGTTATACACAAGGCTCTTAATTTTGCTTTCATTTCTTTTACATAATTCTATGGAAATACCATCATCCACTGGCTCGTAAAAAAAAAACAACAACTGGGCTGGCTTCTGAATAGGTGTATTAGACTTCCAAAACCTATATAAAATATTTGTCAAGCTCGGTCCTGGACCCAATCTTGCACAATACACCCACTGTAGATCAAACACCGACTTTACAGCGATCATATGGTGAGAACACATGCTATTAGAAGAGCTGCCAACAAGAAAAATACAACAATTACATATAAAAAGGAGACCAGTTTTGCAAAATAGATATGACAGGAACTGGTAAATATGTATAGCTGGTATGAACCAAACAGATTAAAGAGCAGCCTAATTATTTATAGGAGGCAGGTAAATGGCATTTCCATAGAGTTCTATATATAACAACCTACAATGTTAGACATAGGGAGTTTAGGAGCCTTAGCTTACATATGGTAAATATGTAAAATATTCACTTAAAATAGTGGTTGTGGTTTACTATATGGCACCTCCTTTCTACTGCTGGGTGAAACGGTTGTTTCTGGCTGCTTGTATTTTATAACAAATACAGCAACTGCATTTAAATAACTGGTATCAGGAATCAATCTACATTTTATAATGATAAAAGTGCAAATGTTTGGGGGCTATGTTCTGTTAAAATATAGCAATATTTACATGAGACTTTTGATGCTTGCAAGACACATGAACTCTTCTACAAATAAGATCTACTACCAAGCTTCAATTTCAATAATTCAATATGTGATGAATTTTAATCATATTAAGTGCACACAATTAAAAAAAAAAAAAAATCAATAAGCCCCTTTAATACAGACTTTGATATGCCAAAACAGAAATACTCCTGCTTAGTAGACTCTAAAAGATAAATATATGTTTTAGTCAGGCAGAAGTCCTTCTCCAATATCATATAAGTCCGGCAAAGAGAGCCACTGGTATTATATGGGTAGAAAAGATTTGCAGAACCCCAATCACTGCCGTCATTTCATCAAGCTGCAGATCCTTTAAATGGCAGCTTGCAAAAGCAATATCTTTTGCATGGAGATCAGCCTGATTAAAGGGACTCATCAGCAAAATCCTGTTCATACTGCCAATAAAGAAATATTTTATACATTTTGTTAGCAGAATTGTAAGCATATGCATAAATTAAAATGATGTTTTAAATGTATGTAGTGGTTCCTGTTCATGACATCCCCTTTGTGGCAGCGATGCAAATTACACATTTCCCACTGAAGAGAAAGCAGTCCCATATAAAACATTTATTTCTTACTTTATTAATTCTAGCAATGCCACTAACAATGGAGAGATAATTTGTCATCATTCTTTTCTGTGTTTCTACATATGTAGTATAAAACAATGATGAGGAGATGGAAAAATGGGTTGGAAAGGCTGGCGGTGGACCAGTGATATCGTTTTTAGAATTTAAGATAAGTGGAAAAGAACAACTCCTAGATGGAGTATTAAATGACTCAAGAAAGGAAAGAGTTTCTCTGGTGTATATGCTGCACAGCATGGTGCAAAAACATTTCATAACATACACATTACAGTTAAGCACTCCTCAGTTTCCACAACAAAATTAAACTTTGCTGAATTAAAGGTTGAAGACATGAGGTAAAAATAATTTACGGTTGTCCCTCCAAGTTTTCTATATATATTTACCGATTCAACTGGCCACAAATATTTCTAGAACAGGTTTCATAAGACAAATTCAATGGTTCAAGCAAGTACGTCAAAAGGATTATTTTCCCCAATTAAGGGAATAAAACATAGTAAGTGCTTCAAAACTAGTTGCCTGAAAACTATAGGGCTTGTGTTAGAAAGCGTCACATCACAAAGGCCTGCCCTACACTGTAATCTTGTAAAAATAAATTAAAAAAACATTTCACAGTTAATTCACAATGAAAAAAAAAACTCTAAGCCTATTAACAGAGACTTCCTATTTTTACCACAGTGAAATAGGCCATTACTCGAAGATGAACAGTTAATGATGTATGTACCATAAAACACTGACAAGTGAACTGAGTGACACTGCAAAGTGAAGTATGTACAAGTCATAATATAATAATAAAAAACAAAAAAAACACCAGTTGGAATGTGCAGCACAATCACTACAAGTATACCAGCAAACAACTGGCAGAATGAGTTCATTATTCAAGTAAATGTTGAATCTTTACACCCATAAGTTCAATTAACAGGGTAAAGTTTATTTACTAACAGCTTACATAAGCATTGTGATCCCATCAAGTAGTATGTATTCAAGGTGAAACAGATGGAGTTGAACTTTATCTCCTGCTTTCACAACAGTGTTTAAGAAAAAGATTCTTAACACATCCCTTGCAAGACAAACTGTTTGCAGGAAGGTCATCAAACTACTACTATAGAAACTGGAGAAAAGCCCCATTAAAAAGGAGCATTTTACGGTCATCCTTTTTATTTCAACAGATTGTCTTAACCTATGCAGCTATATGCCATAGTATGATGGCAAGAATAGAATGGTAACAAATCTAAAGCAATAAAAAGACATAAAATATAATATACAAACCTAGAGATTGTTATTTTATGATTAAACAGAAAATCTCTTATAGCGCAATGGCCAAGCAAAGTGATTCTTCAGAGTCCATTCCACTTCCACCATAAAGCAGAAGGAAAATCAGAAACCACCTGGGCACCGTACCATAAGCATAACTGCATGGTAACAGGGTTTTTTTGGGGGGGGATAACTTCATTGGTTAAGGACTGACAGTAGTTCATAATGTGCAGCATATCTGCCAAATCCAAAACTTTGCACAGAAAGGTGGTTGGACTACAAATAAGCAGTGCTAAGAGCACATTTGTCAATACAGACAGTGACAAACATGTAATTGCATAATGAAGATACATTTCCAAATGGAAATCGCTTTAGCACCAGGCAGTGAGTAGGTGACATTTCAGTAAATTAAAGCAACTTGGATACTCAAAATATGAATACATCAAAATATATTGCATGATCTCACATGACTCATGCACATTATGTAAAAAGGGAGGGAGGGGGAAATTCTGTACAATATAGAAAACATTAAAACAAGTTCGATACAATAAAAAAAAATAAAGATTTACTTTTATTGTGCATTTAAAATTATAGAGAAAATCCCAATGCCGTCCTGATGGAACTCTGGTAGGCCTAATGCTTACCATTTCTCATTGTAGCACAAGTCAGACAGTGCATAGCAAGATGACAAATACAAGTTCACTTACATAAGAAAAAATTAAATGTTTAGGTTCTTTGGTTTAAAAAAAAAAAAGCCTCTATTGCTATCGTTTTTAGCAACAGTATGACCATATATAAAAGAAAAGAAATAATACTTAGGATAGAGTGTATTTTGTAATTGCATAGGTATACAAAGTACTAATGAAATGCTGGTCTTCACAAGATCAGACGGATGTGCTGTGCATTTCAAAACATCTTCTGCAGCATATATCAGGTTTCACACAGGAAGGACCGGGAATCAAAGATGTCCATGTAAACAAACGCTGCACACTTATTGGTTAACCCGTATTATATGGCCGTAGGAAAAAGCCAAGAAATCCATGTTCTGGTTTCGTACAAGTAGCAGTAATTGTTTGCCAGCTAGTTGTAACAAACGTTGGCCATCTTCACACAATCTTTTTTTACCCAAGTTAATTCTTCAGGTTATGGCTTATTTTCAACAAACCCATGATATTCCACTTTGTAACTATGGATGATATTAAAAGGGTTGTCGAATGGGGGAGTATGTGCTTTGAGGATTGAAGTCATTTTCCATATCACTTTCTTCCCCAAAAAGCTCATCCTCTAGGAAAGATCCTCCTAAGCCATATTCATGCTCATGAACTGAAACCTCGTTGGGCGTCAGGTGAGGGGAACCTTCCACAAAATCAGCAAACCTGAAGAGTGTGGATGAAAAGGCAGGAGAGATTAATTACAGAAGGTGTCCTTGGATATACAGTACATTTCTACTGCAATGAAGGTAACTTCCACATGTACCGAAAAGACAATGCACTATATACAGCATCATCAGTTAGTTGGTGCGGAGTAGTTCTTTCTAGTGTTTTGTAAAATGTTAAAATAAAAAATGTTAATATATGTTGTGAAATCTTTGCAAGTAATTCTAGAAATATAGAAGAAATCAATCCATGAGCACAACTAAACAAAATTATGATTTTCAGAAAACTGGTATTAAAGCAAAATGTAAAAAAAACAAAACCCCCCCCCCCCCCCAAAAAAAAACCCACACACTGCAACACATACTCTTAAAAAGGGACGAATATCTCTCCTCACCAAGACATATTTTAAAAAATAAATAAAAAAAAGGTAGAAGACCACATCTGTCTTGGTAAAAAGGCTTTAGAAAAGCGATTGAACCATGGCAGTATGGTTCAATAGCCTTCTGTCTCGGATGCCGAGTGTTGAGGTTGATTCTGTGCAGTGTGTTATGTACAAAAACCAATGCTTGGCCACAAAACACTGCTACATTAAATGACAGCCCACAGACCTTGCTTTCCAATGGGCATCGTTCAAGGAGCAGTTTGTCATCAGGCAGAAGAACCCTTATTCTGCCTTGTTGAAATGGTTTTAGTACTCTAATTGCAATAATTAATAGCTTTTGGATACCATAAAAAAGATGTAATACATTAATATTGTAAATATTTCTATAAACCTGAAAACAATGTTCATAAATATATGGTTTTGTAAAACAAAATACTAGTGTGCGCTTACTCCAAACTAGATTTTTTTAGGCATCTTCAAATAAAAATAGAATGAGTCAAACATTTTACGATTAATTGCTTTCCATTCAGCAACAAGTGACTTCAAGGCAGCACAAATCTTGCTTTAGTGCTCTCTCAGAATTTATAACATCATATGCTATTGCCTTTTAGCTATTAGAGCAGAGTGCTCCAGATAGCGCATTGCATGAATGCCTGTGCTACTAAAGCATAAATGTTCTACCCTACCCTCCCAGACTATGCCCCCAGATTGATTTACCTTCATTAAATGACAAGAGGTGTGTCACCTGGATGGTACACCCTTCACATCTCATATGAAAAGTTTAGGTATCATACTGCTTCATGTATACACTACCGTTTCGGGGACTGAATTCTTGACACAACTTTCCATGCTGCAAAATCTGGACTACCACAGTATTGCCGTAGCTCCTCCAATGCTTTTCTAGTCTCCAGTTCTCCTTGTTTCCTGTATTCTTCTTCCGATAACAGCCTTGGAGGAATGGGCTTGGCTCTGGATTTAATAAATGCCCTGGAATTGCAAATAAAAATTCAAAGGGTTAAAATGGTAATACACATTTACTAAGAGTAAAAAAAAAAAAAAAAAAAAAAAAAAAGGGACAATGGTCATTGCATAACATTTATGTAATTAAATCAAATGAAAATAAAAATAGATATGGATATAAAAAGCTCTCTTCTGTATGAATAAATTACATTAACTGAAGTTGGATTCACATTACTCCAAATAACCAATTTTATAAGAGAAATTCCCCAACAACAAAATATTCACAGGAGAACAGATTAGATGATAAATGAGAGCCTGGGTAATATTAAAAAAAACAACACTTGAATATCCAGAAATATGTAAAACACTCAAATATGCCAAAAATCCCACAACACATAATATCCGGAACAAATCTCTTTCCAAAGATGGAAATAGAAGTTATATATGCGGGCATTCTCTCTCGGGCACTAGACTAAAAGGCAACATGACTTTAAATAATAAAAATGCTTACATAGCTTTTTTTCTTTTCATATTTACAATCTGTAGAGTTTTTACACAGCTAAAAAAAAAATGAATTTTTTTTTTAATATTACTTCTGTATTTATAAGTTTATTACTTTGGGGTTTAATGTTCATAATACCCATATATATTATTGGTTTTGTTTTTCTTATATATAACATTTAGTGTGCCAAAGGCTTCCTTTGAGCTGGCTAGCCTTACTCTTCACTTTATTTGGGGGAGCAGGAAAATGTTTGCAGTATTTTAAAAAGAGTTGAAAGCTGCAAGCCAACATCAAATTTTTTTGTACTTTTTTGGGAAAATAGGAAATTTTTCAGTATAATAGTTTGGTCTGAAAATAATTTTCTTCTTAGACCTGAAAACGCTATGCTAGTGTTTGTAGTTGGTTTACGATAGACCATAATTATCCATTAAATATAAATAATTTTGAACATTTTAGGTTTTCAAAGCATTTTTTTCTTTTTTTAAACAAATGAAGATTGGTAATTGATTACTTCTTCCCAAAAAGGTCTCATTTCTTTTTTTTGTGCAAAAGCCCCTCAAAGTGTCGGCTTCATCATGCAAATCAAAATGATAAACAAAAAAAGTCCCTTCTGAAATAAAGAAAACAAGACAAGTAAGTTTGATCACTTCATTGGCTAACCAAGTAACTCAGTTAGCCAATAAAAGGTGGTCATCAACTGGAAGTATGTGTTTCTACAGCTACCAACGCTCACCTTCTACTGCATAGTCTACGAGAGGGATTAAAATATTATATTTGTTACAAATTGGGTTTACCTCAACATCCAATACACCAGCCACTTACAAGTTAAATACTACAATACATATTCGCTGTATGTAGCACACCAGAGTAGTAATCTAGGGCTAAGCAAATAAGGCACCAGACTCGGTCATACAAGAGGAGGTGAATGCAAGGGTGTGTTGACAGTCTATTCGTGCGCAATAAGGGAAGGCCAAACTGTAGGTGGGTTAATCTATATGAGAAAAAAAAAAGGGACAATCATGAGGTATGATTGTAACCTTTAGGGTAATGATACGAAGCGTGGCACAGTGGATAGGTAAAGAACAATGGGTTGTTGGAAACTACCAGAGGTTCAAAAACGGCTGGTTACAGTTCTGTATGACACAGAATAATTTGACTGCAGTGGGTTAGGTATTGATAAAAAATATATATTTTATTAACTAAATGACAACAATTTTAAGATGCTATAAATTACCATATACATTATGTTTAACAAAGGCAAAAATTAAGAAACATCATATGTATAGATAAACAGATACCATACACAGATTGGTTGTGTATTATCCCTAAAACATCAATGTTATCTATGGTAAAATCCTATCTGACATGGTACAGCAAAAAAAAAAAATTATAATAATTTAGGTTTAAAACCAGCTTTTTATTTCTACATACAATATATGGTGGTGGGAGAGGAAACAATACAGAAAAATATGCTTGACACTACAATGGCAGTTAATACATGAGCAAGTTCCTCTATAAAGTAATGGAAGCTTCCAAGAGGACAATACATCTCAACCTTCCAGTGCAGGATAAAGGGTGGAATTCCAACTGAAGAATAACTCTAGAAGAATTTCACTGGTAACCTGGGCTCTCTGAGCTTTCCAGCGCTCTTGCCGTTGCTGGATGAAATGAAGGAATCAGATCAGGTCTGTACTTTAAATACATTTAACCAAGCAGTTGTTTTCATATGCAAAAGTGGATATATAAGCATTCTGCCTAAATGTTTTTAGTTTTATAAAGCTAGATCAAGCTAACTCTAGATCGCTCCATCTCTATATCAATATATCTAACTATATAACCCCCAGTTTTCAAGTTAACAGTTCTCGTGTATAAAATAGTTATAGATTCAATGACACAAAAATAATTTTACAGTAAGTATAATCATGGACATCAGGTTAGTTTCATTTGCTGAACATCACAAAACCTCATGTTGTACAGATTTTTTTCTGGCTCCGGTGATCCAGGATTGGACAGAAGTAATTATCTTGAATCACACCCAAGATATAGGGCTTTATTAATGGAAGAAGGAACTGGAAAAAAAAATCTCCAAAAAGGGTCAACCCAATAAGCACTGATAATCACTCCCGAAATGTGTCTCCAAATTGCGGATGGATTCAGGGCACCTCAGGACCCGAATGTCAAGCTAACCAGGTACCCCGAATATGTCTGCCATGAAATTGCCTATGATTTCCAAATTGCAATGCCTCCAGAGACTGAATGTAGACAAAATGCACTGAAATGTAGTAGTAGCTGCGGTTGGGAGGACCTCGGCTTGTACGAATATAGACAAAGTCCTCCCAAAATAGCCGGAAATGTAATTAAAAAAAAAAAATCTGTAAAAACAAAGCTACATTAAATACATAATAATCATAATATTTAGAAATGTTTATATTAATGTAAATATACTAAAATACATATTTAAAATAGCTCTACTTTAATTCTTCTACACTTTTCTCCAGCTATAAATGATATGTGCAAATTTTGTGTATTTTACGCGAATTCGGATAGTGTTTGGAGGTGATCCGTGCATATTGGGTAGCAGAAAATCATAGTGATCCGAATGATTCAGAGGTTTCAGTTTCCGAAAGGCCCAAACAGTTTCCAAACGGAACTGAATATTGAGTAGTCACGATTCAGTGGGTTTTGAAATTCAGCTAAAGTGCCTAAACCAAATCCAATTCGGGACATATTTGTGTATCGTGAGTCAACCCTACTTCAAACTCTAGTTGTGCTATTGGTACACTATAAAACACTCATCAGAAAAATGTATACACTTGTACGCAGAGCGCACTAACGGCAGGAAAAAAAAAATGACTTGGAGAGATCGCACCCATGCCAATTTGGAAGGTTATCCGGAGATCTCTAGAGATACCAGCGTCCACAAATATTCTAGAGTTACTGTGCCAAACTGTCTAATGATCCCCATAAGTCACTTCCAATTGCAGAGGAAAATCTCTGTGGTGCCATTACAATATTGGCAATAACTGAAACCATACTCTGCATTGTAGCTGGAAATTGGTTGTACGCCTCGATAGTGCACCAGGTGGCGCTACAATACAGAGTATGGTTTCAGTTTTAGTTATTGGGGATTTTATGAGGTGAGACGCAGGGACATAGTAACTCTGGAATAATTCTGGACCCTGGTAGCTCCTGCAGAACTGAGCATAACCTTCCAGATGTGCATGGGTGTGATCTCTCAAAGTTTTTTTTTCTGCAGAGAAATACAAACATTTTCCTGATAAGTGAGAATTCACTAGTGTTGTTCAGTGTGTAGCTAGAACAACGAATGGGCAGGACTCGAGTGTTCATTATGTATTGGAATGTGCAATAAGTCGATTTTGTATACAACTGAATAATGCTGGTATTCTTCATGTATGTAGATAAACCATCGCCATCTTTTACATGTCACTTGATGCATTAGATTGTAGCAGTGTGGCCTAAAATGTTATCAATGTTTTTTGTTCTTTATTTAAATCAAATTTATTTAAAGGAAATACTTTGAGGGAAATTTTTTTTAGTTTTAAGCTACATTATAATGCAATAGGTTATTCAGCATGAAATAGAGCTTAGTTACATGATGCTGTATATTCATGGAATATTTACATTTTTGATAAACTAATTATTTTAATCCATGTTATCCAAGCTGAGATAACACGCACTTTATTACAGTAAAAATGGTATAAAATAAAAGTCCAGAAAAAAAGACCGTAATCCCATTATTGTTCTGCAAACCTGTGTGACCAAGATGTCGCTGCCCTTCTAAGGGCAAGAGCACTGGAGGCAGGAAGTACCTGCTTCCTGTGCTCTCTCTCTGCCACACGATTGCCTCTTCACAGAGGCAATCAGTGACTGCCAGGCACACCGACAAGCAGTGGGGATGCTCTGATGAGCACCCCCACTGCCTGGTCAGATCAATATTAACCCTATATTGATCTGACCAGTTATGATCTGCCTCCCTCTCCTCACGTTTTTTTTTTTAGTGAGGGAGAGAGACAGATCAAAAAGTTGTAAAAGTACAAAAAAAAAAAAATACACAACACACGAATAATAAAACGATAAAAAAATTTTTATAAAAGCAATTCCCTGCGTTTAACCACTTCCCTGCCACTGATCTTGAACATTAAACCCCAAAGTAATAAACTTATAAATACAGAAGTAATATTAAAAAAAATTTCATTTTTTTTTTTAGCTGTGTAAAAACTCTACAGATTGTAAATATGAAAAGAAAAAAAGCTATGTAAGCATTTTTATTATTTAAAGTCATGTTGCCTTTTAGTCTAGTGCCCGAGAGAGATGGGGTAAAATTCATTGGACGGCTTCAAAAATGTTCTAAACGGAACATGGGCGCAGGCTGACTACATGTCAAAATTCCAGGTTGGAAATGCGCACCCCCTAAATGTGGCCTTTTAGCCCCAAAACAAACCAACAAACCTATGCATGGGTGGTATCCCTGTACTCAGGAGATGTTGCTGAACACATATTGAGGTGTTATTTGGAAATACCCCTTCACATTTTAAAGGTAATGTTTACCTAAATTGCAATCTATTTGAAAAAAAAAAAAAAAAAATTTTGCTGCAAACTTTGGCAAAGATTGGTGGTAAAATGGCTACATGAAATGTGTCAAAATACCCCAAGTTAAATGCCCTGAGTGGTCTAGTTTTCAAAAATATGTACATGTTGGGGGTCATTCATGGATTTAGTACAGATATCAGTGTTACGTCACTATCGCTAATTTTGAAAAAAAGGATTTTAAAATAGCTTTGCACTACTTATAGTTCTGGCCCTGTAACATGAATAAAAAAAAAAAAGCACAAAAACATAAAACATGGGCTATTTCTGAACTCAGGACATATATTAGAAACTATTTAGCAGTGTTTTTTTGTAGTCTCTTGTACATGAGTATACGATTTTTAAAATAAGTCATTAAAAAATGTTACCTTTTTTTGCCATATTTTTTTTTTTACGTCAAATTATATGCTATTATCAAAATAATGGTATCAAAAGAAAGCCCTTCTTATGACAATAAAAACGATATATAGTTTGTGTGGGAACACTAAATAAGACAGAAATAAATTACAGCAAAACACAAACACCTCAGAAATGTTAAAACAGCCCATGTCACCAAGCGTCGGACAAGCCAAAAAAGTCATGTCACTAAGGGGTTAATAAACACTGAAATTTAAGCAAATACAAGGATATGTATGCTATATAACATTATTGTTTAGTTGAATAAAACAATTTAAAGTAGTTCTCCAAATGTGTGATAAACCTATTAAAACTATAATCAGTGCTTGATTATAGCGGTTTTACTAATCTGACAGGTTATTCTAAATATGAAAACTTCATCTGGTTGCAAATATTAAATGTTATAACTACCAGAAAGGAGTCTTTACATTTTAAAAATTATGATTTAAAATCGGGTCTTGCGGACTAGGATTGCAGGGTCAGTAGTAACTGACATTGAGTGCCAGCACCGAGAATTGGATAGGATCAGAAACAAAAATTGTATGTATAGCGCTTATTATAGTTTGCACTTTATTACCATAGAATATGGATGTTTTCATTTGTTAAAAGTGAGGGAAGGTTGCATTTCTAACACAGCAATGATGACAGTCACGTTTGCAATTCCATCTTTCATGAATTAAGTCAATAGATTAGCACTCCTAAGGATTCCATTTTAATTTGACAGTCATCTGTAAAAGAGTATGGAAATTTGTGTGCAGCCTAAATCTCATGTTATGATAATGGATGTGGTACCCAAGCGGAGCTTGGGGTCACAGACTTCTGGGTGCAGGATTTTTTCTGGGTGCCGACTCCTCCCCTTCACAAAATGACATGTCTTAACACCAGGCCCGCCATCAGGGGGTGACTGGTGATACTGGCGTCCCAGGCCCGGCAGGACCAGAGGGCGCGGTGGGCCCAGGTTACGCCAGGGGAAAAAAAAAAATTCTGTTAAATCGTTCTGTACTCCCCTCCAGCCGCGCGGTTTCAATAAAGTTTGTTGGAGTAATTCTGGTCGCATTTTTTTTTTAAATAAACTTTATTGAAGCCGCACGGCTGGAGGGGAGCGCAGAACGCTTCCCTCACAGCCGCGGACCTGCAGAGCACCGGGAGACAGCAGCAAGGAGGTAAGTACTGGGGAAGGGGGTACATAACGAGCATAATCCTGGCATACTGAGGGGTTAAATCCTGGCATATTAATAGGCTAAATCCTGAAATATTGAGTGGCACAATCCTGGCATACTGAGGGGCTAAATCCTGGCATACTGAGGGGCTAAATCCTGGCATACTGAGGGGCTAAATCCTGGCATACTGAGGGGCTAAATCCTGGCATACTGAGGGGCTAAAATGAATGGCATATTAATTGGCAAATGAATGGCATATTAAGGGACAAATTCCTGGCATATTAAGGGACAAATTCCTGGCATATTAAGGGACAAATTCCTGGCATATTAAGGGACAAATTCCTGGCATATTAAGGGACAAATTCCTGGCATATTAATTGGCAAATTCCGGGCATATTGAGGGGCAAAATTCTCGCATATTAAATGGGAAAAGAATGGCACATTGAGGTTAAAAAGAACGGCACATTAAATGGCAAAATAGTACCGACACATTGCACTAACTTCAACTCTTGCACTGCCTGCACTAATACAGCACTTCCCACTGTGCCCCCGACATGAAAAAGACCCAGGTATGGCTCTTGCTTTACCCTTCAGTCACGGTCCAAACTCTCATTTGCATGACCTTTGCACAGATACCAATGTTCTTTTCAGACACTTACTTGTATAGCTTGTGTATCCACTGTACAGGGTATTCGATCTGTTTTGTACAAAATGCAATAACTATCATAGTGATTGCCATCTGCCGTACTTGGATGCCCACAAACATAAGCAAAAGTCCGACCAGTTGCAGAGTCCAATTGAGTAGGTTAATGCTGCGCTCGTTCTCCAGGGGACCGTATTTATAGCAAACAGCAAAGCTGATAAATCCTACAAGGCCCAGATAACCTGAGGGAAGAAGTAATGGGTGTTAATACATAAACATTAAATGCCATAAAACTTAGCAAAATTCTCCTCCTTCCACCTCCATCCCAATTCCAGATATCTTCCTAACATCATTGCCCCACCTCTAGTTCTTTGAGAAATCCTCAAACCCCACCTCTTAGAAAGAAAAAATCCTACAATTTATTCAACTAAACCTGCAAATATACTGCCATTACTAATTTTTCATCTACCACCACATCTTCGCTTTATTTTGTGTTACCCACTGCCCTTAGGTTGTAAGCTGGTAGCAGGGGCCCCCCTCTTTCACCCCATGATTTATTTTTTTCTGGGTTTTGTAGCATGTTATATCGAAGTCATTAGAAACATAGATAGATTCAAATGATGGTTGGCTCAGCATGATGTGTGAAATTGACGCTTACCAATGGGTGCTCTGCCAAGGACAGCCTTACCCCGACCCACAGTAGAGATATTAGGACAAAAGGAACATACACTGGCACTCCAGACAAATTGATTAAAAAAGTGGAAATTATGGTTTGGAGGAAGCTCTATTGTGCGAAACGTGTCAAGTGTGAGCATGTCAACAGGACTGTAAATCCCAGTGCTTATTTGTGGTTTTGATTCATTTGTTTAAGAATATTTTTAAAAATTTTACCAAAAAGGAACTCCCACAGTGCTTAAAGGGCCAGGAACTATGGGATGTCGACTTCACTTTTTTTGGCCAAAGGTAATCAAGACAGAGCATTAAATAGGAAAACCACTACATGTGTCACATGGCTAATTTCTCAACCTTAATGGTTGTTTTTGCACACAATGTCACTAGGCATGTACTTACATACCCACTAGGTATTGCCAGTATTCGTTACAGATTTCCTGGAGGTTTCTGAAGACCAGCTGGATGACATAAAGCGAAAAAGACCAACCACCAACCAGCAACACATAGAAGGGGCTCCTCTAGAGCAAGAACAGAAAGGTAATTAGAACATTAACTTGAAGAAATACTGGTATTTACGCCTTAATTAACATAAAATAAAAAAATAATTCTACGCTAGATAGCAAGAATTCTTTAAAAACGATATACCTGCCTAGGAAGGTTGGTAGCCTTATGATTTATAACCAACGCTGTCAGACTAAACATAAAAGTTAACCCTTTATGTACATATGCATTGGTTTACGTTTAATTTCAATGGACCTCACCACCAAAATGGCATCATTCCTTTATACTTCTTTATATATCATATTTCCCCAAACATGATTTTTCAAGATGCTCGCAATATTTGCCTACTGGGAAAATTCCCAGAAGGCCGCCT
Organism: Pelodytes ibericus; assembly: GCA_036172795.1. Taxonomy (NCBI): domain Eukaryota; kingdom Metazoa; phylum Chordata; class Amphibia; order Anura; family Pelodytidae; genus Pelodytes; species Pelodytes ibericus. Next base: position 239,187,792 of record CM069857.1, read on the forward strand.
TCCCTGGGGCTGCAGACATCCCCTGAAAATAAGCCCTAATGTGTCTTTTGGAGCAAACATTAATATAAGACCCGGTCTTACCACGGTATCACGGTTTTAACCAGTATTTTAAGATACAGTTAATAGAACAGCAGAAGGAAGAAAATTAAAATACCTTGGGCATTAATTTGGAGAGCATGAACACAAGAATGAGCATTGAGGCCACCATTCCCACAGTCATCCCCGTGCTGTAGTAAAAGAGTTGGCTCCTGGAAAAAAAAAAAAAAAATACATAACAACCCCTTTCTTTAACCTGTTCATGCCTGGACCTTTTGAAAAAGAATATATCATAATGTATTATAAATAAAAAAACCTTGCTGGGTAAATCTTTTATTCAGCTGTAGCAGCTAAAAAAAAAACAAAAAAAAAAACAAGAGCTGCAAAATAGAGTCAAATATGTGTCCTGAGTTTGGGCCTTACCCCATGTTTAAATTGCATATTTTGGAAGTTTAACCAACTCACCTGCTGAGTGTATCACCATAGAAAAACAACAGAAGACCAATTAGGAAAACCAGGAAGAGTTTGGGGTCAAAGCCTGTGAATACATCAATAAAGAAATATTGAATGTTTACAATAATGACTGAAGTCTAATAATGGATCAAAATCACCCTAAATCAGTCCTCTTACTCAAACTAGCAAGTTTTCTTTCACCGACTAACACAGAGCTAGGTAAAATATATGACACCACCCCTTATTGAAACGGTACTAAATCAGAGGGGAAAAAGTAATTTATGGTCAGGACACAGATGCAGACATTGCTGAATATGTTCCAACATTACTCTTGTATAAATAGGTGCAGGGCTAGCAATGTGTAGGAAAAGAAAAGTGAGGATTTAATATCAGTCTCACCTCGGGTCAAGGTCACACTGTAATTCGTGTCAGCCTCGATAACATGCACTTTAATACAGGTTTTGTTGCTATGGAGGTCCACATTAATGTAGGTGTCATTCAATTTTTCTTTCAAGAAAGAGAACATGTAGAAAATGTTGAAGCTATCAATTTCTTTTAATTTTTCTTCGTTATCTACTTGGGTCACTCGAATCATTTTTGTGCTGTTTATCCGGATCTGCATTAAGAACATAAAATGATAATTAAACTTCAAAAGATAGGTATATCATGGTATAAACATTTAAAACATAATAAAGGGATTATCCAAAGGTGGATGCTTTTTAAAGAAATAAAGGATGAATGTAAGCGCACACATTTTAAAGCAAGAAGTTGAAGGTTGAGAAAATACTTTGCTTAAATAGTTATACATGGATAGAAGATAGAAAGAAGGTATAAAATATATATACAAAGATTACTTTACTAGGCTGAGAAAGATCTACAGAGGTTACATAAAATGTTTGTGATTGAAAGATTTGTTCAAGTGAAGGTATTTTAAACAGAAATGCTTTAATGAACAAACTCAAATAAAAGCACAAATAATGTGTTTTTAAAAAACATGTCCTGCTCGTCCGGACTAAACCCAACGTGTATCTTAATAGATATATGCAGGTTTACTCTCTGTTTCTGGCTGTTGCGGGCTGACAGTCAATCAGAGCGGGGGCTCGCGGGGCTCCATCTGCAGAATGCGGGGGGGGGGGGGGGGGGTCTCTCACTGCTAGCGCAGAGAGACCCTTGTTTTTGCATGTGATCAGCAGAGGGGACCTAGTTAACCCAAGTTCCTAAACAACATATCCACTTCCAATAAAGCTATAAAACCAGAGCTTTACAAATTTATGTCAGCTTTCGGAGACAGAAAAAACATTTTTTTAGAAGCCACACAAGAGAAATTGACTGACACACACACACACACACACACACACACACACATCTAGAAGAAAATAAAAGAACAGTTACAGGGGTGAGGGGATGGCAATAAATATAAAAGTACCATGGTGACCAAGAATGAGACATGGTGCCCGGGATTTGTCGAGCTTTGCAAAAAATGCCCTTTATTGTTTTTTCATTACAGCATGTTGATGCTACACACTTGATGCAATCTTAAACATAATTTAATTCTGGTGATATTCTTACCTGCACCTTTGTCCAAATGTCATTCCATCTAGGCTCAAATGTTTTCCTGTAGCAGAAATTACTAGATGCATTATATTGTCCAACTGACCCTTCTACAAGTGGAATAATATGCACCTCGTCTTCTTTAAAAAAAAAAAAAAAAAAAAGATAATATTAAAGAATCCAGTTATTCTCTTCATTCAAAAAGCCATACATTTCCAGATAATGCAAAGTTATGTAACTAAATGGTACACAGTGTTACCAACAGGAAAAGCTTTAGTACCTTAAAAGTCACACTGAAAGATACAATTGAGACAGGAGACATGGTATAAACATTTAAAACATAATAAAGGGATTATCCAAAGGTGGATGCTTTTTAAAGAAATAAAGGATGAATGTAAGCGCACACATTTTAAAGCAAGAAGTTGAAGGTTGAGAAAATACTTTGCTGAAATAGTCATACATGGAATAACTATCCACTAGAATAAGTTAAGGCTCAAAGAGTGAGGGAATTCAAAAATGGCTTGGACGTGCATACCACTAACCTTAAAACCTAAATGAATCTGAGCCTGTAGTTTTAAACACGCTAAACGTGCCATGTGGTTCTTGTTTGCCAACAAATTCACAAATTCCATGGGATACTTTCTGGTAGTACAATGGGGTGGAAAAGGATTTACAACAGGAGACAAGTGTTGGAAAATTGAAAAAAGGCTGTTATAGGTCATAAAAGCCATTGCACACATTTTTTGGCACCTGAAATTGTGAATCCATCACCCATGGGTTAACAGAAATTTTTAATGCAATTACAGGTGAACATTTGCATCTTTTTTTAATACATGGGAAGTGCGTAGCCAAATGGCAACTTAGCTCACAGAGATTGAGTCGCTATTCGGCACAATTTCTCTGCGTGCGCTACGTTTATACTCCCACATATGTAATTCATTTCATAAGTTAAAATTTGGCAGGAACAAGTAGCTACAAGGGGACTTCTTAAAAAAAAAAAATATAATAAACTTCTATTAAAAACTTACCCTCTCTACCTTATGTATATTGGCTTGTCTTTGTTCTATGAGAAAGAGCCACAGATTTCTTTAAATGCATTAGATTTGGTTACCCACGGGCCTCTCTGTTATAAAAGTATGCAATAAAGGCTTGTGCTAAACTAGCTGCAACGTTTTTTATATTCTCTGGCTTGGAGACTCCAAAGACTTTTGGCACTGTTTTTTTTAGGAATGTATGAGAAAGACAGCATGACTTGACCATTAGAGTGTGTATTTGATCTATAATTTTGTGGAAGTTACTCATTGTGATAGTTAAAATAACAATCTTTATTTATTTAATAGCTAAGCAGTCTTAAGATGCAAAGTAAATCACAAGTTTAAAACCAAATTTACATGCCAGAACAGAATATTGGAATAATAAGCTCAATGTTTTTATTAAATACTTTGTAAAGTCACTTTCAAGTCACATCCAACACCAAAACCTTCTGAGTGGAATTGCCACTAAACATTAAAATAACTTTTGCTTCTTATATTGAGAGAAGTATAGCGGTAAAATAGCATCAATGTTAAAAGACATGTGCATACAGGTATCCATCACTCACTTTTCCGGCAGTAAAAGGCTCAATGCTTTTGGTTCAATTTAAAGAGAAGATGCATCTGATCCGCTGCTAGAGGAGCTGGGAGAGAAGCTTCTTATATATGCTGCTTCTTCCTCAGTGTGAGGATATTGCAATAATAAACTTGTTTCTACTAAAGTAGCAAAAAGTTTTTCTAAAGTTTAGTGATCTTTTTAAAGGACAACTAAACATTGTTTTTCACCTATGCTTCAACTGTAGAAGCAGAAGTGAAAAATGCCATGCCCCTAACAGGAGGATAAACTTCCATGAAAAGTCTTATATTAGGCAAATACAAAATGTTAAATATTATTCAACAATGAAAAACATTCACAGTGCACAGTTATGGTGGTGACTAACAGATTTATTAGTCTGCAATGAAATGTCTATATTTGCTGGATAATCTTAACAAGGAAAATTCTATAGAACCCTGTTGTGGTCAGGAGTCCATGCAATCCAGAGTTTTCAAAATGGATGGTGTGAGCCAGGAACAGAAAAGGACTATTTGAATTGCCATATATTTCACTTATTGTTAAAAAAAGGAACAACCCACATTAACAAACTTTGTAGGTACTACACGACATGCCGCCACAAACATAAAATAAACGTACTAGTCCAGAATATTATGCTTGTAAACCAAACTATGCATATACATTGCAGCACAATGGGTAGTTGTTATGCTCAGCCAGCCAAATATAAATATAGACAACAGCTGAGCACAGAAGGTCAGCCGTCACTGACAGCGGCAATACGCACATGGCGGTCAGTCTGGAGAGGTGAGAGACTTAGTGATAGAGGGGAGGCCTGTAAGGCGTAGTGTTCTGGGGAACACAGAGAGCGTTTGTTTCCAAGTTACCTGAAGCCGCACTACATAACGCAGTGAATGCAACCAATATCACCACTACAATCCCCCAGGCCATTCTGGGACCGTCACCTCTTCCTCCTCTCTGTACTTCTCCCGCCATAATGACGGGCTTGAACGCAGCAGTAAAACAGAGGCTTGGAACGCAAGCACGTCCGATCTCCAAGGGCGCAGGCTGACACGTGAGAAGTGGGCGGGCACCTCTATGTGATGATAGCGGGACGCATACCAGTTACATGAGTCGATACCTACACTGCTGCAGTGTATATAGCTGTGTAGCATGAGGTGACTTTTCACCTTGCAGTGTAAGGTGGTTATGAGCTTCTGCGATGTATTTTTGGAGAGAACGCAAGGCTCTAAAAAGCGTCCTGATGTCTGCCCAGGTCGCTGGGGTGTCGGCTATTCTGAGGGTTTCCTCGGTATCTCGCTGGATTTTGACAAACTTCTCCATACAGCTGTCCTCCTCTTACATCGGTGCACTGTCCTACACATACATCAACACACTGTCTGCAGACATTTATATATTTACACTGATTACTTTAACCCCTTATCGACCAGTGTGGTGACATTTCCTCCGGGAATTCATCATGTGAACTGCACATGTGCACGATCCATCCAGTCACTGATTAGACATATATTGAATACCATCCACCAGCAACAGGACTGCATCGAAAGTGAAAATTGATGGCCTGCTATGCTCACTTCACCACACTACATGCCTGGCACCACAACTGCCACTAATTACATGTATTTGGTGGTGACTGGAGTGAGAGGCGTCACTGGCTGGAGAAAGTGGTCTGAAATGTGTCGCTTTTTGAAGGCGCTCCACCTCTAGAAATGGAGTAGAATAATGTCATCCAGAGGCGTCAAGAGGGTTGGGGGTCACCTGGTGTGGTATGCCAGTCAGATGGCCAGTTAAATATGTCATACAGAAGCCCCATAAATGATGCCACACAAGGGAGCCCCACAAATTATGCTACAGGAGCCCCATTAATAATACCACACACAGGAACCCCATTAATTATGCCACACACAGGAGCCCCTTAATTATGTTACACACAAAAGCCCAATAGTTATGCCGCACACAAGAGCCCCACAATTATTCCATACAATTGTACAATTCTAAAACAATAAATATATATACACATCTCTCTCACTTGTTGCATTTATACTTATTAGAACCTATCAAATATTTTCAGATTTAATAAAAATGTTATTGAAAAATTGCATTTCTTGTTTTTATTTCCTTCCGCTGCATCCAAGATGACAATGCCAGGCTCAAATTGTGAAAGAGTGGTTAAGGGAGCATGAGACATCATTTTCACACATGGATTGGCCACCACAGAGTACCTCACTGAGAATCTTGGGGATGTGCTGGAGAAGGCTTTGCTTTACAAGAACTTGGTGAAAAATGAATTCAACACTGGACGGAAATAAATCTTGTGACATTGTAGAATCTTATCAAAACAATGCCACAGCTAATGCTTGCCGTAATCAAAGCTAAAGGCAGGTTAACAAAATATTAGAGTGCGTGACCTTTTTTTTGGCCAGGCTGTGTGTGTATATATATATACACTGTCACAAAACGGATTTGGAGATCCACTGTGACAGTGGTTCTTGGAGGGCTCTGGCGTCCAGAAGACTCCCTGTGGACTATGGACCCTGTTTGTTGATATATTAGTTTGGGGGTACAGACTTTGAGGTCACCAGTAGAACCCTGTTTGCAACTGGACTTCAAACACAGGCACTCAGGATGTCAGCCAAGATGTGTACCCTTGGGTCCAAACCTTTGTCCCATTCACTGTGTTTACCCCAGGTTAAGATTGTATCCTATCCTGTAAACCCCTGTTATTATGTCATCTTACCCATTGTCTTTATGTAAGTCGTTTAGTTTCCTGTTGTACAGTAATGTCCCGCAATTAACAAGTTACTTTAATTGAGTGTACTCTGTATGTATCTGAACTTGACAACTTTGTGTGAGGCAGGATTTCCCCTTTGAATGTCCTTATGTTAAACTTTAATCCTGTTATAGTTCCTTTGTCTAATCTGTTTAGCTGTATATATTCTCTGTTTGGTGTATCAATAAACAGTTCTTCCTATTTTACCTAACACGACCAGACTCGTCCGCTATGTTGGGGAAATGCTAGCAGGGAACCAGTGATTATAGCCCAGTTTGGCTATTTGCTATTTTCCCGGACCTGAGGAGTGATTTTGTGGAACTGATTCTGTTAGGAGCTATCCATCTAGTAGCCCTCTGGGGCTGCTCTGTATCTGGCAAGAGCAACCGATCAGAAATCACTTTCGTTAGTCTGTTGCTTGACTGCACCTACATTGTAAAAAAAAAAAAATGGACAAAACTAACCCGAGATCTAGTAACCCCAGATGAAGGGTTAGAGTTCCATTTAGGGTTACAGATGAGTTAGAGTTGGGGTCAAAAGGTCACTATAGGAGATTAAAAAAAAGCAACACTATTTTAGGTTATTGCCCTATAACTTGCAAAAAAAAATCAACAGAAAACTGCTATTACTGTTTGTAATTGTATAAAAGATTTTTCAGGTCAAAGTAATAAAAAGTGTAATTTTTTTAAGTTTTCATCATATTTTATGGGTTTTTTTTTACGTTTTCAAAAGCTTTATTGCTTAAGTTGAAACATACAGTAAGAATAAAAATAAAACAATAATCAGAATAGGGTCGGGTAAAGGGGTGAGTTAGAGCTTGGGGAAGGTACATGTAGAAATCAGCTGTTTTGGAAGAAAAACATTAGGGGTGGGAGTACACACTGTTGAAGTGAAGACATCCAATAATCAAAAAAAAGAAATCTCTGGTGGTCAAAGCGAAGTCTTCTTGATGGATGAGGTAAGTACAATTCAGGCATATGGGAACAAATTAGGTGGGCCTCCTTCGTAACAACTGAACAAGAGGGTTTTTGAGGGACAGAGGAGTGGGTGGAGGTGTCATATACAACTATTAAGGTAAACAAATGATAGTACAAAAGCAATAATCAATTGAAATTCTTTCCTTGAGTAACATAATAAACTTAACTGTAATAGGGGTGCCAATAAAGGGATAAATAATTACAACCCTAAATGGGTTCCACTAAAATAATTAGTTGCATAGAGAGGTATTCGCAGCAGAAAGAGCTGCTCATGCCATTGTACAGAGCACTGGTGAGACCTCATCGGGTCTCTGCCATAGTGTTCCTGGCTACCGATCACCTTGACAAGGAACAAATCGTGACTCTTTGGTGTTTGCGTCATCTGGAATGCAAAAGTAGGTAGGCAATGTAATAGAGCACGTGTACAAAAAAAAGGAATGTGTGTGAACAAACCATGCAAATGACAATAACAATAATATACTTGCTAAACAACTTGCATGTAGCCCCATATTGCACTCTCCCAAGTGCTACAAATATACAGTTGCGAGGGGGGGTCAGGAAGGCGCAGTAACAAGTTGAGCCTTAAAAATATAAATGCATAAACACTAATAGTGTAATACAGTTAAAACAAAGGGATCTTCAGTGGAAGGTAACTAAAACACTCACAAACGGATGAAAAAATGGAGCTTTAAAATAATGGCTGGCTGTAAAAATAGGCTTTAATCTGTGGAAACATAAAAGCAGACATCAGCAGGACCAGATGGAACAAAAATCTGACCCCCTCTGGAATAACACTTACAATAGTGCAGATGAAAAATGCGCATATAAAAAACACACGTTTTATCTCCTGAGGAAGCTGTGACTTCGAGTCTGTTTATCCAGTGTATTTTACTTGTGATTATCTTCCAGTTCCTGCTGTCTTCACCCAGCTGAGTATTACTTGTGGACTTTTTTATATGCGCATGTTTCATCAGACAGGCAGCCAGGGCGTGTAATGGGAGGCACAGGGGAGTGTGTTTGTTAATGAGATTATTCTCTTATCTGATTATTTTCGGTGTATAATTATATATATATATCAAATCCAAATAATGCAGAGAATGCACTCACAGATCTTCTGAAGAAAACCAGATAGCGTGTAGAGGGTACTAGCCATGCATTTCGGGTCTGGACTGCCCTTATGGGTGGGATCAGTCTGATATGCTAATGGAGTGGTTCCTCTGCAATGGTGTAAGCAGGCAAAAAAAATGGAGTTGCTCTCCCGAGTAGGTATTATCCTACAGGACAGACTATTGCAGTACCGTTTGTTCTCGGGAGCTTAAGCACCCACCCCCTCTTATGTCGCCATAAGTAACGGGGTATGCCTACGGCCGTGGGTCCCTGGCATGCTTGCACCTAGAGGATCATCAGCCATACCACACTGACGAGGCCTTTGTAGGCCGAAATGTACATCTGTGGTTTGCTGTGTTCCTCGTGTAGAGGGTACTAGCCATGCATTTCGGGTCTGGACTGCCCTTATGGGTGGGATCAGTCTGATATGCTAATGGAGTGGTTCCTCTGCAATGGTGTAAGCAGGCAAAAAATGGAGTTGCTCTCCCGAGTAGGTATTATCCTACAGGACAGACTATTGCAGTACTGTTTGTTCTCAGGAGCTTAAGCACCCACCCCCTCTTATGTCGCCATAAGTAACAGGGTATGCCTACAGCCGTGGGTAAGCATGCTTGCACCTAGAGTATCATCAGCCATACCACACTGACGAGGCCATTGTAGGCCAAAACCTACGTCTGTGGTTTGCTGTGTTCGTCGTGTAGAGGGTACTAGCCATGCATTTCGGGTCTGGACTGCCCTTATGGGTGGGAAAAAAATGGAGTTGCTCTCCCAAGTAGGTATTATCCTACAGGACAGACTATTGCAGTACTGTTTGTTCTCGGGAGCTTAAGCACCCACCCCCTCTTATGTCGCGATACTACATCTTTCACTCCACACTGAGTTATAACTAGTAATTGGGTGGATTGAGCTATGATCCCTGTTCCTGGCTGGTAGAGTTCCTGAGGGTCGTCCCAAGCGAAGGGAGCACAGTTTGTCATATTGGTGGGGTTGCTTCCTTGTCTGTGGGACATCCAAACCTCACTCGAGTTTTTTATAATTACTAAATACTAGCTTTTTGTTTTTTACTATTTTGGCCACCTATACAGAGTACCACAGTGGTTTCTTCAGTAGTGCAACTTTTAGATAATCCCATTTCTTCTGGACTCCATTTAAGTTGCTCCAGTCTGATAATGACTCCTTTACACGTAATTACATTTTTTCTAAAATCTAAAACTTTTGTTTTTGTGTGGTGTGACTGTGTCACTGTTCTTATATTAAACCACACTAACTGGTGATCACTAGATCCTAAACTTTCACCGACAGTAATATCTGATAAAAAAATCTCCATTTGTGATCACTAAATCTAATATGGCCTGCTTTCGAGTCTGCTCCTCAGCTACTCGCTTTAGAGATAATCCCAGTAGGGACATTAGGATATGTGTACTCCTGGCGCAAGTAGCTATTTTGGATTTCCAGTTCACACCAGGAAGATCACTTACCCCTCCATTGTCATTTTAGCTGTTTCCTCAACTAGTAAATTATCCTCTATTTATCCAACTAGTAAACTCCTCTATTTGTCCAGGAGACCTATAGTTCACATCTACTCAAGTTACAGTATGATTACCAAATTCTAACGTAACCCAAACTGACTCTATGTTTGCCTCACTAACTTGTATTAACTTAGATTTTAACCTATGCCTCACATACAAGGCCACCCCTCCCCTTTTCCTGCCTTCTCTGTCTTTTCTATACTAAGAGTACCCTCACACCTGCCACAAGTTCATGGATCTTATTCCCTAAGCTTATCATTTTTTTTAGCACACTGACTACAGGCACCTTCTGTCCCTGTTTTGGGGGGGCATTGGATTAATGTTTTATTTTGCCCCCCTCTTTTAGTTTAACCCCTTAGTGACATGACTTTTTTGGCTTGTCCGACGCTTGGTGACATGGGCTGTTTTAACATTTCTGAGGTGTTTGTGTTTTGCTGTCATTTATTTCTGTCTCATTTAGTGTATCCGCACAAACTATATATCGTTTTTATCGTTATAAGAAGGGCTTTCTTTTGATACCATTTTTTTGATAATAGCATATAATTTGATGTAAAAAAAATAATAAAATATGGCAAAAAAATTGAAAAAATAATTGTTTTATGACTTTTATTTGAAAAATCGTATACTCATGTACAAGAGACAACAAAAAAACACTGCTAAAAAGTTTCTAATATATGTCCTGAGTTCAGAAATAGCCCATGTTTTTATGTTTTTGTGCTTTTTTATTCATGTTACAGGGCCAGAACTATAAGTGGTGCAAAGCTATTTTAAAATCCTTTCTTTCAAAATTAGCGATAATGACATTGTAACACTGGTTTCTGTACTAAATCCATGAATGACCCCCAACATGTACATATTTTTGAAAACTAGACAACTCAGGGCATTTAACTTGGGGTATTTTGACACATTTCATGTAGCCATTTTACCACCATTCTATGCCAAAGTTTGCAGAAAAAAATCTTTTTTTTTAATTTTTCACATATATTGCAATTTAGGCAAACATTACCTTAAAATGTGAAGGGGTATTTCCAAATAACACCTCAATATGTGTTCAGCAACATCTCCTGAGTACAGGGATACCACCCATGCATAGGTTTGTTGGTTTGTTTTGGGGCTAAAAGGCCACATTTAGGGGGTGTGCATTTTGGTTTTCCAACTTGGAATTCTGACATGCAGAAAACTTGTGCCCATGTCCCATTTGGGACATTTTTGAAGCCAGAAAGTGTATTCTACCCCACAAAACCATATATTTCTTTAAACTAGACACCCTAAGGTATTTCAAATGGTAGTATTTTAACACTTTCCATGCACTAATTATACTACCAGCCTATGTCAATGTTTTGGGTAGTAATTTTTTTTCACATACATTGTACTTTGGGCATGAATTCACAGATCCTGTTATATGTCAGTGCCAAACAACACCTCAATATGTGTTCAGCAACATCTCCTGAGTACAGGGATACCCCCCATGTATAGGTTGGTTAGGTTATTTGGGGGTTAAAAGGCCACATTTGAGAGGTGCGCTTTTTGGTTTTCCAACTTGGAATTCTGACTTGCAGAAAACCTGCGCCCATGTCCCATTTGGGACATTTTTGAAGCCAAAAAGTGTATTCTATCCCACAAAATCATATATTTTTGAAAACTAGACACCCTAGGGTATTTCAAATGGTAGTATTTTAACACTTTCCATGCACTAATTATACTACCAGCCTATGTCAATGTTATGGATAGTAATTTTTTTTCACATACATAGTACTTTGGGCATGAATTCACAGATCCTGTTATATGTCAGTGCCAAACAACACCTCAATATGTGTTCAGCAACATCTCCTGAGTACAGGGATACCACCCATGTATAGGTTGGTTAGGTTATTTGGGGGTTAAAAGGCCACATTTGAGAGGTGCACTTTTTGGTTTTCCAACTTGGAATTCTGACGTGCAGAAAACCTGCGCCCATGTCCCATTTGGGACATTTTTGAAGCCAAAAAGTGTATTCTACCCCACAAAACCATATATTTTTGAAAACTAGACACCCTAGGGTATTTCAAATGGTAGTATTTTAACACTTTCCATGCACTAATTCTACCACCAGCCTATGTCAATGTTATGGATAGTAATTTGTTTTTCACATTCATTGTACATCGGGCATGAATTCACAGATCCTATTATGTGTCAGTGCCAAACAACACCTTAATATGTGTTCAGCAACATCTCCTGAGTACAGGGATACCACCCATGTGTAGGTTAGTTAGATTATTTGGGGGCTAAAAGGCCACGTTTAGGGGGGGTGCATTTCCAACTTGGAATTTTGACATGTAGTCAGCCTGCGCCCATGTTCCATTTGGGACACTTTTGAAGCCTGTCAAAGTATTTTACCCCATAAAACCATATATTTTGGAAAACTAGACATCCTAGTGTATTTAAAATGGTGGTATTTTAACACTTTCCAAGTGCTAATTCTACCAACAACCTATGTCAAAGGGTTGGGATGTCATTTTTTCCCCACACACATTGTAGTTCAGGCAGGAATTTTCAGATTCTGGTATTTGCCACTGCCAACCAACACCTCAATATGTGTTCAGCAACATCTCCTGAGTACAGGGATACCCCCCATGCATAGATTTGTTGGTTTGTATTGGGTCTAAAATTCCACATTTAGGGGGTGCACAATTCCAACCTGGAATTTTGACATGTAGTCAGCCTGCGCCCATGTTCCATTTGGAACATTTTTGAAGCCGTCCAATGAATTTTACCCCATCAAACCATATATTTTTGGAAAATAGACATCCTAAGGTATTTCAAATGGTGGTATTTTAATACTGTATAGGTACTAATTCTACCACCAGCCTTTGTAAAAGTTTGTGGTAGTACTTTTTTGGGAGTTTTTTTTCCACATGCATTGTACTTCAGGCATGAATTCACAGATTCTGGTATATATCACTGCCAAACAACAACCCAATATGTGTTCAGCAACATCTCCCGAGTACAGGGATAGCACCCATGCATAGGTTTGTTGGTTTGTTTTTGGCTAGAAGGCAACATTTGTGAGATGCGCATCTCAAAATTCCAACTTGGAATTTTGACATGTAGTCAACCTGCGTCCGTGTCCTTTATGCGATATATCTTTGAAGCCAGCCAATGTAATTTACCCCCACCAAACCATATATTTTTTTATCGGTAGACCCCCATCACTACTTGTGGCAAGGGCTCAGCAGCCATCGATACATCGCTAGATGATGGATCAGAAAGCTGAATAGGGTCAAAATCGAACCCTGAGTCCGCGGCCTCAGAATCAGTGCGTAAGCAGTGATCTCGAGCAAAGAAGGGGTTAATAGCTCTTAGAAGAGCCTATCTAGTGATCTATCTGTAATACATTACAGTACAAAGGAATTAATCCATAAAACAGTGCAGACAGCAAAACATACTGTTGCTGTGCAAGATTACTGCTTACATAGTGATGAATGGCAGCGAAGGGGTTAATACACAGTGAAAGAATTTCATAAAACCTGCCAATTTTATAAAAATGTTATTTTATATCACTAATACTGATCTGTCTCTTTCCGTCACAAAAATGTAAGTGAGGAGAGGGAGGCAGATCAATATTTGTGAATATTGATCCGATTAATTTTGATCTGACCAGGGCGAATGGTGAGCTTAATTGAGAAATCACCAAACCGCCTTTGCCACTAATTCGCTGTTACTGATCGCTATGCGCTCAGGCAGCTTAAAAAAAAAAATCTCAAATATTTACTTTACATGTAATCCCCTAGCGGGTATGTGTAAAAAAAAAATAAATAAATAAAAATATGCAGACAGATAAAAATTGCTTTGGCGTCAATATCATTGCGTAAGCAGTGATCGACGGCAAATAAGGGGTTAATAACTCTTAGAAGAGCCTTTTTAGTACTGTAATAAATTACAGTACAAAAAAAATTAACCCCTAAAAAATGCACAAACAGCAAAAATAAATGCGCTGATGTGCACGATCACTGCTTATGCAAGATCAGTGGCAGGGAAGGGGTTAAACGCAGGGAATTGCTTTAATAAATTTTTTTTTATTGTTTTATTATTTGTGTGTTGTGAATTAATAGTTTTTTTAACTTTTACAACTTTGATCTGTCTCTCTCCCTCACTAAAAAAAATGTGAGGAGAGGGAGGCAGATCATAACTGGTCAGATCAATATAGAGTTAATATTGATCTGACCAGTCAGTGGGGATGTTCAGGAGAGTTTCTGATTGCCTCGACTTGCGAGGCAATCAGGAACACTTTCTGAGCATAGGAAGCGAAAAATTCGCTTCCTATGCTCACTTTTTTAATGCACGTGTTTTAAAGGCTCTGTGCCTTTAAAACCGGCATTTCGATCGCTCTCCGGAGCGATCGAAATGCCGACGGGCATTTTTTTTAGTATTGTACGATGCTTCCACACGGAAGCATCGTTACAATGCCCTTAGAGCACTGAAAGCGGAAAAACTCCGCTTTCAGTGCTCGTTGTGTCACTAACGCCTCGGCACACAGGACGTACCTAGTCCGTCCTGTGTCGCCAAGGGGTTAAAAACCTCTTAACTGCTCACTGAGAACATTTGTTCCGTTTTGAGAAAGATGCAAACCATCTTTTTTGTACAGTTCATTTCTATCCCAAAGAGAACTATCATAAGAAACAAAGCCAAATCCTTGCTCGTGACACCATTCCTCAAGCCACAAGTTAAAGTCGTTATTCCCTGATGGCATTGGTCCCTTTCAACAGGATAATGCATTCTGCCACAAACCAAAAATGGTTCAGGGATGGTTTGAGGAACACAACAATGAGTTCATAGTGTTGACTTGGTCTCAAAATTCCCCAGATATCAATCCAATCGAGCATCTGTGGGATGTGCTGGACAAACAAGTCTGATCCATGGAGGCACCACCCCCAAACTTTATATAAAAAATTATGCCTGCACAGGGCTTGGACGGCACTCTTCCCCCAAGCCCTGTTTAAATAAAGATGAATGGCCCCCCGTATCCTTTTTCCGAAGGCACCTGGCACAATAAATAAATTGAATTCCTACCTACCCCCACAACCTCTTTATTGCCCAGGTGTGGGGATAACCTCAAATATCCCTAAAAATCTGTAAAAAAAAACATGGAAGAAACAAAGTTTTTCCAGCAGAACGCTGCCCAAAGCATCACACTGCCTCCGCCGACTTGCCTTCTTCTCATAGTGCATTCTGGTACCAGGTGTTCTCCAAGTAAGCCACTCACACACACCCTGCCATCTACATGATGTAAAAGAAAACATAATTCATCAGACCAGGACACCTTCTTGCATTGCTCGGTGCTAGAGTTCCGATGCTCATGTGCCCATTGCAGGCGCCTTTAGCAGTGGCCAGGGGTCAGCATGGGCATCCTGACTGTTCTGCGTCTACGCAGCCCCATACGCAACAAACTGTGATGCACTGTATGTTCTGACACCTCATTATCAGTACCAGCATTAACTTGCTTGGTACTGACGACTGCAGACCAGGAACCCAAGAGCTGCCGTTTTGGACATGTTCTGACCTAGTCATCTATCCATCACAAAATGGCCCTTGTCAAAGTTGGCCAGATCTTTACGGTTGCTCATATATTTATCTATAGATAGGAGCCAAAACACAACACTTACTCAGATTGCAGTCCTAGGAGGAGAGGTTTGTAATGCTGTCCCTTTGCTGCAGTAGAGAGCTGCTACAATGCAGTGTGACCGCAGGGTCTGTGTCAGGGCGTAACTTAAATTCATAGCTGGCTGCCTCTTGAGCAATAATACTCCAGGAGGCAACAGGATAAGCATTTTTAAAAAAATACTTAAGCCCTGAAGTCTACATTCTGGATTATAGAGCTGAGAGTCGGGGCTTCAGCCCCAATAGCTCCCCTCCCGCACTCATGAGTACTGAGAGGCTTTAATATATCTTACTGGTGAAAAAAATTTGAACCATTTTCCAAGATACTTCTGGTCTCAAGCATTTTGGATAAGGGATACTCAACCTTTATTACACAAAAGAAGGTTTTTAGAGTGTAGTAACAAGGGACATAAAAGCTTGGATGCAAAACAAAACACTGTATCAAAAGAAGGTTTTTAGAGTGTAGTAACAAGGGACATAAAAGCTTGGATGCAAAATAAAACACTGTATTTATGCAGCAGTGGTGGCTAACCTTTGGCACTCCAGGTGCTTTTATAACATTTCTCATCAAATGGATGGCTGAGAATCCTGTGAGTTGTGCATTCCACAGCATCTGCTGTGGTATTTAGTAGCTATACTACACTCCAGTTGTTGAGTACTCACTTTCCCATGATGCTTAACATACCAGACTGACTGAGAGTCATGGAGAATGTAGTCTCAACAGCTGGAGTATTAACTAACCTTAACTGCAATACATGTACCTTGTGTCTGCATGTTGTAACAGGTGGGGACACTATTCATGTGAAGTAGCATCAGCTAGAAGGAGAGGAAGAGAACAAACCACTCTGAGAGCAAGGATGGGCATAGAATTAAATAAAAGCTTTTTAGCTGCTCTCCCCTGTCAACATGTCCCCTGCCAATGCCAGCATGTCTCAGGCCTAGGGAGGCACACCGCAGGGGGTGGCTCCTAAAAATCCAGCTGCTCTATTTTTTTGCCCACCCACTCTGATTTTTTTTTAAAAATATGTAAGCCCCTTGCTCTGTTTTTTTCTAGGTAAGCTGGAAAGCATTTTGGGGACAGAGATGGCACTAGGAAGTTGTTTTGGGAGAAAAGGTGGCACTGGTAATGTGTTTCAGCACAAAGGTGGCAATGGGGTCATGGATGGAGTGTGGGCACAAAGATGGTACAGGGATGGTGTTTTGTCACAGATATCGCACTGGAAGCTGTTTTAGGTACCAAGGTTGCACTAGGAATGTGTTTAGGCACAAAGGTAGCACTGGAATATGTTTGTGCACTGTGATGGAATTTTGGCACAATGATGATACTATAATGACTTTTAAGCACAATAATAAAACTGGGAAACTTATTTAGGCACAGAGCTGGTACTAGAAAGCTTTCTTGGGCAAAAAGGTGGCACTTGGAAGGTTTTTGGGCACATAGATAGCACTGACAAGGTGTTTGGGCACAGCAATGGCGCTGTGAAGGTGCCTGGGCACAAAGGCACCGGCAAGATTTTTAAGGACAAATATGGCACTGGCAAGGTTTTAGGGGACAAAGATGCCATATAGATGGTGCTAGAAGGTTTCTGGCCACAGAAATGGCACTGGCAAGGGGTTTGAGACAATAAGAAATTGTAAGACAAGTGTTTGCCCTGATCAATGTTTTTACTGCTGGACTGACATGTCTGCTTTATTTGTGTGATAGTTACATGGCAAGATAGCAAACATAAAGGGAAAACGCCATGCTCCGTCCATCTTTAAAAAACTAGCCAGGATTGCATGATCTCACTTGAGTTATTTGCCAACACTGTGAAATATTAAGAATACTGATCAATGATTACTAATGTACATTACTTGCAGTAGACATTCTGAAAAAGATTGTAATTTTAATCTGTTCTAAAATGCATCTCTAAATTGGTGAAATCATCGTTCTGAATCAATTTTAAATGAAAAATCAGAACCATATTATATGTGTATATATATATATATATATATATATATATATATATATATATATATATATATATATATATATAAATATATATATGACAGCACTGAACTTCAGGGAAGAATGTTGTATCATGTGTGTAGGGGACACAAATATGCATTTTTATTTCACCTAAATATATTTGTCTTATTTAATATTTTTAGAAATGGAATAAATTAGTAATATTGAAGCTGGTGGTAATTTTTTTTTATCATTGCACCAGATGAGAAACCATTTGATCTATCGCTTTAAAGGCTACATAAATTATAGGTTCCATCTATAAAATAGGTAGCCTTTAAAGCGATAGATCAAATGGTTTTTCAGTAATACTTTCCAAACATGCATTAGACAATTTCTGGGGGCATTCAGTATCGGAACAGTGGTATAAAATGGGGCTTCCCCTTTGAAACGGGGATTTTATGCAGTCAGTATGGCATTACTGCCATAGGGCTGCAGCTGAATCTGAAGAAGCAGGGTGCTCTCACTCCGCATACTCCATCCTTTGTATACACTGTTTATATTAGAGTGTTTATTTAGTCACATTCAGGTCCTGTGCTTAATACTATGTGTAGCTTGGGAAGTAATGTCTCCTTGCTCTTTCACATTGGTTCACCAGGCATATCAGTGCTCAAACACTGCACAACACAGGGAAGGGTTTCAGGGAGGACAGTGCCTGACTAATCCTGTCTAAAAGAAGTCTAAAGAAGTGGGAAATACTATCCTTTTCTCTGCTAATTATTCTAACTCATTTTTTTGGCATGAAATGCTATTTTAAAAACACATATATAGGTATAAAGTGTATGGAAAATGGTAGTCCTTGACCTGATAAATGTTGAGTAGTGCTACAAACGATTGTGGGTACAGATTTTTTTTTTCTTCTAAGTTAATAATTGTTTTACAGCAATTTCTTCAAATATAAGCTGAGTTTAGGGCCGCCATCTTTTCTTTAAAAAAATAAAATAAATCCTGGCCATGTTATTACCTTCATAGACCGAAAGGCACTGTATCACCAAAAATGTTGTTTTTACTGGACATGTACAGAATGAAAAAGTGATTGAAAATGATACATTGTGTTAAAATTGCAAGCAAATTCCTAAATTAGGAAAAATATGTGTGTTTTAAATTTGTCTCGTGTTTATGATCACACCTACTGGCTAATATGCAAATTACACATTTCCCATTGAAAAGCAGTTGATTTGCATAGTAGGCCATAGGTTATGTGATCTTAAACAGGAGACTCCACAGACACATTTAAAACACGTTTCTCCTAATTTAGGCATTTGCTTACACAATGTATAGATCATTTTCAATATTTTTTTATCCTCTACATGCACTGTAAAAGCAATGTTTAGGTGATACAGTCCTTTTAACATTGGGCTCAAGATTTTTTTTTTAGCATCCTGTCAATAAAATATCTGAGCTGCGATACAGCCCATTTGTCCTGATGTCTGTACCTTTTAAACAAAGCAGTAAGCAAGAACCTTTAGAGTAACATATTGTCACAAGATCTTTTGTCAGTTTTACATTTTATAATTAGCACCAAATTGATGACTGTAAATCTAATATAGATTTAGATGTGAGACTACAGTATGGGATTGGGAGAATGTCTGTAACGTCCAGATTTATTCTTATATTGTAGTTAAGGTTGAGAAAAGACTTGTGTCTATTAAGTTAATCAATTTTCCTAATCCTTGTATACCACTATTGATCTAAAAGAAGGCAAAAAAAAAAAACCTTATTCCAGCAATTTCAAATTCTGCTTTCCATGGGAATAAATTCCTCCTTGACTCCAAAAGTGAAGTCATGAATTCAATATTAACTATTCCCTGCTCAATGTGAAAATATGCATACTTTCCAATCACCCCCCAAAGGAATGGTGTAGCATGAATATCACAAATAAATAGGGAATAGTAAAAACATGAATGGGATCTATAGTCTAGCATTGTGGAATAGAATAACAACAATAAGTAACAATAATTTAAACTAACTCTAAAAATGCTAGTTTTGAATACAACACAAAGCAAGCTTTATGGCAATAGCAATTAAAATATTAAGGAGACCCAAACATTTTTATATTCATGTCACTTTTTCTGTACTTTTCAATTGTATCTTTTTAATGACAGAGGGTACACAACCTGACTGTAAAAGAATACAGGAGCTCAACAAATAATTTTCTTCTCTTACTCAGATAAAAGCAAAATGTCTTTCTTTGGAACTAATAATGAAGCCTATTATTAATGCATATTAACAATACAGTAAGCCAAACTACCAAAGTATTGCAAACTTTACAAAGTAATGCAGATTGTGCAACAGACAAGATTCTCAGATGGTGAGATATTTCGGGTGTTTTTTTTTGGTAGTCTTCCTGGTCATCAAATAGTTACTGTCTGCGCTGCAGTCTGGGTGGTCAGTGCTGCAGGAACTAATTAGTGTTTTCTTGCAATTAAGATGTTTACATGATCTGCTATCTCTCCAGTTTTGATATAATTAATCTTTCTTCTACTTTACACATTTTGGAAATGTGACAATAAAAAAAAAGGAAAGAAAAAAAAAATACATTATTTTTAAGCCTACACAAACTGTTTTAATTGAAGCGTTTGCTGGTTCTCTCCACCCTCTATTCTTCTCTGGCTTGTGGATGTTTGGGGGTCCCATAGGGATGGGGGACCGTGGGTGGGTAGAGAACTTCAGAATTGGCAGCAAGTGCATATCAAGGTCCGTGGGAGGAAGGAAGTGCGTCAGGGGAGAGTGTGGGCACAGGGACACGTAGATGCTCTGAGATGTAATTCAGCTTCTCAAAATAGCCTGTAAAGAAGAATGGAGAGTGAAAGGTAGCAGCAAAAGATTTTATAGAAACAAGACAGGCTTACTTTGGTCACATAAAATGCAAGTTTCATGATACAGTGCAGATCTAAGCCACGAGACGTACTTGTATACAAAATAGCATTTTATATTACATGTTATTGTGTGGAATAAATAAGAAATAATCATGCCTGCGACAATATACTCCATATTGTCAAGGCCACTATCAGAAATTTCAGGGGCCCCTTACAGAAAAAATATTCTATTTTATAGAATATTCTACCCCCCCCCCTCCCTATATCTGCCTCTCGCCCTGTACCCTCACAAAGTCATTTTATCCAGGTCTTTGTATAACATGCCAAAGTGGTTTAAATTATCCCCAGGACATACCCCTGCCCCGAGGATATGCCCCCTCACCCACATTGCACATCCATGACTTACCCCTACCCCCAAGGACATACTCCTTACCCACATTGAACATTCAGAACTTACCACTGCCCCCAGGACATTACCCATACCCTAGGGTTGCCACCAGGTTGGTAAAAAATCAGGCCAATGTTAAGTCTACGGAGGCCAGTAGTTTTCTGAACTAAAGGTGGCAACCCTACCCATCACCCTCATTGCACATCCACCCCTGCCCTCAACTGCATTGCAAATACAGGACTTACCTCACCTTAATAAACAAAGTTGTTTATCTTCATTAACCCCTTGCTGACCTAGTCCGTCCTGCACCAAGACGAGCACTGAAAGCGATTTTCTTTAACTTTCAGTGCTCTACTGGTATTGCTACAATGCTGGTATTGCTACGATGCTGATTGAAATGCCGGTTTTAAAGGCGCAGTGCCTTTAAAACTATCAGCGGTTAAAAAGAGCATAGGATCGCTTCCTATGGCCCTGAAAGTGTTTCTGACCTGCCGTTCAAGTCATGGAAGTCAGCAACACTAAAAAAAATGCACAATCTTGGTCACTGATTTTGACCCAGGTCAGCTTTCTGATGAGCCACTGGGTGGGTGTCTACTTTTAAAAAATACATTGTTTGGTGGGGATAAATTACATTGGCTGCCTTCAAAGATATATTCCATATAGGACATGGACGCAGGTTAACTACATGTCAAAATTCCAAGTTGGAACACTGAGATGCGCACCTCACAAATGTTGCCTTTTACCCTCCAAAGAACCCAACAAACGTATACATGGATGGTATCCCTGTACTCGGGAGATGTTTCTGAATAAATATTGGGATGTTGTTTGACAGTGACATATACCAGAATCTGTAAATCCATGCCTGAAGTACAATGTATGTGGAAACAAAACTCCAAAAATTTACTCCCACAAATTTTGACAAAGGCTGGTGGTAGAATGAGTTCATATTTGTCAGGGACGGCTGTGCCGATGAGGTCTGGAGTCGCGTTGCAGGGGTAGTGGGCGATTCAAGGCCCTGCGCAGGGTGAGCACTCTCCACCTGGGGTAGAGCCCCAGGCTTTGAATGCCCACATGCAGAGGCCTTGTTTGGTTTCCCACGAGTCATAGCCAGACAGGGACAAAGCAGGGTCTAGGATCAGGCTGAGGTCAAAGGACTGGAGAGAGCAGGATAGTCAGGATCAAGCCAAGGTCAAAGGACTGGAGAAAGCAGAATGGTCAGGATCAAGCCGAGGTCAAGGGACTGGAGAAAACAGGGATGGTCAGGAACACGATGAACAGGTATCAAAAACACAAGCTAGCAGAAAATAAATGTACCAGCTCTGATTGCTGGGAGGATGGGGTTTATATAGCTCCAGGGCTCATTACTACAAGGACCTACACCTGGGCGGTAGGTAAATAAGAAGACAAAGTCAGAGAGATAGCCACTACTGCTACATGAGGAAATAGAACCAGCAGGTGGCGTCTGGAACAGGAGCAGGGAACAGGAACCACAGGAGTCAGGGTTTGAATCCAGGTAGATAGTTACAATATGCAGTATTAAAATACCACCATTTGAAATACCTTAGGTAGGGATGTCTAGGTTCCAAAAATATATGGTTTGATGGGGTAAAATACTTTGACAGGCTTCAAAAGTGTCCCAAATTAAACATGGGGGCAGGCTGATGACATGTCAAACGTCCAAGTTGGAATACCAAAATGAGCACCTCCCAAATGTGGCCTTTTAGCCTCAAAACAACCCAATAAACCTGTGCCTGGGTGGTATCCCTGCACTCAGGAGGTGCTGCTGATGCTGAACACATATTAAAGTGTTGTTTGGCATTGACACATAACAGAATTTGTAAATTTATGCCCGACGTACAATGCATGTTAAAACAAAACATAAAAAAAATTACTAACCAAAACTTTGACAAAGACTCGTGGTATTATTAGTACATGTAAAGTGTTAAAATACCTCCATTTGAAATATAGGATGTCTAGTTTTCAAAATTATATGGTTTTGTGGGTAAAAATACACTGTCTGGCTTAAAAAATTTCCCAAATGGGTCATGGGCGCAGGTATTCTGCATGTTAAAATTCCAAGTTGGAAAACCAAAAAGCGCACCTCTCATTTATGGCCTTTTAACCTTAAAATAACCTAACCAATCTATGCATGGGTGGTATCCCTGTACTCAGGAGATGTTGCTGAACACATACTGAGGTGTTTTTTGGAAATACCCCTTCACATAGTCAGGAAATGTTTACCTGAATTACAATCAAAATCACAATTTATTTATTTTTGCTACAAACTTTGGCAAAGGTTTGTGGTAAAATGGCTACATGAAAAGTGTCCAAATACCCCAAGTTAAATGCCCTGAGTTTTGAAAAATGTATATATGTGGGGGGGTCATTCATGAATTTAGTACAGATATCAATGTTACAATGTCACTATCGCTAATTTTGAAAAAAAAAAAAAATGGATTTTGAAATAGCTTTGCTCTACTTATAGTTCTGGCCCTATAACATATTTCTGAGCTCAGGAAAAATATTAGAAACTATTTAGCAGTGTTTTTTTTTTTGTTGTCTCTTGTAGATAAGTATACGATTTTGGAAATAAAAGTCAGAACATTTTTTTTTTAATTTTATAAATTTTTTTATATCAAATTATATGCTGTTATCAAAAGAAAGCCCTTGTTATGATGATACAAACTATATATAGTTTATGTGGGTACACTAAATGAGAAAGAAAGAAATTACAGCAAAACACAAACACTGAAGAAATGTTAAAATGGCCCATGTCACCAAGCGTCAGACAAGCTAAAAAAGTCATGTCACTAAGTGGTTAATAATTAGGTTTTTTTTTCAAATGTATTGCTTTCTTAAGGGTCTATTCAATAAAGAGAGAATTGAGATGGGACTTTAGGTCAATATAGCAGAGTAGGTTAAACTCTCCAATGCACCTGAATGGGAGATTTTTTCTAACTCAGCTACTTGAGTAGACCATTTAATGCCTGGATTTTTAAATACACTGTTGTGGTATGGTGACTTTTTAAATTATATTTCTGGCATATTTTGAAATGTTGCTTCTCCAGAGTCTGTTGGTGAACATGGTCTGTAATATCGTCAAAACAAAACATAGTTGAAACATAATTTAAAAAGTTACAGTAGTGAAAGTTGCAAGAAGTTTTTTTTTATTTTTTTTTAAAGAATTAGTCCCAAACATAGTATAGTGCATACATTAAGTATCAGGCATGTTGATACACCACCTTATAAATCAAACTCTGTGCCTTTAAGATCCTTTGAATGTGAAACAGTGTTCTATAAGCAATGACCATTACTTGGTCTCTTTCTTTAGTAAGTACCTATTGTGCATAAATAATAGTAATATCCATAAACAATTTAGGCTGATATTCTAGTATAAATATTCCATGGAGAGCCATCTACAAGTACAGAATGTAGTGTATTATTTTCATCTTTGTCCGTTTTTATTATTTGTTTATCCATGTACTGACTTTACCCACCTGTGTTTTTTACTGTTTTGGGTTTAATGATAGGTTTTGATCTTGCACAGTGACTAGTAATCATTTTAAAAAAAAAAATACAATGTCAACCCTTCAATTTTTCCATAACGCCTTCTCCATAAGACTTCTAATTTCCAGCATGTATCTACCTTGGAGTTGAAATCCATTTTGAGAATTACTGACTTTGAAAGAGACGTGTACTCTATTTAACAGAAGGAAGCAAGTGTGTGTTTCCGTTTGTGATGGGAGCCATTTTAATGTGACCATTTTTTCACTAGAAATGTATGTGTGTGTGGGCCATATTCATTTGTCATTCATGTAGAATTTTATATATATATATATATATATATATATATATATATTCACAGTAATGTGCAGTGTGAGTGGATCAAAGACTCCACAGCAATAAAAATTACAGTAAAAAAACAAAACGTCACATTAACTACACACAGATCCCCCCTCCCCACACAGACACACAACCTACCAAACCACACAGTTGTTTTTATAAAACAGGGCTGTGGGCTCCAGGTGGCATCCTTGGCATTTAGCTTGGCGTGGTGCTGTTCGTCCATCCCTCTGACCCTTGCGCATGACCCCACATGCAGGGTAGAGGAGGGGCTATGTGCACTGCAGCGCTCAGGGTAGGGAACCTTGGTCAGCGGTCCTGCACAGTCAGCAGTTTACCAGTGCAGAGTTACTTTGGTCACACCTCGATGCCTGGCAGGAAGCATGTTGGACACCCATGACTTAGATAGTAGGTTGCCACACATAGGTTTTAGTCTGAAAGAATTCCTTTTACCCTTTTTTAACTTTTATTTTTAATACAAATAAAATAAAACTGAATTTTTTTGTTG